>LR594557.1:583550-673397 GCA_901699155.2 Streptopelia turtur
TCTTTAAAGTGCGTGCATCCTGGTACAGATAGGAACTTGGTTAACAGAGCTTTTAACATGCTAACCCTACACTTCTGATTGGGGTCTGTTTAACCAACGCTGTGCCAGGAGCGCAGGACGGAACCAGCGCCACGGTCCCGCAGCGGCAGCCGCGGTCAGGTCCTGCTCCGCACACGGCTCGGCACCCGCCCGGCGGCTCGGCGCAAAGGGACACCGGCGCAAAGGAACCCCCGCGCAAAGGGACCCCGGCGCAAAGGGAACCCCCCCCGCAAAGGGACCCCACGCAAAGGGAACCCCCCCGTGCAAAGGGACCCCCGTGCAAAGGGAAACCCCCGCGCAAAGGGACCCCCCCGCGTACAAAGGGACCCCCCGCGCAAAGGGACCCCCGTGCAAAGGGACCCCCCGCGCAAAGGACCCCCCCCGGCCAAAGGGAACCCCCGCGCAAAGGGAACCCCGTGCAAAGGGACCCCCCGCGCAAAGGGACCCCCGTGCAAAGGGCACCCCCCGCCGCAAAGGGACCCCCCGCGCAAAGGGACCCCGTGCAAAGGGACCCCCCGCGCAAAGGGACCCCCCGTGCAAAGGGGACCCCCCGCGCAAAGGGACCCCCGCGCAAAGGGACCCCCGCGCAAAAGGGAACCCCCGCGCAAAGGGAACCCCCCACTCCAAGGGGCCCCCCGTGCAAAGGGAAACCCCCACTCAAAGGGACGCCTCGTGCTCTGCGCATCAGCCGCAAGCTAAACCTGACCAGTGAAATGCTCTGATCCGTGATGGACAGGTCGGATTATTTCAACAGACACTTCAAGTTACTTTTAATATCGAGTCCTACCCACTCCACCTAATATACTCAAGAGTACTACACAAGTACTACAAGACAAACATTTCTGGTTTTGGAAAGAAAGTTCAGGCTGAGATACAAAAGTAGAAAAAGCACTCTCAAAAACCTTCACTCACTGGAGGTTTTCTTAATTAAGAATATCTGTGAATCAGTTTTCAAGCTTAAAATACACAGTATTTTCTCATGCTCCTTACCTGCCAAGCGGAATACTCAAAGGTATTTTTGAATTAATTGCAAAGGACACCGAAACACACAAGACTTTGTTATGGTCAATCTTGCACAAAAATTCAAAGGCACATAAAGGTGCCAGAAAAATACCTGTGACTACCCCTAAGCCAAAACCACCTTTGATAGAACAGAGGAACACACCAGCCTCTTCATGTGTGGGAAAGGCGGTATTAACGTTATCCTTTAGAAAGATATGTAGCATTGCTGCTGATGTTCAGCTCACTTCAAAACAAGCCATGAATGCCAACAAGAATAGTTTTTTGGGCTTAAAGCAAAACGTACACATAAAAGATAATACCTGATGATCTCCAAGGAAACGACTTCTCAGTAGAGCTGCAGAAAGAAAAAAACATATCACAAAAAGAACCAGGTGGCTAGTTTGGATTTTCTATTTCTTTAACCAAAGCAGACAAAATTGTACAAAACACCCAGCAGATAAATATCAGTAGCCCAGGTAAAGCAACACTAGGCAGCTCTTCACACCTGACAACCAAACAAATCCCAGGATGTTGGGGGTTGAAGGGCCCTGGAAAGCTCATCCAGTGCAATCCCCCCATGGAGCAGGAACACCCAGATGAGGTTACACAGGAAGGTGTCCAGGGGTTGGAATGTCTGCAGAGGAGACTCCACAACCCCCTGGGCAGCCTGGGCCAGGCTCTGCCACCCTCACCCAAACAAGTTTCTTCTCATATTCAAGTGGAACCTCCTGTGTTCCAGTTTGCACCCATTGCCCCTTGTCCTGTCCCTGGTTGTCACCAGAAGAGCCTGGCTCCATCCTCCTGACACTGCCCCTTTCCATACTGATCCCCATGAATGAGTCCCCCCTCAGTGTCCTGTTGTCCAGCTCCAGAGCCCCAGCTCCCTCAGCCTTTCCTCACACGGGAGATGCTCCACTCCCTGCAGCATCTTGGTGGCTGCGCTGGACTCTCTCCAGCAGTTCCCTGTCCTGCTGGAACTGAGGGGCCACAGCTGGACACAATATTCCAGGTGTGGTCTCCCCAGGGCAGAGCAGAGGGGCAGGAGAACCTCTCTGACCTACTGACCACCCCCTTCTAACTCCCCCCAGGTCCCATTGGCTTCCTGGCCACAAGGGCCCAGTGCTGGCTCATGGTCACCCTGCTGTCCCCAGGACCCATTGGGTATTGACTCGAATTTGGTGTTGATCCCTGGGAATTCCCTGTGAGGGTGTCAGTGCCACACGAGTGTCCCCAGCCCCGAGTGCCACTGCAGCAGCAAAGCACTTGCTGCTCCCGGGGGCTCTAGCAAAGGGAACGAGGAGTCACAATTCCAGAGCACTTTGCTTCTACATGTAAGGCAGTTCAGAAAAACCTGAACAGAAATACAACTACAAGTTTTACTGCTATTTCACTTTCCAGTTTTCCAAAGAAAATCTCGAGCTTTTGCATGTGGTGAGAACTGAAGTCATCTGACACACTCCAACATGTACACGCCAAGTCAGTATTTTCTCACCCTGAATATTCAAAGTTTGATAATTCATATGTAATCATTTTTCCAATGAGTATTGCTATTTTTGAAAGCAAAACTATTTAGAGTAAAAACAGGCAAATCCATCAGATTTTATGATGTCTAAACATCAGTATGAAACTAATTTTGTATAGGACATATCTATTTCTAAATTAGTATTGTTTTACTTCTAACATAGCTACGAATTACAAAAAAACCTTAAGTACAGCAGCAAGAACAGCATTAGATACTTATTTTCCAAAATACAAACAGTCATTTAGGAGCTTTTTTTGGAAACAAAGTATTTGTGCATAGGGGAGTACTAAACTTGCATGCTAGGACAAACTAAGCTACAGTTACAATGAAATTTAGAGAATAAGGAGAACTCAAATGCCGTTTTTGAGTATCTGAAAGACAGCTTCATATCGAGATAGAGCCAGCATTTTTAGTGCATATTGGCCGTTGTTTCCCTCGCCCCCAGTTCGGAGTCTCCCGGCGTGCTCCGGGCTTCTCCAGCGTGTCCACGAGGGACGGCACAGCAGGCACAGCTGGGTGCGCAGAGCTGGGGGGACGAGCTGAGCTCCCGCTGAGGCTGCAGCGCCTCACCTGCAGAGCCCTCTGAGTTCTACCATCAAGGTGCTTGTGGAGAGGAGGCTGCTCAGACAGGCTCCATCTCGGTCAGACGCGCGCCTGAACCTCCACAGAGGGCTTCTCTCTCCTCAAGGACCACCTTGTCCAAGCCCAGAAGCACAGACATCTGAAGTTTAGACTAAGACCAAGTCACTTAGCAGTGCTCGAAGTGCCAGAAACACTAAACAAGCCCCATAAACAAAATGAAGCAACATGCTGAGAGAAGGAACGAGCTCAGCTGACTGTCACCCTGGGGGCTGCGGAGGGCAGCTGGAGAACCCCACGAGCACCAGAGCTGCCTTCCCAACCTGCCTGCCGGGGGCCCTGTGGCTCCAGCGCACCCGAGCCCTTCTGTGGCACTGCCACTACATGCCACGGTACATTCCATACAACTTCACCGCCTTTTTGCCTGCAAAATGAACCTGTGTAACTATGTAACCTTTAAAATATTACTGTTAAAAATTCATGGGGAAATTTGTACTGAAACTGGTACTGAATTCAAAATAATTTGTGCAAAGCTGAATGATTTTTAATTATTGAAAGCTGAGTTCTGAACGTTAGTTCATCTACGTGAATTCTTTACAGAGTATATTCTTTACTCTTCGCCGAGCAAACTTGGATATAACGGGTTCTCCAATCAATTCCTGCTAGCGAGCTCATTAATACTTTGCTCCACTGGAATGAAGAAATGTGAAGAGTATTTGATGGATACTGTGACCACTGGCCCCAGCAACCTCGCACTACCTGAACACCAAGTTTCACACTCTCCACTCCTCCTTCAGCCCTCAGAGTTTCGGGAAAGCCAGTTCCAGTGAGACAACGCGTTCTGTGGTGCTGGCAAAGGCACGAGTGCTCAGCACACAGAAATACTGCACTCTTCCACACACCAGGTTATAAAACCCCCAAACGTATCTCTGCCCACCACATCTGCCCAACTGAAGCTCCTGTGCGGCTCAGCATCACCGATGAGAAAGATGTCTCTGGCTGCAGGTCATAGGGAGGAAGCTGCTTCACGAACACAGAATCACAGAGTCATTTCACTTGGAAGAGACCCTCAGGATCGTGGTCCAGCCACAGCCTAACCCAGCGCTAGCACTGAGCCGTGTCCCTAGGAACCCTCGCCTTTTAAACACCTCCAGGGCTGCAATTAAACTGGTTAGGAATTTAACTTGATTCTTACTAAATTATTTTTGCAAAAGTCCAGCATCCACCACCTATTGACTTCATCATCTAACTCTGTCACCTTATAGATGAAATGCTTTAAGTGACTAAATCTTCCAGCTTTGATAAGTCTAACGCATTTTAGCCCGCTGTTAACACCCAGTGCAGCCAAATACTGCCCAGCAAGCAGAAGCTGTTCCCAACCAGCCGCTGTGCTGCCTGGTCCTGGCACAAGCAGGTAACGAGTGCCGGAGGGCCCCTATGCGCCGCGCTCCAAAGTACTGCATTCCAGCCCACCATTGTCCCTGAAAATGAACCAGGTTAGTAGGGCAGACAAGCAGAAATCAATTTGTTCTTTCAGAACAGCTCGGTATGATGTATAAAGTTTTCAATAAAGTTAGAGACAAACATCATTACAGTACAGCAGCCGTTTTTAAATGCTATAGAGCATAGATGAAATATCAGACACAGCCACGGACATGAACAGAATTCTCTCTTTCCTTCTCAATCTGCTTTGTGAGAGCACAAAGAGTGAGTGAAATAAACCATAACTCAGCGCTAAGTGCATATACAATGCATACATTGAGACACTATGTTTTAGCCAGTAACAAAATAGTTGGTAACCGAAGATGGAGCATGCACACAATCTCTGCTGAGGGCAATCTGTTAACTTTGTTTGGATCCTCTACTTTTTTTTTCCTCACTTGTATTTTCTAAGTATCTGTTTGCATTTTTTTTCACTTTTATCTCCTAATTATCTTGATTTGTTTGTTTCGCGTTGGTTTGGGGTTTGTTTGTTCCTTTCTTAGTGTAATTTCACACCTTTTCTTTGCCGTCTTACAGCCTCAGTTCAAAGCCGATGTTCTACACACAACATTTCATCACTTGCCAATCTGGAAAAAAATATCTGATAAATGGCAAATGTTTCCTGTGGCTTCACTTGGAGCCCGAGCGCACGAGGCGGCAGCAGCAGCGGCAGCAGCGGCAGCAGCAGCAGCGGCAGCGGCGGCAGCGGCGGCAGCGGCGGCAGCGGCGGCAGCAGTGTTCTGCGGGCAGCGTTCCGCGGGCAGCGTTCCGCGGGCAGCGTTCCGCGGGCGGACACACCGCGCCATCGAATTCTCGGTGCCGCATACATCTTTTGCAGGTATTAGATGACATGGAGCAGTTTAAGCTTCACGTTTATTATCTTGGCAAGTATTCTATAAGATGAAATGTATTTCTGATTTAGCCAGTACTGCTTGAGAGAAAAGTAGTGATGTCCATTGTCTACCTTAAGTGCTTGAATATACTGGTGTTGTCATCAAAAAGGGCAACAGCAGAAAAAAATAAGTATTATTTATTAAATATTTCTAAAATTGTGAAAAGCTGTAACTAGCCAAAGATCCAGTTCTGTTGCAAAGGTATGTACTTCGGGGGTACTTCTTTAGTACGTTAGTTCACGGCTCGGCTGAGCTTTCCGCTGGAACACGTCTGCTCCGCCAGCAGCCGGCAGGGGCGGCTCACTCACCCACGGGGGACGGTGCCTCTGCCTGCGCGGAGCCGTGGAGCTGCCAGCCAGGACCTCAGGGCTGGCTGGGACTCAACATACTGTTTAATCGTCCTTTATCTGCCTTCAACAGCAAGCTTTTTTATTTCTTTCATATATGAGCATCAGCCAATTGCATAAAACCCCAAAGGTCCTCAGGTCTACTGGCATTCAGAAGTTTTGATGGAATTTCAGAAAGGCTGACAGTCTGGGTAAACAGGACAAAAATATAAATACTGGAGCCGCAACAAGAAAAACTTTGCAAATTTCATTCATTTTTGATGCAGACATGCAAAAAAACAAGCACTTCTAAATTTCTGTGGACTCAAGACCAATGGCAGCACACCCTGTAATTGTGAACTCAGCACCAGACACTTGGACTGATGCCTCCTGTATCTGCAGATCTGTGCTTTGATCACCCACGCACTAAGTTAAACATCTTCATTAGCCTTATTAACTGATGGAGTGACTGGAAATAGAGTGACTGTTCAGGTGCTCCGAGTCAGAGAGGGGACTGTGCGATGCTTCCAGAAGCCGTCTGACAAACCTCCAACCTGGGAGGCGTGCACCGCGCGCCGTGCGCACGGCAGGGCTGTGCAGCCGCCTTCGCCACCGCCCCGGCACCGCTGCGGCCTCCAGCAAGCGAGCAGGGAGCTGCACAAACCAGAAGGAAACCCATCCGTGGAAACCTCTGTCTAACAGGTAGTACAGCCAAAAAAACCCAAATCCGAACCAGGCTGTGAAGACAACACGAAAAAATCCTCAAAATTTGCTGATGTTACATAGACTAATGGTTTTGTTCTTATTTTTTATTCTTTTGACTAGGGAATTAGTAGAAAAGAAAAAAAAAGTTAATTTCCTAAGACAATTGTAGAGTAAGGGCATCTCATAGTTAAATCAAGTAGTAAAGATGGAGGAAGAGACATTCCCTGAAACTGTTTGAAAATCCAGGAGAACAAACCTAACAGTCCATTTGCAAGCTCTGAAATCAAGGTCACAGGTTAACATTACGGTCTACAGCGCAATAAAAGTTGAATCTTTGTATGTAATTATTGTAATAGAGAGAATAGAAACTCCACAGCCAGACTGCAGAGATGTCTAGAACACTCAGCACTGCAAGGCCTGCACAGCCGCAGCACAGCCGGGTTCCCACCCACAGGAGACCCCTCCGCCCCGCAGCCGGACGGCTGCTCCTCCGTGCCCAGCGCCGGCAGCGCCAGCTCACCCGGGGACCGCTCAGCTTACCGAGCGCGGTGAGGGGTCCCCAGCTAGCGACTGATCACTGAACTCATCACCATTGCTTCTCAATCGTTGAGATAAACATAATATTAATATCAGTGCCAAAAATACTCTCCCAACAGCTCTATTATGATCAACTAGGAGATGTTGATTTTAAATTATTCATTACTTAGCTAAATTCTGTCAAATACTTTTCAGTCCCGCTTTTACAGTACACTGAAGCTTTGCAAAGAAAATTAGGTATATCTTTTCTTACTTTTAAATTTAATGTAGCCCTGTAATTGATTTATTTTCAAATTTCAGTATGTGTGATATTAGTGTAAGTAAATAAATAGTTTAAATTACTGTGATTCCTCTCCTCATCCTGAAAGGACATACCGATTCTAAAGGTAATATTTACAGAGCTTACAATGTGCCATGGAAGTTTGGTGACATCATATATTGCAACATACACGGGCAATTTCAAATAAACCTTTTGGAAATGCCAAAGTGCTCGACACACCACAGGAACAAAATGAAACCAGTTTGTGCAGGGCAACGGGAGCCGGAGCAGCGCGGAGCGCACGGTCTCGTCAGGACAGGCGTGCTGAGGCTCGCCCGGCGCCGCTCCCCCGGGAACGGGAGCAGAACCACAGGAACGGGAGCAGAACCACAGGAACGGGAGCAGAACCGCCGCTCCCCCGGGAACGGGAGCAGAACCACAGGAACGGGAGCAGAACCACAGGAACGGGAGCAGAACCGCCGCTCCCCCGGGAACAGGAGCAGAACCACAGGAACGGGAGCAGAACCGCCGCACCCCGGGAACGGGAGCAGAACCACAGGAACGGGAGCAGAACCGCCGCTCCCCCGGGAACAGGAGCAGAACCACAGGAACGGGAGCAGAACCGCCGCTCCCCCGGGAACGGGAGCAGAACCACAGGAACGGGAGCAGAACCACAGGAACGGGAGCAGAACCGCCGCTCCCCCGGGAACAGGAGCAGAACCACAGGAACGGGAGCAGAACCGCCGCTCCCCCGGGAACGGGAGCAGAACCACAGGAACGGGAGCAGAACCACAGGAACGGGAGCAGAACCGCCGCACCCCGGGAACGGGAGCAGAACCACAGGAACGGGAGCAGAACCGCCGCACCCCCGGGAACAGGAGCAGAACCACAGGAACAGGAGCAGAACCGCCGCTCCCCCGGGAACGGGAGCAGAACCACAGGAACGGGAGCAGAACCGCCGCTCCCCTGGGAACGGGAGCAGAACCACTGACTGTTCAGTACTCAAAAAGTTGAATTTTAAAACATTATTTACTGTACTGCCGAAAGGGCAGTGTGCCATGTACATGCTTTTGTTAAAGCGCTTGTGACAAGCTGCTATTAGGAGTGCAGTATTTTACAATTAAGTAGGTATGAGTCTTTTGGTTGCCAACACCGCTGGGTTTCAGGAGCCAGTTCCCGATGCGAAGCAGCCACAGGGCAGCTCCAGCCAGAGCTGTTTGCCGAGGCCGGTGCTGCCCTCGCCGGACACCGGCACCTCCCGCAGCAGCACCAACACAGCCCGGCTGGGACGGGCAGGGTGCTGGAGAGGGTGCGTGTGGGCGAGTGTGTGTGAGTGAGCGTGTGAGTGCAGGAGCCTGAGCAGCCCGGGCTGCTTCACAGAAACCTGCGCGTGTTACTGCACGAAACGGAAGTGAAAACATACAACTGAAAGCACACGTTGTTTGCCCCAGCCTGTCATCTCAGATCTTGCAGTGTACAGCACGGATGAAAATATTTAATGCTTACATGTAACACTAAGCAGGTATCATTTCAGGCTCTTTAGAGGTCTGAAAGCGTATGAGATGCCATGAAAGACCTTAAAAGTGCTGAGCGCAACGCTCATTTATAAAAATAATTATGAGAAGAAATGGTTTTAACAGCCAAGTAACCTACAGATACACAAAAATAAAGCTGTATTGGAATCCAGGGCTACAGCTGATCCAGTTCTTCCTTCTCCACCCATGACACTACAATTGCTTAGGATCTGCAGATCTGCTCACGTTCTCATCTTTCACACTCTTAGGAGAGTAAAACGCACAACTACTCCTGTGTGCTGTTTGTACTCAAATATGGTTGTAATACAGGTGGGTGACAGACTAACAAGCCTGAACTACAAGTACCTTCGGTTTGTGTGTACAGTTGGTGAGGACTAGCAGCCACAGAGCCGCCACGCTCCTGCAATGAGCGGCCTGCTCGGGCACACGCCAGGCGCTGACGCCCGGTCACCAGTGCCGCCTGCAGATGGTGTATCCAGGTGTGCTCTGCACAGCTGTGTTCCATACGGTGACAGCCCTGTCACCGGTGCCGTCTGCAGACGGGTGTATCCAGGTGTGCTCTGCACAGCTGTATTCCATACAGTGACAGCCCGGTCACTGGTGCCTCCTGCAGACGGGTGTATCCAGGTGTGTTCCGCACAGCTGTATTCCATATGGTGACAGCCCGGTCACTGGTGCCTCCTGCAGACGGGTGTATCCAGGTGTGCTCTGCACAGCTGTATTCCATACAGTGACAGCCCTGTCACCGGTGCCGCCTGCAGACGGGTGTATCCAGGTGTACTCTGCACAGCTGTATTCAATACAATGACAGCCCGGTCACTGGTGCTGCCTGCAGACGGGTGTATCCAGGTGTGCTCTGCACAGCTGTATTCCATACAATGACAGCCAGGTCACTGGTGCCTCCTGCAGACGGGTGTATCCAGGTGTGTTCTGCACAGCTTTATTCCATACGGTGACAGCCCCGTCACTGGTGCCTCCTGCAGACGGGTGTATCCAGGTGTGCTCTGCACAGCTGTATTCCATACGGTGACAGCCCAGTCACTGGTGACTCCTGCAGATGGTGTATCCAGGTGTGTTCCGCACAGCTGTATTCCATACAGTGACAGCCCGGTCACTGGTGCCTCCTGCAGACGGGTGTATCCAGGTGTGCTCTGCACAGCTGTGTTCCATACAGTGACAGCCCGGTCACTGGTGCCTCCTGCAGACGGGTGTATCCAGGTGTGCCCTGCACAGCTGTGTTCCATACAGTGACAGCCCGGTCACTGGTGCCTCCTGCAGACGGGTGTATCCAGGTGTGCTCTGCACAGCTGTATTCCATACAGTGACAGCCCGGTCACTGGTGCCTCCTGCAGACGGGTGTATCCAGGTGTGCTCTGCACAGCTGTATTCCATACAGCGACAGCCCGGTCACCAGTGCCGCCTGCAGACGGGTGTATCCAGGTGTGTTCTGCACAGCTGTATTCCATACAGTGACAGCCCGGTCACTGGTGCCTCCTGCAGACGGGTGTATCCAGGTGTGTTCCGCACAGCTGTGTTCCATACAGTGACAGCCCTGTCACCGGTGCCACCTGCAGACGGGTGTATCCAGGTGTGTTCTGCACTGCTGTATTCCATACGGTGACAGCCCAGTCACCGGTGCCTCCTGCAGATGGGTGTATCCGGGTGTGCTCTGCACAGCTGTATTCCATATGGTGACAGCCCGGTCACCGGTGCCTCCTGCAGATGGTGTATCCAGGCGCGTTCTGCACAGCTGTATTCCATACAATGACAGCCCTGTCACTGGTGCCTCCTGCAGATGGGTGTATCCAGGTGTGCTCTGCACAGCTGTATTCCATATGGTGACAGCCCGGTCACTGGTGCCTCCTGCAGATGGGTGTATCCAGGCGTGTTCTGCACAGCTGTATTCCATACGGTGACAGCCCGGTCACTGGTGCCTCCTGCAGATGGGTGTATCCAGGTGTGCCCTGCACAGCTGTGTTCCATACGGTGACAGCCCGGTCACTGGTGCCTCCTGCAGATGGTGTATCCAGGTGTGCCCTGCACAGCTGTGTTCCATACGGTGACAGCCCGGTCACTGGTGCCTCCTGCAGACGGGTGTATCCAGGTGTGCTCTGCACAGCTGTATTCCATATGGTGACAGCCCTGTCACTGGTGCCTCCTGCAGATGGGTGTATCCAGGTGTGTTCTGCACACCTGCACTAGCATTGGGCTCCCAGCCACACAGCCCAGTGGAAGAGCTGCCCGTACCAGCTGCAGAGAAGTTTACGCTGGTTTAGGGCACCGATGTATCTCCCCTTCCCTCAGCAGCTGTCGCCACGACTTCCCGTGGGGTGGAACTCGTCCTGCTGGTGGCGGGTGGCTCAGAGGGTGGCCTGACTGCCACAGGACAGCGGGAGGCCCGAGCTGCGGCCACCGCCACAGGTGACAGGCGCGTGCTGACACAGCAGCACCCGGGACTTCCCCCAGACCTCCTGCCAGCGCTGCTGCGGGAACCCAGTTCAGAGCGGGGAACCTGCCAAACTCAACAAAACCTTCACCTGCACCTCTGAAATGAAACGCTCCCAGTATTTCAACCTCACTAAAGCAGCTTAAAGCACTCTCTTTGAAATAAAGCATTGCTGATTCCTCAGGGACACAAGCCTCGAACAACGGATAAAAAGGCAAATGCAGCTCATGTTTAGTTTCACTTGCCGTTTTAGTTTTTGTCATGGTTTTGGTTTTACACGACTCTGTTGGACAATTCTTCCCCCGGCCGAAGAAGCAGCCTCCTGCCCTGTGGACACTGACTCCTCTGCTCCGGGAGCGGGCCGGGCCGCCCGTGGCCAGCACTCACACAGCGCTCGGCTCCCAGCCTGCGCCCCTGCCCAGCTCTCACACAGCGCTCGGCTCCCAGCCTGCGCCCCTGCGCAGCTCTCAGACAGCGCTCGGCTCCCAGCCTGCGCCCCTGCGCAGCTCTCACACAGCGCTCGGCTCCCAGCCTGCCCAGCTCTCAGACAGCGCTCGGCTCCCAGCCTGCGCCCCTGTGCAGCTCTCACACAGCGCTCGGCTCCCAGCCTGCCCAGCTCTCAGACAGCGCTCGGCTCCCAGCCTGCGCCCCTGCGCAGCTCTCACACAGCGCTCGGCTCCCAGCCTGCCCAGCTCTCAGACAGCGCTCGGCTCCCAGCCTGCGCCCCTGCCCAGCTCTCACACAGCGCTCGGCTCCCAGCCTGCGCCCCTGCCCAGCTCTCAGACAGCGCTCGGCTCCCAGCCTGCGCCCCTGCCCAGCTCTGGGACAGCGCTCCGCTCCCAGCCTGCGCCCCTGCCCAGCACTCACACAGCGCTCGGCTCCCAGCCTGCGCCCCTGCCCTCCTCATGGCTCACTTCTTCCCAGCCCCAGCAGAACACCTACATCACCTAGCCTGGGGAAACACATGCACCTTTTTACGGCTATACATTTTGCTGCTGTGTTTGTGTCTGCTGTGATACCACTCTAAGAGACTGTTTTACCCTGATCCTTTCAACACCTTTTCCAGCTACACTGGAAACAACAGGTTGTGAAGAAATTAAAGCATCTCATTCAAATACAGATATTTTTTCCTAGCTTCTGGCATACCTCTTAAAACAGAGATCCGCACCCAAGAATAAGTCAAAAAAACAACCAAGGGCACACACGTCTCAGAGCGCACTGCCTAAGCAAACTTTCATCCCGCGTCCTCAGTAACAAAGGGATGTAGCACAGCATGGTCACCTCTACAGGACTGTACGGTCGCCTCTACGGGACTGAACGGTCGCCTCTACGGGACTGAACGGTCGCCTCTACGGGACTGAACGGTCGCCTCTACGGGACTGTACGGTCGCCTCTACGGGACTGAACGGTCACCTCTACGGGACTGAACGGTCGCCTCTACGGGACTAGAATCAGCTGGGACAGAAAAATCAGAAAAACAACAAGGGTGCTCAGAACACAGAAGCGTCCATAAGAACTACGAACATAATTAGGCTTTGATTTTAAACGTGCAAAATACTTTACTAATAACTACGGAAAACGTATGGCTCAGAAAACAAGAGACTGAGGAGTTTATCTGACTCACAGAACCACAAACCACGCTGTGTGCTCGTCTTGTCTCCCCCTAAAACCGTCACCAGCTTTTTAAATACAAATAAACATCATTCAGCCATCAGGAAGCAACCAAAGGAAGAAATGACTCCATGATACTATAAATTATGTTTTCCATCTCAGTAAATGACAGTATTTGATACATCTAACTTATTGTGTAGACACTGGTAATCGTACATTAGTTAAAAAACTGCACACCATTATTTGCGGGATAAGCTAACTCTGGTGTTCTTTGTATGCGAAAATCTCTGGACCTGCGGTGTGGAAAAACCTTCTTTGTATTCCTCAGGCAAATTCACTGAAAATGGACATTCAATACTGAGTGAAAGGCGGTTGGAGTCATAAAGCAACTGAAGCTTTTTGCTTATTCTTCCACAGGAATTTAACTTGTTTAGCTTTCAAAACAAAATCTGAGCAACACCTGGAGAACTCTGTGGATCTAGAGAGAAGACAGGCAAGCAGGACGGGAATAAATCAGTTCTCTTGTTCAAGGAAGGTTTTGGAATGTTTCATGGTTTCCCAAACAAAAGCTCTCATGCCAGTAACCACACTGTCAAACGACAACCCCGGTCAAGCAGTTGGATGTGTAAAACCAGCTGTGGTGGCCCGTACACTGGACTTTTAAAACCTATTTTTAAATAATCACCTCCTGTTTCTCAAGTTTTTGCAGGAAAAACTTCCCATTTAACCTGCAAAAATATTTATTATGGTCACGGGAGGAACCATGTCAGAGTGATGCCCAACTTTATTGCTGAAAGAATATAGAAACAAACAGTACTTAAGGCAAAAAGTTATGCTGTAACCAGAACTGCAGGTATAAATGTTTCATAAGAGAAGACATTTTTATCAAGGCTTTCAGAATCAAGAGCTACCAATCATTAATATGCTTGAGATGAATGATTCCTCAAATACATTTCCAGTTTAAAAGTTTGCTAAGGAATTAAACAAAATCAGAATACTAGCTAAAGCTGAAATAGTAACAAAATGCTTTGCTACATGTCACTGTATGTGAAATATATTGGGTATGTGTCACACTATTTAAACATGCTAACAATACACTTATAGCAATGTGTTCCCTGAAAACAAATGTAACCACAAAGTATTTCAGAAAAGCTGAAGTTAATTCAGGGAAAAATCAATTGGATTACTACATTTAACTAGTACTGTTTCTTTGATACAAATACGTATAAGTCTAATGTATTTCTCTTGGGCTAAATCTTAGAAACAAACTTATTTAAAGAGAAAGTAAAGCTTTACATACACTCTATAGACAATGTAACCAACTATTAGAGAGGCCTCTGGAAACTGTCCCATAACTCTTTACAGCAATTTTTTAATACTTCAGATATTAATGGAAGGTGAATAGCTACCAGTGAAAATAGATGTATGTAGGACATAAGCACCACTAGAAAGCCCTTTGATTATGGGACATATGAAATAAAGTCATGAGGACCTGTACCTTGTGCTGGCGACACTTGGTGACTCTGCTCCCAGCCTACATCTCTCTAGCTGATTAGCCACAATTTGCCTTTCCACCTCCAGTTCTCTGGTAAGCCTTTGAAATTGGAGCTCCTGAAAGTTCAAAATAAAAAGAAAAGCATTCTTGATGTTAAAAACTGGGTGTGGATTAATTCTGAAACAATCACTGTTTCATCACAATCATATTTGCTTTGACTTTTCCTTAGTGGAATAACCTATTAGAAGATTAAAGTGGGAATTTAATGGTTCTTTAAATAAGTGATTTACGCAAATATTGATTTATCACCTGTTACAAAAGGAAAAACACATTTAAGCATTTGTAGATTTTATTCCTCCTGCAATTGCAATGTTTGTATCTCCGTATGTTGCTACAATCTAAGCAAACCAATGCCTATAAGGTCACTCTTCAGCTTCACCTGTAGCAGAGGTACTGGAAAAGATCGCATCCTAACCCGGCCAATTGCAAAACCCCAGCTGCCGCCCCAGGTTTTGCGCTGCCCCTGGCACCCCAGCGCCCCCGCGCCGCCCCTCGCAGGCCGGGCAGGGACGAGCTCTGCGCCGCGCTGGCGCAGCCGTGCTGCGGCCCGGCCGAGGGCCCGACCCTCCGCAGCGACCCTGCGAACACGGAGCTCGAGGACACGGCCGCTGCTCACGCTGCACAGAACGGGTGTGCCATGAACCTCTGCCAACACGGGGCTCCGCAGTCCGTCCCGGATCAGGGCACGCAGTGACGCTCTCACGCACAGCTAGCTCTTGTCGACCGGGTAAAAGGATGCGGTCAGCGCAACTGTATCGTCTTACAAACTGGTATTCTGCATCCCCTGAAGTTTAAGTAAACTGTTTAACACTATTTAAAAATAGATGAACACCAATATTGAATAATCTGATGATGCAGGTGTCACACACAAGTCAAATACAGCAAAGAGCATTCCTTTAAAGTGCAAATTACTAATAAGGGGTTTTTACTGAACGTAAATGGTTACATTGTATCAGACAGCAGTTGTGTGCCTTGCCACGGTGCAGGAATCACCCTCACACATAGATCACGGTGAAGGCAAACTGTTCTTCCACAGCCGACATTCCACGAACGAGGCTTAAATACTTCACTGGGTGCCTGTGAGAGGGCTCTTTCTCGCAGCCTGCACGCCTTCTCCAGCAGGGACAGCGGGGTGCGGCGGCGGGGGCGCAGCGGAGGGGGCGCAGCGGAGGGGGCGCAGCGCAGGGGGCGCAGCGCAGGGGGCGCAGCGCAGGGGGCGCAGCAGGAGGGGGCGCAGCGGAGGGGGCGCAGCAGGAGGACCCCAGGGTGCAGCAGGAGGGGGCGCAGCAGGAGGGGGCGCAGCAGGAGGGGGCGCAGCAGGAGGACCCCAGGGTGCAGCAGGAGGGGGCGCAGCAGGAGGGGGCGCAGCAGGAGGGGGCGCAGCAGAGCACCCCAGGGCACAGCCGTGGGGGCACAGCAGAGCACCCCAGGGCACAGCAGCCTGCAGGTTCCTCATCTCTGCTCCCAGGGGCAGAGAACACTGTGCTACAGAGCTGCTCTGCAGCCAGGATGTGCCCTGCAGGAGCAGGGCTGAAGCTGTTCCTCTGACAAGACAGATCTCCTCCAAGAACCTCGGAACAGAGGCTGATTAGCACTGATTTCCTCAGGAAGCCAGCTGAAGGCTGAGTCAAACAGCAGCTGCCATGCCGATAAAACTACTCTCCACGTTATATGACCAAAAAAACCCCCTAAACCACCAACCAAACCTACTTCTGAAAGTCTGATTGGAGCTCCATACAACACAGAGCTCACCACCGAGCTGAATAATCAGCTCTGCTGTTCCTGACGCTGGCCAGCAAACCCACTGGCCTCCGGGCCGTGGAACTTGCCCACTGCTGCCACAGGGCACGAGCACCACAGAACAGACGGCATTTCTGTACCATTGCTGTCCTACAAACGGTTCAACAGAACAGAGTTCTCTGCAGTGCTGTTAAAAATCAGTACACAAGCCACGGGAGCAGCACTGGCTTGGCATTTGCTGTCAAGCTCCAGCATTAGCAAAGCTTAGTACAGTCAGTGCTCAGGCATGAAAGGGCATATGTCCCAAACTTGGATTTTATTAAAACCTGCTTCTCAACAGAATTCTGAAGCTAAACCCTCTTAATCCTGAGACTCGATATGAAAAGTCTCATGACCATGACAAGTGCAGAGCACGGCAGATCCCTCGGGCTGTATGCGCAGGAGAAAGCACGGGCAGTATCAGGAGGTGTGTAGCAGGTGGAGCTGCGCCCAGCAGCGCAGAGCCGGGGTCGCAGTCCGGTAGCGGCTCCCGGCAGGATCGCACGCCGCGGTACGCCGGAGGCACACGCGCCCAGGCACTGCACTTGGACACGCTGTCTTGCAGACAGGAAACACTAACAAGTGTATCAAGGAAAAAAAACCAAGAAAATTATAAATGAGAATTTATTTTCCAGTTCCAAGTGTGACTATAGATAACACATCCATCTAAACGCTGGTTCACTAGCCGGCTATTAACATGCTGGTGGAAAATGCTGTGATTTAGGAAAAAAAATAAATCAGCTGCTGAAGCTCGGTACGTTTTGAAGCAAAAGCAGCAAGATGAGCTTTTTCCCAAGTAAACCATGAGGTATTATGTAGTATGTAACAAACACAAATCTTTAAAATACACAGTGCTGCACTGCTTGCTTGCAGCAATCACATAAAACATTTACCCTACGTTTAAAGTTGTTTCCTGTTCCTTACTTTTAAATCAATTTTTAAACAGCAATGTCATTGATGTAAACTATGAACTTGAACACAAGACTCAAGTTGCCTATTGTTATTTACCGATCTTTTAATTAGTGAACAACACCGCCAGTTGTCTATCTACGATATTCTTCATAACTCTGTATTTTGGTGCAACTGAACTGCAAAGGTGTAAAAGGCACGAAACCAACTTGCCATTTGTAAATCAATCTGATGCTTAGGAAGATCTAACGTATTTTGCAAGTATGAGTAACACAGTAAATCCCCCCCACTGTATTTTCTAGTCTGCATGACGCTTCTGTGCCTGCAGCCGGCGGTTCCAATGCAGCAGCGAAGTTTACATACTTTTTGAAACAATGAGTGCTGAATTTTGTATGTGTCTCCTTAAATTTGGTATCTGCAGCTGTAGTTGATACATCTTAAATACCTGTATAAATACATGAGAGGGATAATTTTAGAGGTACCATCTTCTTTACAGCTGGGATACCTCATGTTTTAAACTTATTTTCTTTTAGCCTAAATCACCACATTATTACAGAAAACTAAGTCCTAATCAATTCTAAATAAGCGCATTGATCACTTCCATAGTTTCTGCTTCCCTACAATGACATTTTCTCCCGCTCTAACCGGGTTCCTTCCACCCCCGTTCATCCAGCAGACGGCGTGCTGTCGTGACGGGGTCCTGCAAGCGTGCTCCTGCGCGAGCAGGGGACAGCGCAGGGACAGCGCAGGGACAGCGCAGGGACAGCGCAGGGACAGCGCAGGGACACAGAGCCTGTTCATCCAGCAGACGGCGTGCTGTCGTGACGGGGTCCTGCGAGCGTGCTCCTGCGCGAGCAGGGACAGCGCAGGGACAGCGCAGGGACAGCGCAGGGACAGCGCAGGGACAGCGCAGGGACAGCGCAGGGACACAGAGCCTGTTCATCCAGCAGACGGCGTGCTGTCGTGACGGGGTCCTGCGAGCGTGCTCCTGCGCGAGCAGGGACAGCGCAGGGACAGCGCAGGGACAGCGCAGGGACAGCGCAGGGACACAGAGCCTGCTGGCCCGGCCACAGCTCACCACCTCCTCAGGTGGATCACCGGCTTGTGACAAACAGACGTGACAGGAGTCAAATCAAACAATTAATGAGCTTGTTTGCATCTGCAGGACAGCATCTATGTGGCAAGAACATACTAAAATTACAGATGTAGGTTACAGGGTACACTGCCATACTGCACCAAAAGGATGAACCAGACCTTCTGAAACATACCACTACAAGCGCCTCGGCCAGAGCTACATTTTCAAAATTATTCAATATACACCTGGGAGGCGGGGGAAAGGGGGAAAAGCCCCCACCACCACTACAATTCTATTCATCTGTTCAGCAGTAACTACTTAATGACCTTATAAAACTACAGTTCTTGTACATAACCTAAATTCCACTGCAAAACCACGGACCACATTTCTTAACGCGAAGCTACAAAAAGCGCTGGCTTTAAAACCAATTACATTGAAGGAACAGGAATGCCATAGATGGTTCGAGAAAGAGAAGCAAGCAGCTTGCCTCGCGGGGCAGCCAGACAGCGCGCGGGCAGCGCCGCCTCCAGCGGGAACCACGGCACCGGGAGCTCGGGGCCCGCGGAGCAGCCGAGGCGCCCGCAGCTCCCGCTCCACACGGCGGGCCCAGCAGCCGCTCCTTGCGGCAACCAGAGATCTCACCCCAGAACGCACCCGCAGGTCCTCGCGGCCGCGAGATGCAGGCGACACGTTACACAGTCCTGCAAACAACAGCCTCGTGGCTGGAAGGCCGTGTGCCTCTGCCAGGGAGGACAATCGCCGGCACACCGCGCTGGGCTCCTAACAGTCAACGGCTGAAAACAGGCAAGTAATGGGGATGGAATCTGTACGACGGGCCATGAAGACTCATTCTCCTGTTGCAGACTGTGGATAATAAAAGGCTTAGAGGCAATTCTGTGTTTTCTATCTGCATCCCATTATGATACCATTTTGCAGAGATTCAACAGTTTCATTTTTGTTAATGAGGAATTTTCATTCCTCAGTAAAACAGATGAGAATGAGGAGTCCACATTCGCTATGACAAAAAATAAAAGTTACTTTCTTTCCTGCTCTGTTGCAATCTGAAAACCTCTGGCAAAACAGATAACTTAAAACTTTGCACAACCAGCGGTCCGCTTGGCTGGCCGAAGGTTCTCTAGTGGCGGCTGCGCGAGAATCAGGGGCAGCGGCACCAGCAGTGGGACGAGCCCCAGCCCTTGGAACGGTCAGCAGGGGGGACGCCCCGGGGGACGCACTGACCGGCAGGTCTCTGCGCTCCCGCATCCCGGCGGCTCCTGCGCAGCAGCAGCGCTGGAGGGCGTTCCGAGGTGCAGTAACTAAGTGTGCTAAGGTGCTGCAGCTGCCCAGTGTCACTGTGAAACATTCAGAAGGTGACTGTAAGCTGAACTATGAAATGTTTTTCTCATCATAAAAACGTTGCCTGTTGAACAATTCAGTTGAGCCTCTTCCAGTAGTTTGAGCTGATCTATGGCTGCCAGCATGTGAGAGGATGCTTTACCTGGCACGTCCCATTTCTGAACCAACCGCACACACAGAGCAGAGCCACACGGCTGCCATCATCTACGGAAACTGAAATGGTGCTGAGGAAAGGGTAAGTTCATTTAGGACATTGCTATGATACAGATGTGCAACAAAGAGGGGGACAAACAGCATTACGGTCATGCACACCTTCTTCTCACTAACCTCCTGCACCGATCTACACAGAGCTCTGCAGATTTCCACTCACTGCAGTTCCGGCCAGACCAAGCAACTGACTCCCTAAAAGCACACCGAATACTGGATTTTTCCCAATATGACTATCACACTGTAGTGATCTAATAAATTCTGTACCAGAACCTACTGAGAAAAAAAACCTGTACTTTTAAATAACCATACCAGATAAAACTTAACACTTTTTGTAAAAATAAAGTTTACTCATGCACACAAGTGCATTTGCATGCTTTCAGTATCTCAGCATCTTCCAAAACAGAAGACAAAAGATAAAAAATTGGCGAGGGTAAAGAGAGCTACAGATTCCAGGATGTGAAATGACACAGCTACAATTACTGGCTGATCACACTTATTCTGTATTCAGCGGCAGCAGACCATTAAAGCCCTTAATACTTCCACGCCTGCATTGTTCACTAGTCTGGTAAAACAGTTTAGTGCTGCTCTGGCTGATGAGGGATCAAAGTGTAAGCAATTAATAGAAAGCTTACTCTTAGTCGGTGGTAGAAAGAAGAATGCTGCTTGGGGTATCTGCTGGCTGTGCTGAGCAGCATCCCCTGTGGAAACCAGGGTTTTTAAAGCCAAGAACACTGTCCTGTCAGCGGGCAATTGGAGTTCAGTTACCTCCGAGTAGATGAACATCAAAGTGTTGCAACAGGTCTAAACACCGCTGTGTATTTCGGGGCGCCCACAGCTCCAGGCAGGCTCTTTGTCAAGGGCTGTTTCTCCCCAGAATCCTAACAGGACATCCTAGAAAGAAAAAAGCCTTCTAGACCTTCATGTGAATGAAGGAGCACACACGATTTTGATTAAGGAAATGAGTTAGTCCCTTCATCTAAGCAGCAAGCGGCGTGTGTTTGTCCTTCCTGGGGAAGTGGACTGCTCAGACCCGACTCACCAGACCTGGAAGCGTGTGCAAACAGCAGAAACAGCCAAGTTCGGGGTTCTGGGATCAAACAGGGAAGAATGACCTATTCAATTGAACACAGTATTAAGAGAGTTGAAAAAAACCAACCCCAAACCACAACAGCTCTTCCAGTCATTCGGAAAATGTTGACAAAGTTGTTGTTGCATTCACGCAAAGCTCAGAAGTCCAGATAATAAAAAGAATGGCCTTCATTTCAGGACTGATACACATTTATCCACCCAACTGATCACTAGATGCAAGCAAATCAGAATTTCAAAGTGAGGCTCTTTAATGTTTGTGCCTAATTACTGAAAGTGCTTTCACTGAGTCTTTTTTTGCGGGATCTTGTTGGAGCGACATGACTACACGGTCGGATTGCAAACTATCAGAACTGCTAAAGACATCTCCCGAACTTAACATTAAAATACTGTCATTCTAGGAAATATGTTTTAAACCGTGCAATAATAAATGCTTTGCTGTACGGAGAATGCATTCTTTCCTCCATTTCCATCTGAAACACTTTCGGGTTTGCCTTCCTGCCCCCCTGCAAACCCTATTAAAAAAATATCTCAAGAACTACGTAAAGGATTTTGTACTTAAACACTAAAGAAGGGAAAAAAGCAAAGTGCACACTTTCTAAGAACTTGGTATGGTTTGACACAGTTGTATGAAAAGGTTCTGCTCAAGTGTTGAACTGAGCACTTACAGGAAAACACTTAGGAAAACTCAAGAGATTTACGATTATTCATCCAAAAGCATATTCGACCATTCTTGCTCTATTGCCACCTGTTTCCAAAAGAAAAGGTGAAAAGCTGTGCATCAACAAACAACTAGACCAAAGTCATCAAAAAGCCTGTCGCTGCTGTGAGTGCTTCGCTCTTAGCAAAGAACTCCAACCAGCACGTCCACGTGGCTTCGGAAAACTGGACCATGGGCCGTTTCCTTGTGAGGCCTTTCCTCTCTGAACAGGAAAACTACTGAGCTAGGCGGGAAATTCAGTTCTGAGCGGCCCACGTAGCCTCGCCGCTCAGCAGCCGCTCGTGCCGAGCTCCGCAGCGCGGCGGGCGCGCGGCAGCGGGATCCCCGCACCGCTCCTCCAAATGGGCTGCGCTCGTGTCGCGGGCGCGCGGCAGCGGGATCCCCGCACCGCTCCTCCAAACAGGCTGCGCTCGTGTCGCGGGCGCGCGGCAGCGGGATCCCCGCACCGCTCCTCCAAACGGGCTGCGCTCGTGTCGCGGGCGCGCGGCAGCGGGATCCCCGCACCGCTCCTCCAAACGGGCTGCGCTCGTGTCGCGGGCGCGCGGCAGCGGGATCCCCGCACCGCTCCTCCAAACGGGCTGCGCTCGTGTCGCGGGCGCGCGGCAGCGGGACCCCGCACCGCTCCTCCAAACGGGCTGCGCTCGTGTCGCGGGCGCGCGGCAGCGGGATCCCCGCGCCGCTCCTCCAAACGGGCTGCGCTCGTGTCGCGGGCGCGCGGCAGCGGGATCCCCGCGCCGCTCCTCCAATGGGCTGCGCTCGTGTCGCGGGCGCGCGGCAGCGGGATCCCCGCACCGCTCCTCCAAACGGGCTGCGCTCGTGTCGCGGGCGCGCGGCAGCGGGATCCCCGCACCGCTCCTCCCAAACGGGCTGCGCTCATGTCGCCTGCAATTTGTAACAACTTTAACTTTAGCATTCAAATACTCCATCTACTTTTAATATGGATAAGAGACTCCCTACAGAACTCAACTAGACTTTTATCCAAACACTCCACAGGATTCAGAAATATAGACGTGTACATTACAAGGCTTTAGTTTTACTTAGAAGTTGTTTCAGCGTTTCCTAAGATACTTCTGTCCGTTCCAGCTGGGAACTTTGTCACATTTTAGAAGTAAAATATGTTTTGGAAAACAAAACAAACAAAAAGCAAACAAACAAACCCCAAACCAAACGCACAGAAAACAGCCCCCTCCCCAAACCAAACCAACACAAGCCATCATCAAATTCACTACGAGAAATCAAAAGGCCAAAACGTGTTTCAGGTTCATTACAGCTGGCCTTAGGATTTCCCTGCATCCAAAAGGAATTCCCCTCGTGGAGACACAGCTCAGCCCAGGCAGCCAGCCCGGCCTGGACGTGCACCCAGAAACACCTGCACTGGGGTAGGCGCAAACAGGACAACTGAACTGGGTACCAGAACTACCCCAGCGCAGCCGAGGCCGGGGCTGGGCTGGTAGGGACGTGTGTGCACATTAAAACAGAACTTGTAGTACTGCAAAGCTGCAGTCATCTACACTCCTTTGCAGATTATACTTATTCTGCATGTATTATTTTAAAACAGTGAAAGTAAATTGAAATGTTTCTTTCCTAAAATATAACCAAGGGAGATGTACACAGCCATCTGACAATTTTGTCTTAGTCAGACATGGTTCAGAGGCCAGGGGACGTGCTCTAGTTTGGTAAAAGAGTTGCTTTGAACTGATTTGGGGTCATAGGAAAAATAATCCTAGAACGACAGAATTTCCCTGAGTTGGAAGGACCCACAGGATCACGGGTCCAGCTCCTGTCCCTGCACAGACAACCTCACCGTTCACACCGTGAGTCCCGTCTCCTCTTGGATAAACCAACGGGGAGCTTATTTGAAGTGGCTTGTAGGGTACGTAGACTAACTACTGCAAATTTTATACAAACGTATCTATGTGACTACAGTAGAAGGCTTAACAAAGTCATTCGATAAATGTATCTACTTATTTCAGAACCACTGCAGTAATTTTAAAGTTTTTATTAAGCTAAAATCTTGCACAATTTGACGAGTATAATAAAGGCTTTTCTGAGTTGTGTCTCCACCGTAGTGTTGCAGAAGTGGTGAAGTTAAGGTGTGGCAACTATTTCACAAGTGCAGAGCCACGGCAAGCAGAGATTCCTGGAGGAAAGGAAGTTAGGCCATGGCCAACAGCACAGTGGTTTCTGTTCAAGCTTAATAAAGTAAATAACTGCACTGGAAAATATTCTGTTCTGGGCTTTCTGCCATACAGGAAGGGTGGCGAATATGTCAGTGTCCATAATTATTATCAACAGAAAAATAATACCAGAAAGCAACAGTTCAGCTCTTAATTCTTTCTCATTATCATTTCCAAGAGTAAGTACGATTTCCTTCTCCCTCCCCTGGTATTCGTTCTAATGTGTCTATACATTTTAAACTTCGGCTACAGTTCTGAAGTTTGTGTTTCACTAACTATTAAACACAATTTTAGTTTTGCTTTTTCCTTTCATCAGAATTGGGTTACATAATAGTCCACATATTTAATAGTCTTTTTATGAATGGAAAGGGGAAGAGGTTTTAACCTCCTTTCTAAGGCGAAGAAAGATTCCATTAACATTTTTTCTCTAAGAACAAGATAAAAACATTTCTTGGGTAGGAAAGGAGATGTTAGCAAATGGGTTTTTACCGTATACTCATCATGTATTAACTCAATATCCGGTGCTGTCAGAACCGCGTGCTCGGCGTTCGCAACCGCGACGGCGCTGGAGGGCCCGCAGCAGCCCGGACGGCCACGGCGGCGCTGGGATCGGCGGGGCTGCGGCACCCCGGGGCTCCGGCACCGCTGCAGCCACCACCTGAGCTGCGCAACACAACGGGCCCGCTCAGACGCAGCACAACGGCCCAGCTCAAACGCAGCACAAGGGGCCCGCTCAGACCCAGCGCAACGGCCCCGCTCAGACCCAGCGCAACGGCCCCGCTCAGACCCAGCGCAACGGCCCCGCTCAGACCCAGCGCAACGGCCCCGCTCAAACCTAGCGCAACGGGCCAGCTCAGACCCAGCGCAACGGGCCAGCTCAGACCCAGCGCAACGGGCCAGCTCAGACCCAGCGCAACCGCCCAGCTCAGACCCAGCGCAACCGCCCAGCTCAGACCCAGCGCAACGGGCCCGCTCAGACCCAGCGCAACGGGCCAGCTCAGACCCAGCGCAACGGCCCCGCTCAAACCCAGCGCAACCGCCCAGCTCAGACCCAGCGCAACCGCCCAGCTCAGACCCAGCGCAACCGCCCAGCTCAGACCCAGCGCAACGGGCCAGCTCAGACCCAGCGCAGCCGCCCAGCTCTGACCCAGCGCAGCCGCCCAGCTCTGACCCAGCGCAGCCGCCCAGCTCTGACCCAGCGCAACCGCCCAGCTCTGACCCAGCGCAACCGCCCAGCTCCGACCCAGCGCAACCGCCCAGCTCCGACCCAGCGCAACCGCCCAGCTCCGACCCAGCGCAACCGCCCAGCTCCGACCCAGCGCAACCGCCCAGCTCCGACCCAGCGCAACCGCCCAGCTCCGACCCAGCGCAACGGGCCAGCTCCGACCCAGCGCAACGGGCCAGCTCAAACCCAGCGCAACGGCCCAGCTCAGACCCAGCGCAGCCGCCCAGCTCAGACCCAGCGCAGCCGCCCAGCTCTGACCCAGCGCAGCCGCCCAGCTCAGACCCAGCGCAGCCGCCCAGCTCTGACCCAGCGCAGCCGCCCAGCTCTGACCAGCGCAGCCGCCCAGCTCTGACCCAGCGCAGCCGCCCAGCTCTGACCCAGCGCAGCCGCCCAGCTCTGACCCAGCGCAGCCGCCCAGCTCTGACCCAGCGCAGCCGCCCAGCTCTGACCCAGCGCAGCCGCCCAGCTCTGACCCAGCGCAGCCGCCCAGCTCTGACCCAGCGCAGCCGCCCAGCTCTGACCCAGCGCAGCCGCCCAGCTCTGACCCAGCGCAGCCGCCCAGCTCTGACCCAGCGCAGCCGCCCAGCTCAGACCCAGCACAACGGCCCAGCTCAAGCCCAGCGCAACGGTGCAGCTCAAACCCAGCGCAACGGGCCAGCTCAAACCCAGCGCAATGGGCCAGCTCAAACCCAGCGCAGCCGCCCAGCTCAAACCCAGCGCAGCCGCCCAGCTCAAACCCAGCGCAACGGGCCAGCTCAAACCCAGCGCAACGGGCCAGCTCAAACCCAGCGCAATGGGCCAGCTCAAACCCAGCGCAGCCGCCCAGCTCAAACCCAGCGCAATGGGCCAGCTCAAACCCAGCGCAGCCGCCCAGCTCAAACCCAGCGCAATGGGCCAGCTCAAACCCAGCGCAGCCGCCCAGCTCAAACCCAGCGCAGCCGCCCAGCTCAAGCCCAGCGCAACGGGCCAGCTCAAGCCCAGCGCAACGGGCCAGCTCAAGCCCAGCGCAACGGGCCAGCTCAAGCCCAGCGCAACGGCCCAGCTCAAACCCAGCGCAACGGCCCTGCAAGCAAACGAGTTATAGCTGACGTTTGTGCCAAGCTAAGGCAGCACAAGGCAAACTGCTGTCCCAGGCGATGGGCGCTGGCTCAGGATCACTGGCATCACTCGCATCTCCACAGCCTCCCCCATTAATATCCTCCACACCGGATGATTTAATATTAGTTTTAATATCATTAACAAAGTATTAGGGTTGCCATTATCATCTTAAAATAATTTTGAAACTATTAATTTCGACACGGAAATAAAGATCCACATTTCATCATCATGTAGAAAATTTTCATTCAAGACTGAAGGTTCTATGGGTATGAATCTTTTTATATCAAGACCTTATAATCTAATTCTCACTTTTTTTAATATTAATATGGGACAACACATGAGAACCAATACATCAAGTGTTTGCATTAAGAGTTAATATCTTGAATTGAGTACCGCTTTATCTTCAAAGAAGTTCTGAAACAGAGACAGCAAAGCAGATTCATTCTGAAATTCAAATGTTGCGATTTACATATTAAGCAAAGAAAGGTGATCATTATTTCTAGTTCTGACAGTGAAAACCAAACTAGTATTTCTCTCTTTAGGGTGTGTCTTTGTTTTGTTTTGTTTT
Organism: Streptopelia turtur; assembly: GCA_901699155.2. Taxonomy (NCBI): domain Eukaryota; kingdom Metazoa; phylum Chordata; class Aves; order Columbiformes; family Columbidae; genus Streptopelia; species Streptopelia turtur. The sequence continues at coordinate 610,246 of LR594557.1, forward strand.
GTTGGGGTTTCTTGGCTGGTTTTGTTTTTGTTATAAACAGAAACTTTACTTCAAATGCTTCTTTGTAAAGCTGCAAGTCACTTCCCCGATGATCTTCACAAATTAAGGATTCATCGATTTCAAACACAATTTTATCTTCCGTGTAGAAACTGTGATCAAGATACATGTCCATAAATGTGTTGCAGATTTAAAATATGTTACTACCTTGGTATTGATAACTGAAACCAAACTCAGAGTTTAAAACCCATTCTTTAGCAAAATACAGTTAATGATACCTAAACTGTTATGTGCAAATTTCTACACCACTGTACACAGCTTTGCAGGATGTACAAAAAGGAATCGTTCTACACCAGCTTTTCTTCTGTCTTAGACAATAAACCTGCATTTCAAGTCTGATTCACAACAACAGCGTGGACATTCCTGGGGACAGAGAATACCATAATGACGCTTCTGTTCAATGCAATTAAACCAGCCCTTTATATTCAGATTCTAACACTCTGACCCACAAAATATACTACACCAACACTAGGCACCAACTTTTAGAACCAGCGATGGCTACTTTTGAGCAAGGCAATAACAGACAACGGTTAACCCCACAGCGCCTACTGAACTCGTGGAAAGAGGCAGATACCTGTTCCTTCACAGAAGCCAGGATGGTGGTGGCCGTGGTCTCCAGCTCCATGCCTGGGCCCGTGGAAGGCTCCTGTGTCTGCCGCAGCCCCTCGTCCACCGTGGGGGGCTGCTCGGGGGCTGGCATCGCGCCTGCGACAACAAGAGGGTAACATACTTTACACTTGGATCAGTGACGTTTAACAAAATTCAAGTTTTCAGGATTATAAGTGATCTTTTTTATGAAACCTTTCCAAACTTAACCAAATTAGCAGAAAACTTTGTATTATTAGTATCAACATATGTTGCTATCACTGTGCTTCACCTTCTCCAGTTGACACCAGAATTCCATACAGAACACGAGGGGCGGGCAGAAACAACCAGCCAGTGTGACTCTCAACAATTATTTTTTAAATACTGTTTTGTGGAAGTTATTAAAGTAGCAAAATTCAAGATGCGTGAAAAATCCTGGGCTTAAACATGACGAATACCCAGGATCAGTAAAAGTTTACCACACGTGCAGTTTTTAGCATAGAAGAAAGACATGTAAGAGCAGAACACGTTCCTGTTGGGAACAAACCATGGGAGACACTAATTACGGTAATAACAAGTTATATGGAACAACGCTTCTAGTGTTCTTTTGGCAAAAGAAGAAATTCAAACACCGAAGCTAAAGCAATTGCCCCGGGCTATGGATAGTGTGGAAAGGACAGACAGGATGGGTCCGGGAATGCCGAGGCAGCACACTAACAGCTCCAGGCAAGTCGTTTGGTTAACTACACAGGTCTCTAGTAACTAATATTACAGAGATAGCTATGAAATGTGTTTAATACTTTGAAAATAGCAAGTAGGTAGTATCGATGTAGTTTCTGCACACATACCATCCTTCAATTTCCCTCAGAAAAAAAGAAAACAAAGCCTGTGAGGTCTAATATTAAAAGTAGTCAATATTTCATTTTAGATTTTCAGAACAAACACAATGTTCCCAGGGGACACAAACACGAACAGCAGCTTCCTTCCCTTCATTTCACACGGAGCAACTTATACTGCGAACAGTCCACAAGGCCGGGAATGACCCCGTGAGACCCGAGTCCTGACCTCTTTTCACCACGACCATCCCTCTCCACCACCTGCCTTCTACACGCCGAATCGGCACAGAGCTGGCGCGCGCCACCCTGACGGCACAGGACAAGCTCCCAGAGCAGCGGCCGTGCTGTGGAGCTGGGCGTTTCCGATTTACTGGATGGGTAGTGGGGCTGACCCTCAGGGATCTGTCTGGGTCACCCCACGGGACCGACCGTCCCTCGGGACGTGTCTGCAGAGGCCAAGCACAGACAGCATGGTGCTGCCAGAGCACTCCTGAGCTACTGCGGCCAGCCTGGGGCAGGGGGTGGAAACCAGAAGAGAGATGACGTGAGGAAAAGTACTTTTGTCATGTTTCACGTACAGCGGTATGAGCGTCGCGAGAGGGACAAGGACTCTGCTGAGGCTCAAGCCGCTTCAAGTGCATGAGCAGGTGGCCATTATTAACCACACTACTCCGGGCTGCTGCAAGAGCCGGTAACATGGTTAATGTGCAGTTTCATATCAGCTGCTGAAGCCACAACAGCTTCAGAGAAACTGAAGTGAGGTGAAGGATGAGAGGCAGGAGTCTGGTCACAGATCAGCTTCTACCTCTTGAAATGGAAAAATAAGAGCTGCTCCTAAAACCAGATTCGAGCAAGAGCCTCACTTGGGCTGAGTTACGTCTGGAGAAGGGCCCATCCTGCCCTCAGCGAGCGCCAGGCACCCTGGGGACCCTCCGGTACCCGTCCTCACCGTGTGTCCACATTGCATTGGCCTTCTGGAACACGGGAAAAGGCACTGCACACACACTGTGTGCCGGCTTTCTGAGGCAGGAGTGCAGAGGGACCCCCGAGCACGCCAGTTCAGCCACACCAAGAGCAGCTGCTGCTCCTTCTGCCCCCGCCTTCCCACAGCACACAGCCACCGCCAGGGCAGCACCAGCCTGCCCACGCTGCCACGGCGGCACCAGCCTGCCCACGCTGCCACGGCGGCACCAGCCTGCCCACGCTGCCACGGCGGCACCAGCCTGCCCGCGCTGCCACGGCGGCACCAGCCTGCCCGCGCTGCCACCAGCCTGCCCACGCTGCCACCAGCCTGCCCACGCTGCCACGGCGGCACCAGCCTGCCCACGCTGCCACCAGCCTGCCCGCGCTGCCACGGCGGCACCAGCCTGCCCGCGCTGCCACCAGCCTGCCCACGCTGCCACCAGCCTGCCCACGCTGCCACGGCGGCACCAGCCTGCCCGCGCTGCCACCAGCCTGCCCGCGCTGCCACGGCGGCACCAGCCTGCCCACGCTGCCACGGCGGCACCAGCCTGCCCACGCTGCCACGGACGGACCTCTCCACCACAAGCGCAGCACCCAGGCCGCAGCGAGGCCCTGCCCTCCGACGAGAGCAGCCGCCCTGTCCCCTCCTGCCACCATCCTGCCCCAATACTGCCCGCTCTGTCCCCTCCTGCCCGCTCTGTCCCCTCCCGCCGGTCCTGCCCGCTCTGTCCCCTCCTGCCACCGTCCTGCCCGCTCTGTCCCCTCCTGCCACCGTCCTGCCCGCTCTGTCCCCTCCTGCCGGCCCTGCCCCAGCGCCCGGGCTGGAATGCTGCCCGGGTTAACCAACCACAACAAACACAGCAAAAAAACAATCTGAAAAGGAAACAGAAACTAACAAGAAAAAACAAACAAGGAAACCCACACAGACGAGGAAACCCACACAGACAAGGAAACCCACACAGACGAGGAAACCCACACAGACGAGGAAACCCACACAGACGAGGAAACCCACACAGACGAGGAAACCCACACAGACGAGGAAACCCACACAGACGAGGAAACCCACACAGACGAGGAAACCCACACAGACGAGGAAACCCACACAGACAAGGAAACCCACACAGACAAGGAAACCCACACAGACAAGGAAACCCACACAGACAAGGAAACCCACGCAGACAGGGAAACCCACGCAGACAGGGAAACCCACGCAGACAGGGAAACCCACACAAGAAACCAGAAGGGAAAGGAGGACAACAACCATTTCTCGTGGTCCCTTTCCAGGCTCCGCTGCTCCGGCCCGCTGAGGGAGCCCCGGGGCCTGTCAGAGCTGGCACAGCAGACATGAAACGGTGCCACACGCCGCTGGGCTTGCAGAGTGACACCGAATGAGTGACCAGCCAGATCTGCCTGGGTTTGAACAACATTGTTCTTTCGTCAAGACTGCAGGTCGAAGGCTGTCCCCAGGCTGCCAGCCGTGAGCCGGCACCGCCCGGAGCCGCAGGGCCCTCGGTTCTGCAGAGCAAGCTGGAGGGCTTTCACAAAGCAGCGCTCAAAACGGGACCTCTCAGTTATACAACGGGATTTTTTTAAAGTCAAAGGTAAAGACGTAACTTCCAGGTTTTAGAACATTAAAATGTATTCTTTCAAGGGTTTACTTTTAAAGATCAACTTTTTCATCAAGCTGTAGTAACCCAAAGAATCACAGAATACATGTTACGATTCCCTGGGTCATACCTGATTTTTTAAATCACTTTCCACAGCTCTTTTATGACTGTAGCTCAGTGTTCAGGTTTCTAAATGGACTGTTAGATTTGCAAGCATATAATGAAGCAATAAAACTACCCAGTCAAGCTTTTCCTTCATTCAGGAATATTTGCCAAGTAATCAAAAGGCCAAATCTCAATAACTCTGACAAGTCACACATGAGCTCCTTGCAGAAACGGGCTGCGTTCTTGTCCATGCAGTGTTACCGACGCTCTTATGGTCACCATACTATATACCATGAAAAAAATTAAACTCTACCCAGCCAAAACCAGCACAACATGCCATTGTGGTCATAGTTATAACTTTCTGGTTCTTTCCAAAGGTCTAACTGTGGTTTAAAAAAAAAAAAAAAGATAAGTTATGAGATACCTTAAAACACTGAAATCAGTGCAATATTTTTCCCATCAATATTTATTCTGTCAAGAGACTTCTTAATTTTCTTTAAGACACGTGGGGAAGAAAAGCATGGGATTTTTAACTTTACTTCAAAACAGTGACTTTTTGAAGCTTCTGTGATGTACCACAGAAGTATTACAAAAGGCAGTGCCAGTTCCTTCTAAGCGCCCACTTTCAAAGTGCATTGTCTAAATGAATGCTTACAGCTGGACCAGCCACAAACCCCGTGAAAACATGACCTAATGAGCACAGCTGTGCGACCATCTCCATCTGTCTTTTCCGTAACTTTAGCTGGCGATCTCTTCTCACCCCAACTTTGTGAAGTAACTCTTCAACCTCTCTTTAGTAAATTTCTGTAACAAATCAGTCAAAAAAATGTACATCTGAACTAGTAATTTTTTGGAATAGATAATATACCCAATAGTGAGTCTCTAATGGTAACACTCAGATGAAAACCAATCAATTTAATTATTAGTGAAGATGCCAGTGCTAAGAGCACATCTATGGCAGCGTTAGGAGGTGTGATCAGAGCTATACCGTTCCACACACGCAGTTGTTTTGGCTGCTGTCCTTTCGATCACCGCGTTTCTCGGCACGGCCAGCAGTGTTGTGATCCTGGTGTCCAGAGCAGACAGCTGTTGGCCGTGACCCTGCAAACCCTGGCGCTGTCAGACAGGCGCTCCCGCTCCGGCTCCTTGGAGCCCCGGCAGCTGCGCGGGGTGCGAGCGGGGACGCGGGATTGGGACATGTCCCCACGGCCCGGCCCACACGGGACCCGTCCCACACGGGACCCGTCCCACCACCAGCCTGGGCACCTGCTGGGGAACCGCTCACCAGCCCAGTTCAGATTCTCATGGTCATGTTACAGGAACAGGAAATACCCAACGCAGGATTCATACCAGTCATCAGGTACCAGTAAAAATCAGGAGGAGTTAACAAGAAAACCTCTTTCTTCCTTGCGCAAGACCGGGATTTACTGGCTGAAGACACTTCCTGAGTTGCGTTACTCGCTCCTTTGGGCACAGATAACTGGCTCATTACTGGAAAACAAGCAGCCAGACTTCACCCTCAGGAAAGCAGGTCCATGGCTGTATGGGCTGCTCGCGCCCGGCTCAGCAGCGAGACCTCACCCAACAGGACACGGCTCTGGCCGTCCCTGCCTGCCCAAACCCCGTCCCCTCAGTCACAGCCGCTGCCTGCCCTCGGGGATGGGCCGCCGCCTGCCCTCGGGGATGGGGCAGATGGGGCCGCCTCCTGCCCTCGGGGATGGGGCAGATGGGGCCGCCGCCTGCCCTCGGGGATGGCGCTGCCGCTGCCACTCTCCCCTTCGAGCCCTCCTGCCCTCCTCACAGCCACCACGCTCCCAGCACACCCCTGTGCTCCCTGTCCTGGAGCCTCCCACTGCTGACCTGAGCCCGTAACAAAGGTCACCAGAGGACTTTGCACTGAACAGGTAATAGAATTCTTATGAATGCTGCCAACTAGAATACAACAGACTGTAGTTCATGAGGGAAACATGAGAAAAACCATGACCAACATCTCATCACTAAATATCCTTGTATTTATCTAGCTACAAATGAACTCAGGCAACAGGAGTAAATCACCGAAGACATCAGAGCAAGACTCAATATACAGAAGAAAAAAGCTCCAGTAAGATCAAATCAACTTGCTGGGATGTTGACATGTTATTGCACAAACATGTTATTTTCAGAACTCTCCATTTAAGCAGCAAGGCACAACTCCGCTCTTGGTCAAACACTCTTGTGGTATTTTGGTTTTCTTTTTTTTTTCATCCTTTACAGTATCTGTGAAAGTCGAAACCAAAACAAGACTCGCTACAGTTCCACAGTTTTTAGATGAAGATGTGATTAAAAAGTATCTGATTCTCTGAGTTACTTCCCAGGCATGTCAGCACAGTTCAGGAATGAGCGGCTCCTGTTGGCTCCGTCGCCGCTCGCCTCCCCGCTCCGCTGACATCTACATGCTCCGGCCCGCTGAACCCGGACAAACCCTGTTACCCTACAGCCTGCAGCCACGGGCTTGCGTGAAAACAAAGCAGATGACAACTTATCCACTTGCAAAGACGATGCAAGTCTGCAAAAGGTGGCTCGAAAGTTTACATTAAAAACACGTTTAAAATTTCCAGATGCAGTAAGTCAAGATACTCCAAAGATCACGCTCTGGCTGAGCATTCTGTTAAGGTATCACTTCTCTGTATGGACCTTAGTAGTGCAGAAGTTTTTTTCACGTGGACTTTAGGATGAAACCAGGGAAGTAAACATATTATCTGGTGACAACATGGAAGAAACTGACCTCTGTAATGACAGGATTAAAAGACTGACCTGCATAATTGTGCAGACTGAGTCCCCCAGTAGCACAGAAACCTGCGCGCAACCGATGAGCCACCCGAGCGAGGTGGAGACGCCTCCAACTGTCTTAGTGCTGAATGCACCATCTGCCTCATCCCCTTTTCTTTCCAGGACACATTTTCCTCCCTCTCTCCTTGTATTTTTTCAAAAACATGCATGTCCAAAAGGTGTGTGGTGCTGTGTCCTTTTTAAAATGTTAAAAATTATTACCCTGTTTTTTGGACAACTGTATTTTTGCTGAAGTTCCTAGTAAAAGAGAGCCCTTTTTTTTCTGGCCGATGGCTACATACTTTAACTCCACTGCAGCGAGCAGGCAAGATTCTACATCCGCAAATATCCAGTTGTAACACGCTCATAAGATTCATATTTTTATAGCTTTCAAACTAACCATTCAACAGAAGAGATCAGACAGGTATGGCAAGACGACCGTCTTGAATAAAGACATATTTACGATCATCTCCTTCAAGGCCCGAGGCACCATTTGTAGCTCACCTTAGAAAAAGAAGAAAGGGTATCTGGAGAACATTCCCGCTTCCCAGACGTATGAAGTACCACAAGCTAATTGGCAATGAATAGTTTTCAGTAGTTTAAGCCAACAAGGCTCTGTGCCTCGCAGACAAGAGGAAGGAGAGCCCCCAGACGCGGGCGTTCCCCTGGGCCAGCCCGGTTGTAGCGCCCGTCTGAGCGCGCGGGCAGCGCAGCCCCGCGGGAGCCCTCGCGGCCGGAGCCCTCGCGGCCGGAGCCCCTCGCGGCGCGCTGCTCGGAGCAGCCCGGGCAGCGAACCCAGCGCACGCTCAGCGTGGGGACCAAGCTCGGTCTGTCCCGCGCACGGGGAGGCGGCAGCTGCGCCAGCACAGACGGGCTTCGCGTTTTCCACACGCGCCGGCAGGTGACAGAGACAGCCATCAATTATTCATTCAACCATTCAGAGAAGGATCAATTCTTAGTTTGGTGCTGGGATGTTCTCAATTAGTTAAGAGTATTAAGGCATTCAGAATGAACGTGGCAGAGCAACACAACCCGAAAACCGAGGGGCCCAGTAACGGCAGCGCAGAGCTGCCAAACGCCCGCGAGGGGCCGCGGCTCCAGAGCCACACGCTCCCATCGCCCGCCCGAGACACACACACCGGGTTAGACTGAGAACAGCCCCGGCACAGACACAGCCACCACCAACAGCTGCAGGCGTTGTTCAATTTCCACTTACATTTTCTCCTAGCTCTGTAAAATTATTATTGAAGTATTACTCTATACATTACTGCACACTAACTGTATGCAGCTATATGCCAACTGGAAGAATTATAAACCCAATTTTATTTTACATGCATTTATAAAAGTATGGTTCTCAAGTTTGTCATATAGTACACCGAAAAAAAATATGATATTTTTCCCAAAGACAGAAATTACCAGCTACAAGCACAATGTAAAGGCAGCTGAGGAGCGCGGGTTTCGGAGGGACACGCTGACCCGCACACCGCAGAGCCCACTGCAGCCTCCTTTGGGGCCGGCCGGAGCCGAGCCGAGCAGAGCCGGGCTGCAGCCAGGACCCGGGACTGCGGCTCAGGAACGAGAGCAACGAGCAGCAGCTTCCAGCGGGGTTAGATGGCAGAAAAATCCAACTACAGCCCTGCAAAACTGAGACGTGATGCTGTTAAAACTTCTGCTTTTACTTGGCACACATTTGTAAGTTCTTTAATGCAACCTGTGTTTTTTCCTACTCAGATGACTACTATGGCAATACCAACTTCTTGCAGAATTAGGGAATACCACTGTTCTCTAATGAACACGGCTACAGCTTAGCAAAAGGTTTTACTAAACTGTAGTTTTATTAATTGCTAAACTGTAGTTTACTCTTCATTTTGCTCTGAAACAGAACTGGACAGCAAAGCTCAGTTTGCTGCTGAGAATGCTCTCCATGCAAACTTCTCTATTGAAGCAGATGGATCTTTCTCCTGTTCTCCAAGTTAGAAGCTGAAAAAGGTGCAGATAGTAGCAAACCCTCCATGAAATAGACAACATGTGTCTGGCTTTGAAGAGCAAAATTACCAATACTTCAGTCAGTCTCCAATGCCCCAAAAAGCAGGTATCATCAGTATCATTTTTTCTGAGGTATCTTTTCTTTGGTTACCCTTCAAAACCTTAAGTGCTCGTAGCAGGATCACACAGAGCTCCACTCCAGAGAGAACACAGTATTGCTAATACGCTGGAAAGAGATGAAGATCTCTGAAACACCAGCATTTACAAGTGACATGATTAGAGATCAAAGACAACTGAGTAACTTGAGGAAAACCATAAAACAAGGTGAGTGAGGTAATGTTGATAAATATAAAATGGTATTAACTATTCCTATCAAAGTGAACCATATGCCTTCCCATCGTAGGGGGTGGAAGATAGAAGCATAACTACAAATGAGACTCAGGATAAAATGTTCGGCTATGCATGAAGACTTTTTGCAGCAGTGCCATAAGGGAAAGAAGTCAGGTCAAGGATCCATTAAAGAATGTCAATAATTTTAACCCCACTGTGAAACAGAGGCCCACAGGACCAAATGTGACAATTCAGTATCCAGCAACAAGAAAACTCAGAGGGACAAAGAACTACAGACCAAAGCAATGAAGATCAAGTGTGGAAACAGTCAAGAAGGGAAACAAACACTGAAGGATGGCACAGAGCTGGGTTCTCCTGGTGCTCGGTTCAAACACGATGTCCCAGTGCGGGCCCCGGCGGCGTGCGCGGTGCGGCAGCGGCACGGCGACCGCATCGTCCTACAGCTCTTCTACCAACATGGTCCTACGATCATCCAGAGGAATCTCAAATACTGGTCACAACATCATTCTTATTTCAACCTTTTAATTCCCTGCCTCATATCCCAGTCTAACTCCAACTTCTGAGCAGGGAAAACGAAGCACACCAAACCAGGAACAGACCGTGCCACTGGCACCGCAAGCGTGAAGGAAAAGGACGGGCTTGTCAAGAGATTACATCAAATCTAACTCATTTTGTTCTTCAACGAGAGCACTAGAAATACATCTGGACAGAAAGTTTTTGATGCTGCACATGGCCTCTGGACAAACAGCCCAGACAGTGCAGGTTGGGGACGGGACGGGGAAGTTTTTGATGCTGCCACATGGCCTTTGGACAAACAGCCCAGACAGTGCAGGTGGGGACGGGACGGGTAACCACGGGACGGTCAGGAAGGCGCTACCAAAGCAGTAGCTGATGGCTCCCTTGCATCGAAAGAAGGCTTGGGATGGGCTCTGTCCCAGGCGCTGCCCAACGGGGTGAGCCGGGCTGCCTGGAACCAGAGCACACGTTCCTGTGACAAAGGAACGGAAAGGAGGGGAAAAAGAAAAACCAAAGCTCATTTGTCACTCCTGCTTATCCTCCGTGTCCCACTGCGCTGAAATGCGTGATCTTCCCAGTGTGCTGGGCTAGAGAAGTACTCCCAGCTTTGTGCGCCCAGTTTCAAGCTAGATAATGGAAAAGTCAGAGAGAGCAACCAAAGCTACGCACGTTTTATGCAGGAGCTGCCTGTGTTTGGATACACAACAGAGACTACGGGGAACAGTGGGAACCGCTGAAGTATTGAAGTCACTGCAGGACAGACAAAGCAATAATCAAGGATAATACCTAAAAGCCACTGCTCTCTTCTTGCCAGGATTCAAATAATATCTATGACATTAATTATTTAAGCGTTGCCGTCTCTTCTAAATGGAATATTGAGGTGCTCTTCCCCCTTCCAAATTCAAACAAACTTTATTTTTTAGACATTTTCATAACTACAGGTACTAGAACAAATGAAATGGTCACGTTTATGATTTAGATGTGCCTGACAATTAATACTGACATATTTAAATAAGCAACTCTACCATCAGAAAAGTTATGAAATTAATCAGTTATTTTCACTGTGCTTTAACATAAAGCTTAAAATGAGGAGTTTAAGACACATCTATCAAAGGCAAATCCTCTTAATAATATGAAGCAGTTGAAAAATTACAGGATTTTAAGTCTTAAAAAGGCAGAAGCATTAAGTACCGTTTTAGGGGATTTCCACTTTGAGGCAGAGAGAGCCTGCTCCTGCTTGCACTGTGCGAGCCCAGGAAAACCTCCGCGCAGCAGCTCGGGAAGTACGCTCACGGATGACAACAGCAGAAAAGAATGCACTCGCACAACTTGCAAGGTTGCTGTTTCATGGATCGCTTAAATGGTCATTGTAGTTAGAGGCATTTCTTTTTATTTTTAAAATGTCTTACGTAAGGTCCATAAAAATCTATACATTTCAGTGAGCCGATGGTGCCGGAGCTTTGTGAGCGGAGCAGGAGGGGCAGCGCTGCAGCCCCGCGGAGAACAGCGAGACCGGCTGAGGGGAACGGCCGAGAAACACCCGTGTCGCTGTGAGCAGGACACAACCCGCGGAGAACAGCGAGACCGGCTTAGGGGAATGGCCGAGAAACACCCGTGTCGCTGTGAGCAGGACACAGCCCGCAGAGAACAGCGAGACCGGCTGAGGGGAACGGCCGAGAAACACCCGTGTTGCCATGGCATGGGAAAGGAGAATATTTGTTACACACCACTTGTGCTGTCACAAAATGCGGCATTTCAGCAAGGTGCTGCCAGTTGCTAGCTATCTTTCCAACATCCCGGGCGGCGGGATAGATCACAGCTGCTAACTGGATACCTACGGACCTAATTGCACTTTTTGCCTTTCTATTTGAGAGAGACCCCACTTCAAATCCAAACCCTTTAAAGCTGAGCTTTTCTGCAAAGGCGCAGAAGAGGTTCCACAGAGGGTTTGACCTCTTTTGGTTTTTCTTCTGAAGTTTGCCCAGGGCATTCTGTGTTAGTTCAGTTCTCCCGCCACCAGACAAGTGCCAGGGCAATGTTAACATGCCCAGCAAAGGAGGGGCAGGAATAGGCTCCAAAATCCACCTTACACTTGTCTCATTTAAGGGAAGCATATAACGCTCCACTTCTTTTGACAAACGAAAGCACAATAAAAACTTAATTTAAAATGTCCACAAGGTACAGTCTGCATACAATTATTTCTTCAATAACATTTTTAAAGAAATGTCTTCCTTACAATGGCAAATGCAGTTTGTAACTTGTTTCTCTACAGTAGTGCTGTTGGTTAACCCCAAACAACTTCCAACACACCTTCTAGTGAACACTGTTCCAATCTTTTTGTATATGTTTTAAAAATAGACTTCAGCGAGGCTGTTAATGCAGACTCGGATCAACATGTCCAAATACGGGAAGGGAAACACACACACTCACATTCTACCTTGTCCCATTTTTATCCGGTTTCAATACCGATGCTGCTGCTTGTCAACATCCTCTCGTGGAGCCGCAGGAAGGACGTGCCCAATTTTGTCAGATACACAGAATAAGCCAGAAGTCCCCTTTCTTGTCATTTACAGCCACCTTAAAAGGCAGCGTCTACCGGCAACCGAACTGCTGGAGCAAAGTGCCCGTGTGCTCTGGAGAGCTGCTGTCCCCAGCCGAGCGGGACGCGGCAGCGCCGGCTGCGGTGACACAGACACGGGAACCGCGCCAGGGCGGTACCCAGCCCAGGACAGCCCGGTTTCTGCCAGAGGAGCGGCCAGCCTGCCCACGGCCACGGCACCGCCAGCGCCGCGACAGCGCCTGGCACAGCAGGGCGGCCGCTGCACCGCCAGGGACAGCGCCTGGCACAGCAGGGGAGCGCAGCCACCGCACCGCCAGGGACAAGCGCCCTGGCCACAGCAGGGCGGCCACCGCACCGCCAGGGACAGCGCCTGGCACAGCAGGGGAGCGCGGCCACCGCACCGCCAGGGACAGCGCCTGGCACAGCAGGGGAGCCACCGCACCGCCAGGGACAGCGCCTGGCACAGCAGGGGAGCGCGGCCACCGCACCGCCAGGGACAGCGCCTGGCACAGCAGGGGAGCGCGGCCACCGCACCGCCAGGGACAGCGCCTGGCACAGCAGGGAGCGCGGCCACCGCACCGCCAGGGACAGCGCCTGGCACAGCAGGGGAGCGCGGCCACCGCAACCGCCAGGGACAGCGCCTGGCACAGCAGGGGAGCGCGGCCACCGCACCCGCCAGGGGACAGCGCCTGGCACAGCAGGGGAGCGCGGCCACCGCACCGCCAGGGACAGCGCCTGGCACAGCAGGGGAGCGCGGCCACCGCACCGCCAGGGACAGCGCCTGGCACAGCAGGGGAGCGCAGCCACCGCACCGCCAGGGACAGCGCCTGGCACAGCAGGGGAGCGCAGCCACCGCACCGCCAGGGACAGCGCCTGGCACAGCAGGGGAGCGCAGCCACCGCCAGGGACAGCGCCTGGCACAGCAGGGCGGCCGCTGCACCGCCAGGGACAGCGCCTGGCACAGCAGGGGAGCGCAGCCACCGCACCGCCAGGGGACAGCGCCTGGCACAGCAGGGGAGCGCAGCCACCGCACCGCCAGGGACAGCGCCTGGCACAGCAGGGGAGCGCAGCCACCGCCAGGGACAAGCGCCTGGCACAGCAGGGCGGCCACCGCACCGCCAGGGACAGCGCCTGGCACAGCAGGGGAGCGCAGCCACCGCACCGCCAGGGACAGCGCCTGGCACAGCAGGGGAGCGCAGCCACCGCCAGGGACAGCGCCTGGCACAGCAGGGCGGCCACCGCACCGCCAGGGACAGCGCCTGGCACAGCAGGGGAGCGCGGCCACCGCACCGCCAGGGACAGCGCCTGGCACAGCAGGGCGGCCACTGCACCGCCAGGGACAGCGCCTGGCACAGCAGGGCGGCCACTGCACCGCCAGGGACAGCGCCTGGCACAGCAGGGGAGCGCGGCCACCGCACCGCCAGGGACAGCGCCTGGCACAGCAGGGGAGCGCGGCCACCGCACCGCCAGCACGGCCACTGCAGAGCACACCTGTGCTTCAGGGCTCAGAGCGATGCCAGCCAGGCCTCATCTTGGAGAAGCCAGTCTGAAGTTCTTTCAAAACCGAGGTCACCACCTTCACCACTGTCCTCAACAGGAATTAGAAATATAAAGCACTTAAAGAAAGGAAAATGTAGCAGAACCAGCACGGGACAAAGCTCGGGCATGAGGTTGGCTACCTGTTCCACACTTGTCACCAACTAACACCTCAGAGGGGTGGGCCGAGCCTTTAGACCTCATTATCCCCAAATAAGCCTTCATGAACATCAAACAGTTTATTTACCGGAATGGCAGGATGAACTTCAGGTTTGACACCGAATTCTGAAGAACCAATGATCCACCCTCACCGATGACCTATTTGCAAAGCATGGAAAGGCTTGTGTCCATGCCCGGTATAGCATGCTCAAAGCTACCAACTTTCAACAAAAAAAGCCTTCCTTAATAAACTATTGATTTGGTGTCTTCACAAAAGACTTTTCTGATATTTCCAGTTTATTAGTTATCAACTCAATCCATTGACGAACTGTAAGACCCACAGACCCAAGCAAAATTCAAAAGATGAGAATAGTCAGGTTACCAGCTTTCAACTTCAGAGAGCAGCCACCTCTCTGGAGACTGGTCATTCTGGAACTGCTGTTCCCCCTGTGAAACGGGCAGAGTCCACGGCATAACCATGCACAGCTTTCAGCGCATCTCCAGCAGCAGAGAGGAGGTCGCTGCGGGCAGCGGCCACGCAGACTTTGGTGGGGAAACTCCACGGGAAACAAATGCCACTGGAAACTTGGTCCTATAAGACCTACCTTTGCTAGACATTGACTAATGCATGATTAATCATCATAATGATGGGGCACAGGTATTCATTTCATGGACATGGTGACGAAAGAGCAATTAAACCCACATAGAAGATTACAAGCTCAACAAACCCAAGCCTGAAGTCAGAACAGAAAAAAAACCTGTTGCTGAAACAGCCATGGAGCACATTGTTATGGATTGATTTAAATTTTAAATGAAAGGATCATTTAAGTAGGCAGACCCGTGACTGGAGCCATCCATTTGGGAAGAACAGAGCTTATGAACAGAAAACAAGGTGGCGGGATGCAGCAGCTGGGCTCAGCAGCGCTGGCTGACGCTGGTGCTCCAGATAAATCTGTCCGGAGCGCTGGAGGGATGACTCACGGGTTCACGCGGCGTACACCCTATCCGGGAAGCAAACCTACTGAAAGGAGATCTGACTGGAAAGGTAGAGCACCCTAAGGGCAGAGGACACAGCTACACAGCCATGGATTTTGAAAACTGCTGTTTTGTTTTCCAAGTCAAATATTAATGGAATTATGTGAAAGTTACAGACAAGCCAAACAAGACTGGCTAGCACAGCAAAGAAATTCCAAGAGTGACAAAAACACTTGTTTGTAGAGAAAACACGGCCAGGTAGTACTCTACCAGGTACCCAAGACAGAATAACCTCACGTGGTCTCTATTTGAAAATGATCATGGTTTTGTATTCAGCCTGTTTGTGGGAAGGAACACAAAAAGTAGCGTTAACGAGAAGCTCCATCTGGTAAGAAGCTTCTCCAGTAGAAATTCTCTTGTGACTGATCCCGTCGAACATCGTCAGAACAACCGGCCTTCACACATGTCCCAGCGCCGTGGGCTCTGGGGGCACGGAGAAGGCGCGTCGTGGTGGGAGAGCTCAGGGAGCTGCCCCCGCTGCTGTCCCGGGCCATGCCGCGCAGGGTTCCCAGGCAGACGGGGGGGCACGGAGAAGGCGCGTTGTGGTGGGAGAGCTCAGGGAGCTGCCCCCGCTGCTGTCCCGGGCCACGCCGCGCAGGGTTCCCAGGCAGACGCCGAGCTCACCGCAGAGGCGCCCGCGGAGCCCAGCACGGGCCTGCTGGCTGCTCCGGTGAGGTGGCCATGCCAGGGCAGAACACACCAAAAATACACAGCTCCAAAGCAGTGCTTCCAGTCTAATGAAACACAGACGAAGCCGGAGTCTGGCACAGGCCTTGTTTCTCACATCTGCAGCTGGCTGTGCTGGTCTGACTGAATTAAAAGGCTGTCATGTTAATAAATGGACCGAACCTTCCTCTGGACAGGCAGAAACCCCACAAAACAGACCAAGGAGACATTGTTTTCTGTGAATGCTTGGGGGTAAAAATGAGGATAAGGACACGTTTGAAAGAAGACCAAATAGGTCTTAAATGACAATAAAGAAATTGATCTCTAAAAATATAAATGGGGGAACTTCTCAATCTACCGAACATCCTCGAAAAGTGAAAAAAATATATGGAATTTATTACCTGAGAATACAATTATTTGTGGCTATTTTCCACACAGTTGTAATTGCACTGTTAGGATCCTTAGATTGGATTCCCATCATATCAGTATATCCAATTTATTTTTTCTTATGGCAAGAGGGCACACGGGTATACAAATAAAACCCTATCTGCCCCAGGGAAGGCCGAGCCCCCTGCCGGCGCACGGCTCAAGGAGCAGAGCAGCCCCTCCGGCCGCGGCTGCGCCCAGCACCGGCCTGGCTCACATCCTGCTGCCTGCTCTGCAGCTGCAAAATGTTACAGTCAAACCAAGGTGATCTGCTTCCTTGCTTTCCTTCCGTGGAAGGGTCATTTTAATTAGGGCTCTTGAATAAAATTATACATAAATATCTTCATACAGTAGCTAAACTCATTAATAATCAAAGCTATTACTACATTTAGAATCTACCCATAGCACTGTAACAATGCCAAATACGTCTGGACATCCACTGGATTTTGAGAGTCACACACTCAGGTTCCACCATGTCTAAAGGTACAAATTGGCATTTGAAAACAATCAGTTCAAGCCACTGCGTCTCCTTCTGCTGGTTTTCTGGTAAGACTTCACTTTTGGGGTTAAATTCGCCTGGGGTTAGGTGGGGATTTGACGCTGTCTGTTCAGTTTAGAGCTGGTCAAGGCGACAGCTGCTCCAGCCAGCCCACAAGGAGCAGCACAGGAGAGAATCTGCAGTCGTACTTGTGCCATGGTGAACAACACCTTACACCTGGGAGCAGCTGAACGCCCCCCACCCGAGTCAATCTGCACAGGGAAGTCACTCTGCTAACAGAAGATAATATACCAACCTACACGTAAATCCTACCCTGTGCAAAGTTCCACAGCACATATTCTTTCATCTAGGTGAAGAAATGATCTTGATGAGGCCAGGGGAGAGGCACAGTCACCGCATCTCCCAACACACGCGTTGAAATAGAAAAGGCAAACCAGAAACAAAACCAGACACTAGCAGCACGTCACACAGTGTCGCTAGATCACTGCCAGGGAACGGGGCAGGATTCAGTGCATTGGACACTAGCTTTGCTGTTCAGGAAAAGCTGGGCAAAAAGACACTGTGCACCTGCAACCGAAAAGGCAAAGTTTGTGTTCATACACCTAAGAAGTCACGTTTTACAAATTCAACCATCACATCATGAGGCAACATCACACCAGCCTGTCTCACACTCATGTTAAAAACTGGTAAGAAGTCTAAACTTTGGAGCATCCAGGGCATCCATCAGTGAGGTCCTTTGAAAGGCAAACCGAGTCACCAATACTACTGTTAAGAGAGCTGCTCGCTCCATGCACTAGAGATTATTAAATGTATTAAAAATAAGAGAGCATTATATTTCAAAAAATAGCGTATCCTCCGTTATACCCATCGTCGTCAGCTTGGATTGTCCTGCCTTAAACAGAGAATGAGAATGTCCAAACACCAGCTGCACGCGGTAAATCCAGTAAGTCCAGCGAGGCCGCAGCGCCCCAACCGGGGTGCAGCTGGTGAGCCCCCGCCGGGCCCAGAACAGGGGCCGCGGAGCGTGCGCTGCTGTCACCCGCGGGTTCCACACCACACGGCGGCTTCCAACCAGTTACTACATCCCGCTGGGTTATGGGAATTTGATGCAATAGCAGATAAAAAGACCAAACTTCTAAAAAAGACCCAATCTTCTAAAAGGTTGTGTAAAATGAAGGAGAAATATTTTGAAGGAACACAGAATATCAGCTATTTCCCAGGTGGTTTTTGCCCCATATTCTGCAAAGAATCTTCTTTTGAAACCTTTAAGTACAAGTGCCAGATTCCTGCAACAGAAGATGCTGAAGAACAGTAGTTATTCATCTGCTGTCTGGAACCAAACTGCATTCTGAAACACAGGCCAAGCGAGCCAAAGAGTTCTGTATTTCAATAGACTACACAATTCCATAAGGATTTTCACCCAATGTCTTAGTTTAAGAAATCATAAAACACACTGACAAGTGTAAATACAAAAGAGAGCGGTACAATGGGAGGGTTGACAAAAGCTGGAAAAATTAAGAAAGTTAAGAAGATTCTTTAATTATCACAAGTACATCTTTGCTGTCCTTCTGTTCGAGGCTCTTACAAATTGCCAGAGCAGAGGCTTTGAAGTTAGTTGTTAATTAGTTAATGAACGTTAGTTATTGACATTGCAGGGGCTTCACGCTTGGCATTTATTCATGCTGGGGAAAAAGGACCCGGCCCAGTTGAATCTCTAAAGCTGGAAGGCGCCCTTCAGCCCAGCCCGAAGTCCCCGCGGGGCCGCAGCCCAGCGCGGCAGCGGCCGATCTGCAGGGACGGGACGCGGACACGTCCCGCACTGCCAGAGCGCAGCTGGAGCACGCGGGGGTGTTTGCCACCCAGACAACAGCGTCAGGATTCACCAACCGCCCGCTTGTTCCAGTGAACCTGGGGGAAAACGCTTCCGCAGGATCACACAGAACCAAACATCCGTTCAGGAGACGCATGAAATATTGAAGAAGTTACATGCTTAGTGTTAGTAGCTCTTGATTCTGTAACAAAAGACTTGCGTACAAGAACGCGTTTGACTGTTGGACTGTAGGATGACACATCTCTGAGCTGCTCTGACGACAAAACGCGACTGAAGGAGATGCTGCCAGAGCTTCCACACAATGACTTTGTGCTGAGGTGCGATCAGTCCCAGCTTCCGTTCACACGGAAAACCGAGCGTTCACACCTCCGACGGCAGAAAGCGTCTGCACAGCAAGATCTTTGTTTCCACAACACGCAAGTTTGAGAACCATCCATGGAGAAGGACGCTATTCAGTGAGCAGCAGGAAACGAGCCCCAGCATGGGGAGCTGAGGACTCACAGGTGTGCAACAGAGCTGCCAGAGCAGCCGTTCAGCCACCTGCTGCACAACTGTTCCTACGGGTGACAATGGATATCTGCATTACTTGCATCGATGCATCCTGACATCACAGGTGCATGTAAACTAACTAGTCTACCAACCTGGTATTTTTCCATCAACCATTTCAATCTGCAAAGACATGCACACAGAACTAAGCAACCCATAAACAAGCTTTTAATCAGTGGATCTTATTGAAACATAGAATTTGAACATGTGGAAACCACAAACAGCTTGCAATGCTATACACAAAGCGTTATTTTCAGCTTTCTGGAATAAAAATTATCTGGAATATTACCAGAGTAAAATATTTTTGTTGTGTTGTAATATGATGCCTGTGATGCTTTGAGATGAAGGGAAAAGTCTGGGAAAACTGCAATAACTCGAGTTTTCCTTGCTATCTAAAACAATTTCTATTTCAAATTTCAGAGCTTCTGCAATATATTAGTAAACATTTATGTTATAGAGTAAATCCACATACTGGTAATACAAGACAATTTAATAATACAACACAAAATAATACAATTAACTATATCACTAAAACAGCATTTGCTCAAGTTCAAGTTAGTCAAGGCTTTCTAAATCTGATGAACTACACGCTCCCCAACA
Source organism: Streptopelia turtur (assembly GCA_901699155.2). Taxonomy (NCBI): domain Eukaryota; kingdom Metazoa; phylum Chordata; class Aves; order Columbiformes; family Columbidae; genus Streptopelia; species Streptopelia turtur. Next base: position 629,918 of record LR594557.1, read on the forward strand.
CATGTAAGCTGTGATTTAAGGTGCCTTCTTTCACATCTGCTACAGTCTAACAGCTGTAAAACACCACGATGAACACCACCGAACACATGAAGGTTACTAGAGCGTTGTCTCCTGCACCGTGCGAGCGCACGTCCGCCCGCTCGAGCGCCGGAGCGGCCGGCGGGGGCTCCGCGCTCCGCCCGCGCCCCAGAGCCGGGCGGCACGAGCCCCACGCAGCGCCCCGGCCAGCGCGCGGCCGCCCAGCCCGGGCTGGCCCTGTTGGGTCAGGGCTTGTTCTTTGGCTTTCGTTTGTTTTGCTTGGATTTTGTTGGTTTGGGTTTTTTTAATCGATTTTATTTCTGTCTCGGGACATGACTTGGTGAATTTCGTCTGTTGTTTAGAAGTCAGCTCTGTGTTCCACAACAATATCAAAAAGCTGTCTCAGTACTGGAAGACTGATCACAGCACCCCCCAGCAGGCAGTGCCGCCCACCAGAACCTCCCAGCTTCCCTAAAATATTCCGAGGCTTCGAACCAGTTTGTGTGTCACTCTTTCTATTCTGTAAAGAATGAGAAACAATTATTTTTTTAAAAGTATCTTCTGGAAAAGAATGTATGTAATTAGAGTGAAATCTTACTCATCTCGGTGTGTGCTGTTGCTGTGATCTATGCTAAGAAACAATGGCAAAACTGAGAAAACTTAGTAATTCTCTTACTGGATAGTCCAAACAGGCCAGAGAAAACAGACACGTCTCCCATCTCTAGGCCCATCCGAAATCTGGGGTCCAGGGCTCCTTCATCTCTCGTTTGGAACATAAACACGCTCGCAGAAACAAGCAATGCATTGTATCAGTCATTTCGCATGCCGGTATTTTCTGTTCCAGCTAAAATACGGCACTGGCTATTTTCATTACATTGGTTGTGAGGACTAAGCTCGATATGAAGGATACAGAGCAGCAACAGATGGCAAATTCTGCAGTGTATCTTCAATTAAGGCTATATCAAAGAATAGCTACCAAGAACTCGGCATTACTCCTGGACACAAGCACCCTGGATGAAGGTATATCCTACAAAAATCATGTTCTTGATCTCTTCTCCTCCCCTGTTTCACGTGTTTTATTCTCGCCCTTCTGCCCGTGAGCTCTGTGGGGCACGGGTTTCCCTCGGCTCCATGGAAGGGAACACCAGTTTGGAGATTAGGCACTCTGACAGTACCAATGGCATCTCCTTTCACTACAGGCTATCATTTTGATATTGTTGTCTTATTTCTTAGTAACAAAATGTGGCAATTTGTTCCTAAACGAAAACAAGACAAGAATATTAGCTCTTTCTAAGATCAGTCTCCCTGTTTATCTTTAGGCAGCACAAGACCCGCGTAGGAATCAGGACAAGACAGTGACCAGTGTCACACGAACATCTGTACACAGAATTGCTCCCGTTAACACTCCAGCACTTCACTTGTGCAGAAGCCCTTTAAATCAATTGTGTTACATACACCTTGGTTTTATTTCTGTGAAAGAAACGCTTCCTTTTTAAGCATGTCACACTGACACAGGGGTCAAGGAGTTATAATTTACCTGAAATTATTTCAGAGATCAGCGAATTTTAATTGTTTGTTTAAACTGGAGTTACTACAAAACCTGCCACTACGAAGTGAGAGATATTGTGCTGAATTTCAGCATATTAAATAAGATATATTAGCGCTAGTGTGTCCGAACCAAGGGCGCATGGCAGCGAGGGGGCTCTGCCGCCCCGGCCCTGTCCCCGCGCCACAGGGACACACAGCGGAGCCACCACCGCAGCCCCGGGTCCACCAGCCGGATTTACCTCCATGGTAACAAGCACAAGCACTCGCCCCACGTGTTGCAGTCCCTGGGGGTTCTGCCACGCCGGGCGGATGAGGCAGGTGTGGGAACGGGGAGGATTTCCCCGGGAGCCGCTCTCCGGGCAGGAGCAGCGCGGAACTGCACAGCACGCGCTGTCTCCCGCTGGCGCGGTGCTCCAGCAGGGATGGCATAACTAGAACCATTCAAGGCAAATTAAGGTCTGCAGTGGGGGCTCTCTATTTCAACAAGTGTAATGCAAATGCTTTTGAGAACTTTTATTTTAAAATGCTCAAAGTACAGCACAGGTGACAGGTGACACCCCTTGCGTGCCATAATGACGTTGGGTTAAGCGGGCGAGGAGAAGTTTTTTGCAGCCACGCAAACAAACACAAATCCAGATCTCTGTTAACACTTCTTCCCTGTCTCCTGACAGCTGAACCTCGTCTGGGAAAAGCAGCCCTGGCCGCATCCGGCCCCGGCGCCTCCTGGCCTGGGTGTCCCCTCGCTGCTCCTGCTCGGGTGGCTCTGGAGCCAGGGCAGGACTGCAGGGGCAGCACTGCAGGGGCAGCACTGCAGGGGCAGCACTGCAGGGGCAGCACTGCAGGGGCAGCACTGCAGGGGCACGTGTCCCCTGCAGAGCCGCATCCCGCCGCAGCGCACCCAAACACCCCAGACCCACCGCGCCTGTCACGGAGCGGGGACAAACCCCTGAGCAACCAAAGCTGGCTCATTACACCCCCCACACACTGCGTACAAACGTCTGCCTGGCAGATCCAATAGCTGAAGGGTAATTTCACTCACTGCCCACAACTACCACCCCACGGTTGCATAAACAGTAAATACTTCACCTATCTCCCCATTGAGCTGTGATGCAGAGAGCGAGTTTCAGCTTGTACACCTTCAAAGCGTTTACAATACATTCCTTTTTTCCTCTTTAATAATGAATTCATCGCAATACCAATCAGAATATTAGATTAGCTATAGTGTTGATTTAAGGTTCACAGAACACCCTACATTTCACTTAGATCGCTGAGATCACAAGTATTTTATAAGTAAAAGGCCTCACTGCACAGGGGAGGTGAGGGGCGGGGAAGTCTTCATTTTAATTATTCCTTCAAGAACGGATCAACCACTCTCAAATAAAGTAATAGCTCACAGTTTTATTTTCTCCACTGCAATGAAGGCGTACTTAAAGTAAATTCGAAAGGCGTTCAACAGGAAGCTGACCGGTCTTCAATTTCTAGTGCTAGGTAAGAACTGTGTAAAATGCTATGAAATTGAAAAAGGACATGGAAGACATGTAAGAGATGACCATGGACACATTTTGGAGAAAAATAGTGATTTCTTTTTCTTTTGTTACCACAACATCTTAAAATTGCGATGATAGGAGGAAAACACATGTATATTAAAATTATGCCTTTTTAAAAAAAATTCTGTTAAAAATGTGTCTAGTTTAAAAACACTGAAACACTAAGAAGAGTTTTTCGCTGCCTTCCCCAAAGCGATGCTGCCTTCATTCACCTGAGCCAGAGGGTGCAGCGAGCGGGACCGGGGCTCCCGGCTCCTGCGTCCAGGTGTGCACGGGCGGCTCCAGCAGAGCCTCACAAAGCCGGGCGGCCAGGCCCGACTCAGCCAGGCCTGACTCAGCCTCCAGGATGAGCTGTGCCGCAGTCACCAGCCCGGTCACCGCCAGACTGGACAGACACGTCCTCCCACCTCTGAGCGCTGGGAGAGCAGCCAAACCTCCGCCAGATACCATCCCAAGATCTGCCTCCTTAGCTTTTCCTTCTGATGATAGTGTTGGGAGTTTCATTATTAAAAAAGCAATAAATTAATTCACTGTGAAACTGGAGAGTCCTTCCCTCTTCCCAGAACACACGTGTCTCCCCTCTGCCTCGGCAGACAAGCCAGCGGGTGCCAAGGGCAGTGAGTGGGAAAGAGCAAAGGTCCCAGCGCTGGTGCCAGACACACAGATCTGAACCGACATTGTTCTGTGCAAGCAGCAACTTTGGGAAGGTCACGAGAGGTGGATTTTGGCTGTCCTCACCCACCTCTTCCCTCCCTGGGCAAACCTTCCCCAAACAGAATAAATGAGTATTCTGTTTAGATAAACAGGACATGAAAAGTTCTCCAACGTATCCAGACGTACCTCAGGCCTTAGGAAGCGCAGTTGAGCCCCAGAGAAGCTGCTGAGCAGCCCAGGAGGGCTGGGACTGGCGGTGCCTCCGCTGCCCTCGCTGCTTCCTTGGGCACCCCCTGCGCAGGGACCAGGCGCAGCTCTCACCAGTGGCAGGGCCGCGCTCTCACCCGCCACGCGTGGCGGGGCCGCGCTCTCACCCGCCACGCGTGGCGGGGCCGCGCTCGCTCTCACCAGTGGCAGCGCTGTGCATGCTCACACCAGCGGCAGGGCCACGCTCGCTCACACCAGCGGCAGGGCCGTGCTCAGCTCTTGCTCCGTGTTTACTCTGTCTTCACTAGCGCTGGAGCTGCCTCGTTGTCAGCAATGTTTGCAACCAGGATGAGAACAGCAGCAATATTGACAAGCCATGCCCAGAAGCCCAGCTCAGCTCTGGCTTCCTGTGCACTTGCACACAAAGCTACGCTAGCTCAGTATTTTTCCCTCCCCAACTAGTGAAGTTGAAACCAGTTCAGATTACTTTTGGAGTGACAGTACCTGTCATATCCATAACTATTTTTTGCCTCCTTTTCATTAGAGAAAACAACCCACACAAACCTAACCAAAACCTCTGAACTGCACCAACACAAGTTACCCACGCGGCTTTTATTCAAGACGACAAAACCTGCTCTTTCTGCAGCAACTCCCCCAAGTTGTTTCTCCCAAAGGGAGCCTGGCTAATGAAGTTACTGTTCAAAGCTCGTTAGTCCGCAGCACACGGACACCAGGGCGAGCCCAGCGGGGCCCAGGCTGGGACTGGGGCTTCCCCGCCACCACCAGCCCATAAAACTCTGCTCACGGGGACCGCTCTCGTTAACCGGGCTGTAAACGGCTTTAAAGGAGCGCAGAACCCAGTTCTAACCTACACTCACTGACTTGGTTGAAAATAATAAGAAAGTCAATGAGAGCAATACAAAATATGTCTGATAACAAGCTGACAGGTAATTTTTCCAGACAAGTATCACAAGGTCTACTTGCTTTTAAGGCATCTTTTCTATATCATATTACAATAACTACATGCTAGTAATAAACCAAATTATTCTTGATTATAGTTACAACCTCATTAAGCTCACAGAGGTGCCTGAACTAGTCAGTGCAATCCTGTGACAAGTAAATAAGCAGATAAACGTTTGCAGAACTTGCTCATTTTCAGCATCACGATTAAGGAAAACAAAAATTAAGACAGTGCTCTGAGTTGCACATCTTGGAACTGCTTCAGCCTTTCCTTTGTTATAAATATATTCAAATAACCTACATCAAGTGGAAGTGTATAGAATTATTTGTTTCCTGTTTTAATATGCAGTGTTTCTTCCAGTGCGGCGTCTCTCACAGTGCATGTACATTTCCTGTACTAAACACCTGACACAGCTTACTAATTAAGATTACTAATATTTTTTACGTGGCACATGCTATCATTCAACATAAAAATAGCCCAAAACACATTACAGATGTTATTTTGCTAGTATATAAAGCTGCTATTTAAAAAAAGTATAATATCGCTTTCCTTGTTTACATTGTGTGACTCAATTAGTCTGTCCATTCGAAAAGGACCCTGCGTTACTATTGAAAACACAAACACCAAGAGATGTGTTATATTGTAGACTCTTTAAGAAAAATGAGAACAAATCTTCCTCCTTTACAGACGACTGCTCTCTCAAAACTTGCTCCAACCGTGTTTTATAGGAGAACCTTTATTACTATTACTGCTATTTATCCTTAACATCTACCAAGATGAAAGGAAAAAAAGACATAATTTTTACTGGAAAAGGCCCATCAGCTCTTCTACCTTAATTAAAAATATTATTAGCAACTCATTTCAGTAGCAATATAGCACTTTACAAGCAATTTCAACAAAATAATGTTATTGCAACCTGTCTTTCCATGGATAGGTTACATTCATTTGCATGCAACATTGCAACATTTAACCAAGACGCTGCAGCAGGTCAGTGCCAACAATGAGCTTTTGCCCCCAAAACCCACTCCTCCCATTTTAAACGTGACAGACAAGTCTGTATGAATGTACCTCCATACACTAGACAAGTACATTTAGCAGGTTCCCATGTTTTTACATCAATGTAGATAATACTTAGCTTTTACCCCAAAAATACAGTTATTAGTTAAAGGGGAAAATGTTATCATCCTTGTTGTCCCCTAATCTCTAAACTCCAAGCTATCAGGAATAAGAATGCTGAAAAAAACGAAAAGCTGGTTAATGAAACATTACTCCTGCTAATCCAACCACACCTTTTCCTTCACACAGACAGATCTTGAAGCAATGACTAATGTAAAATTAACATGGAGCAGAAGGTTATTAGGGAAAAAAAAAGTACAAAGGTCTACAGGGCAAACACAAGCCCTTTGGAAACAGCCGGCTCTCCAGTGAGGTACCGATGCGCTCTCAGGAGCCGGCTGGGAGGGGAACAGGACCAGAGACGGCTCAATTCCTAAACTGCTTTTCTGTAGCATTTGGTATTTCTACCTTCTGCAAAAATTACAATCACCTAAATATATTCTTTTGCTGAAACAGCCTAGGTTCAGCATCAGTGTAATTTTATTCTTCCAAGACTTCATTTCCCAGCTGTGCCAGCCCTAGAGATGGAAGTTGCATTCAGTAATTGGTATCTGCGGCTGCCCTGGTCAGAGCACTGCGGAGCGCCGGGCACGCTGCTCCAGCCCAAACCCCCGCCAGCGAACGGCCACACGCAGCCCCGCCAGCCGCGCTCACCCCGTGCCCGTGCTCCTGTGCTCCCGTGCTGCTGCTCTCCTGCTTCTTTCCTTTTTGTATTTTTTTGAGCAGGGGGGTAAATGGGGGGAACTGCAAAAAGTTGCCGGCTGCAGCAGCCGCGCTCCCCGGGCGCGGGCAGCGGACCCCCCGGCGCACCCCGCGGTCACACAGAGGTGAACAAGCGTTCTCACAGTAAACCACGCTCAGGGAACGAAGCGCCGGGAGCCCGCCTCGCACCGGGGACACCGGCACCCGGTACGGAAACACCGCGTTCCTGGGGGGACCCGGCCCGAGGAGTCCGACACGGGAAAGACGAGGCAGCCGGCGGCAGCCGGCACGGGGCCCGGTGCTGCCCGGCTCGGCGGGCGCCGCGCTGACCCTGCCGGACGGGAGCGCAGGCCCAGCCCGTCCGTGGGCCCCCGAACTTTCCGCCCCGCGCCCCCCGGCCGCGGGCGCTGCGGGCGCGGTCCGGCGGGTGCGCTCCGGCAGGGCGGCCCAGCCCGCTGCGGCTGCCGCTCCCGCCCGCGGCGCCGCGCACCGCCCCGCGCACACCGGCGCCCTACGGCGCGGGCCGCGGGCTGCGCATCCGCCGCGGGCTCGCCCCGCCGCCGCGGGAAGCCGGAGCGCCGGGAGGGAGCGGCCGAGGCGAACCGGAGACGGCGGGCCCGGGCTCCGCGCCCCGACCCCGCTGCGGCTCCCGGCCCGCGCGCACCTGCCCCGCGGCGCCCATCCCGCCCCGGGCTCCTGCCCCCGACCGCCAGGTGCCCGCCCGGAGCCCGGGGCAGGAGCCGGGCGGCGGCAGCTCCGACCCGCAGGGCCCGCGCGGCGCGGCTGGCAACCGCGGCGGCGCTGAGGGCACGCCGCGCTTCGCCCGCGCGGGAGGGCGCGGCGCTGGCGAGCCGGGCGCGGGTCCCCCGAGGCGGCGGCTCATCGGCCCCCGCTGCCCCGGGCCCCTGCTGGGCTCCGCCGCGCCTCCTCGCCTCCCGCCTCACCCGCGCGGCGCCCCGGGCAGCCCACGGCCTCCCCAGCCCTCGGACACTCACCGGCGGAGGGAGGCGCCAGCGGGCGGCGGGCCGGCCCCGCTCAACGCCGGCGGGCCGCGGCGGCCCTAGCCCGGGGTCTCCATGGTGGCGGTGGAGGCGCCGGCGCCGCCGAGCACCGTCGCCCGCTCCGCCTGGCCTCGCTCCGCCCCGCTCGTGACGTCAGCGCAGCGCCCTGCCCTGCGCCGCGCCCATTGGCCAGGCGCGGCGCAAGGCGGCACTCCATTGGTGACTGCCTCGCGTTAAACCCGCCAATGGCGGCGGCACTTGAGGTTGCTATGGTTACTGATGCTGTGAGGCGGTGGAGCGGGAGGCGCCGCTCCCCGCGCGGGGCTCGCGGCGGAGCGGCGCGCAGAGTCAGGCGGCTCCGCACCGCCCGGCGGGCTCTCGCCGCCCGGGGCGCCTGCTGGGCGCGGCCGCCCGCCCGAGCCAGCCGCGGGGCCGGGAGGCTCTTCCAGCGCCGCCGCGGAGCCCGCCAGCCTCCTCGCGGTGAGTGTCCGTTCGCGGCGCGGGAGCGGGCGGGGCGCAGGTGGCTGGAGCAACCGGTTGCAAAATGGCCGCTGCGGGGCGGCGCGGTCCTGCCGCCGGCCGGGCGCCCTGGCCAGGCGGGCTGCCCCGGAGGAGCCGGCAGAGCGGGGAGCGGAGCTGGGGCGGCCCGGGCTGCCGGGAGCCAGCCCCGGGTGCGGGTCCGACAGCCTTTCCCTCTGCTCACACCCTGCGGGTCGAGTCGAGCTGTTCGCGAAAGAGCAGAAAAACACTTTCTGCAGTGTTTTAAAATCTCACCGTTTTGAAGTTTCTACTAGTGGCATAATAAAATTTATGATGTAAATAGTTATAGATGCAGAGAAAATCCAGTATGTCTGAAGATACCATAAAACACTTTGGACATGGGTTTTGGGTGTGTTAAATGCTTGGCCTTCTTTTTGAGTTCCGTGACTGTCCCAAACTCAACCCCTCCCCGTTTCCCCAGCCCGCTGCTCTTACAGCCGCGATGGGACGCTCACTGCTGCATTGACCAGTGTGAGGATGATGCTGTAAACAGCTGAAAGAAGCAAGATCAGCTTGCTGCTTGAATCTTCCCAGAAATGCATATGTTCTCGTTTTACTCTGTTATGCTTTTGCCTTTTATCTTTTCCTGATGCTTGGCTGGTGCACTAAGTCGTCTCCAGACGTTCTCCTGTTGGCAGACTTGGATTTGGGGTGTAACTCAGCAGCCCATGCTGTCTTAAGAGGTTGTCTCCTTAAACCCCTTCCCCTGTTGCGTTGATGCAGACTGTGCAGGAATCCTGCTGAAAACTAACATGAAAATGGTACCTGCATTTTTACTGGTGCCTTTTTTTCCATCCGGGTTGGTTCTCCAGGTCAGTGTGCAATGGGAGGTGCCATATTTCTGTGTGGACATAAGGACATGTGATAACACTGATGCGGTTTAGTAAGTGCTGACACTACAGGTAGAACTGTGTCCTTAGCCTCTGTTCAGACAAGAACTGCAGATAACAAGTAGGGGGAGGCTGAACAGGGGGAGTCACCTATAAACTCAGAATTCATATAGTCTCTTCTTTTAATTTCCCACTGGCAATGTAGCTGCTATGCTGGAAACTATGTAGGTTATTGATATAATTTTAACCTCTCTAATATTTGTTGCAATTTGTATGGATTAATACAGTAGGAACTCTTACAGTATGATCATATGCCAAATGGAAAACACCTGGCAGATGTAAACAGGGGTCTTGATTCCTCACTGCCCTGAAAATCTCATGATTCATGCTGTGTTAAGTGGATATAAAATGTTACCAAACCAGAACGGTGGTCTCCTTCTAGGAAAGCGGAGTCCAGAGAAATATTAGCAGAAACTTAGGAGTAACAAGAGTAAAATAAGATAAGCATGGAAAGGGTCAAACAAGGCTGGAGAGCAAGAAAGAAGGAAAAACAAAATGTGAAGTCAGGATAAGTAAAGGGAGAAGACAGCACAGAACCTGTGGGTGCAATGACTTCCATTGGTTGCAGGGTTGCTTCTACCAAAGGTGTACTGTATTAATTAAATCAACTCGATATCAGCCTTAATGGGTTTTCACCTGTGCTTCGGATATGGCTCCGTTGTCTCAGCGTCCACAGCCACGCAGCTGGGAGAAAAGGCAGCTGCTTCCTTGCCCTGCTGCTGGGCGTTGCTGTGCCGCGGGAGGCACGGCCCCGCAGGACGTGGAGGGGGCACGGTGCCGTCCCCAGCCCTCCGGCCGGGGGCTGTGACCTTGGCCAGGCCTGGAATGGGCTGTTCCCGGTGCCCCGGATCCCTGCGGAGCCCCGCGCTGCAGGGCTCTGCGCTGGGGCAGCATGGGGAAGGGGAAGAAATAGCGGTGGGGAGGAGAGAGTGATCTTGAGCCAGTTTGTTTTGGCACAATAGAAGTATAAAGAATTAAAATATTTTGAGGTCCTGTCAGATCTGCAAATATATTGAATATCAGTGAAGAACAGCTATTTCATTCTAGCTGGTATTAGTCATACAGGCATAGCTTTGAAAATTTGTTTTGGCAGGGAGAGCAGCCACTACATTATCTAATTTGACTGCAGCCTATCCCAGGCCATCGATTCTCACCCAGTTGTCCCTGTACCGAGCCCAATAGGGACAAAATATGTTATGGAAAGGCACCCCATTTGAACCTCCCAATAGAAAGCTGCATGCTGTAGTGATTCTTTTGACTTCTTATTTCACTAGTTGATAATAGCCTTCGTCAAATACGTATTTAAACCCCTGTGTCAATTTTAGGATCAGCAACAAACAAGAATTGTTTCTTTTTATTTACCTTTTTCAGGCAGTGACTTGAAAGTAAGATGATCTTTGGTTTTCACTCTCAGCATCGTTCAGCAAGCGCTGACTCCATTATGTTTGCAAATCTTATAAAAATCTCATGACATGGTTTCCTTCTTATCCTTCCTGGTTTCTTATGAGCCTTAAATGGGATGTCTTAAAACGATTGTGCTTCTTATCCAGCTTTTTAGACGAGCAATTTAGTTAGTGGGTATTTGCTGGTTGTTTTGTTGCTACTGTGCTCCTTCAGTATTTCAAGTCATTAATGTGTTGTTTTGCTTCATTTAATCTATTCTGAAATTAATCCAAATTGGATTTTTTCTTTAATATTGCACAGATGTCCCTTGCAGGACTGGCACGCCTATCTTGAAGTTTAGCATTGTTTCTTTGGTTGCAAGATCACCTCGGTTTTCCCATTGGGTGTAAACATGTGGCGAGAAAGTGGTAACTGTTGCACAGGATGCTCGGCCCTTGGAAACGCGGGTTGTAAAGATAAATACCATTCCCAAAAACGGTGTTGCCTTTGCTTCTCTTTTTCTGGAAACTATCCAGTGCTACCTGTTTTATCTGTGATTTCCTACAGGTGCTGAAATTACGAAGGTCTGGCAAAGAAATAACAGGTCAGAGTGCGATGCCCTCGGCTGAGCCGCGGGAAATGCTTCAGGTGCATGGGGGGTTTCTGCCCCATTAAAACCTGCAATCTGATTTCAAACGTCACTGCAGGCCATGTGTTCATGTCATGAGAACTCAGTCGATCACGATACAATTGGCTTTGGGTAATTTGGAAACTGTTACTGCTTTTTAAACTAAATTAAATGTTTGGACTAGATGATCTTTTGAGGTCCCTTCCAATCCCAAACATACTGTGATACTGTGAATGTTCCGCTTTGTTGTTGTTGAACTGGGGAGGAGTGGTACCTGATAGAAGGTGTATTTCTGAAGTAGGGTGGACTAACATTTTTCTCTTTCAGTGAGGGCTTTCACAGGAACTTAAAAGTTTCAGATAGTAGCCTTCAATTTTAATAAGAAGGCAACGAAGAAAATATATATGCAAAAAGAAGTTTGGTTCTTATTTATGGACTGTGCATTTCCAAGGGTTGTAAATGAGATGCTTCAGAGAAGCATGCTTTGATTTTTGCAGCGGGATGTCAGACAACATCATGCATTAATTTAAAGCGAAGGTGTGCCAAACACTTCCCCGCACACAACTCTGCAGATTCTGGCAAAAGCTTTACAAAATGATACTGGTTGTGCTGACAAAATAACCCGCAGGGGCTTCTGAATCAGGTGAATTGTCTGTCCCTCCTGCCTGCGCCTCGCAGGCTGCAGACAACCTGCTGTGCCTTCAGCCATGCTGCCGACCCGGCGCGGGAGGGGATCCGGAGCTGGGCTCACAGGGTCCTGCTTCCTCGGGCTCCCTGACCCCACTGGCCCTTAGGCCTGGCTGTGTCTTCTCCTTAAGCTCGGTTTGTGAAACAATCTGTTAAACTCTGAGAGGCCTGATGCACACTTGCTCTGAAATGCAGCCAGAAATGTGCAAATCACTGCAACTGAGAAAGCCGTAGCTTCTCATAGAGTGTAATAGGAAAAAGGAGCTTGGCTTAAGGAGGAATTTGACTTACTCAGGGTAGTAAGTTCTTGAAGCATTACTAAATGAAAGCATAAAGTAAGGCAGCTGACTTCTGGCTGGAGCTCATCACGAAACCCCAGAGGTGTGCACAGCAAAGGGTCTGCCAGCGGAGCGCTGGGGCGGCGAACGGCTCCGTGCGCCAGCACTAACAAAGCCTGCGTGAAAATGGGGGAGGTGGAAACGCTTCCAGCCTTCAGGTTATCATCACAAAGTTAGATGTTAGCGGATGGTATTAGTCCTATGAAACGTTCTCTCCTGGTTGCTTAGTTCGTTTCGGTGGTGTTGGTGTGTGTCTTTTAATGTGTGTTAGTTCCCTTAGAAATACAAACACTTCCTTTCTGTTGTGTATTTGTACAATATGAAGAGTATTTAGTATCGACGCAGACTTTACAAAACACTGTGGTGTGTTGAACTTGCGCCTGCAGCTCCGTGTAAGCGAGGGGCCGGTACCCTGCGGAACAGGGCCCTCAGCACCAAGTCTGACTGCGTGGCCGCAAGAACGGCCCTGGAGCTCTTATGCGGAAATAACAGGCAGATTTTCTTCTTGCACCATTTGAAATTGTCTACACGGGTAATATGACTTTGTTCTGAAATATCTTTTAAATGGTGAAAGTGTTGCAGTTTTCAGTTTCTACACAGATGGAGTTTGGAGTGCTGTGCCCTGCGCAGCTCCGAGTACCGCCTGGTGGGGCAAGGAAGCATTTTCTTAAGCTACTAAAGGGATAGGTTGTTTGCTTTTTCCTCTTACTGTGAAGTCAAATGTTCTAGTTCTATATAAGCAAGCAGTATTAGTTTGATCCATTTTAGCACTTAGAAGGCAGATCAAATTTTGGACATGAGCATCATTTTATTGGTGCTATTAAGCAAAGAAATCCTAATCAAGGAAGTTATTTCCCAGTGTTTTTCTGCACTATTAGGTCTGGTCTCCTTGTTCATGTGAATTGGATCTTTTTTGGTTTAAAACAGAAAGAACACTGTATCATTTTTATATGGGTGGCTGAAACACTTGGTTCCGAAACACCTTAAGAGAGAACGAAATTGCAATATTTTGTTCCACTGATATATTAATAAATCTCTTTATAGGCTCTCAAGCTACTCCTTTGGCTTTGTTTTTTACTAATAGAAAAAAGGCAAAGTGAAAAAAGAGTCAAGGCAAAGCCCAGGTACTCTGTTGTAACGCAGAGGATGTTGATTCTATGGCAATCTTCTGTTACAGTATCTTCTGTTGTGCTAAATGAGTACCGTCCATTGAAGCATTTCATCTGCTGGGTGCTAGAGCAGCAGCGTGGGTGGCTGCTCACCGCACCATTGCGAATATCCCGCTTTCCACGTGGACTAGCGAACAAGCAGGTTTGCTTTACAAGTCAGACAGTTAAAGGTCGATTTAACTACACATTTGTTATTTCTTAAGTAACGGAGAAAATTGTAGGGTGCCATAATGGATAACTCAGACTCGCATCTTTAAATTACTATGTTGAAGTATATTGTTTAATTTGTAACTTATATCTAGGAAGCTAGATGGAACATTAAGAATATAAACAGTATATAATAAAACTCTGAATTTCTCGTGTTCAAATCCCAAAGCCTGTGAACTCTTGCTGTTGGCTCGGTGCGGCGGGTCTGCCCGGTGCCGGCGGTGTCGCTGGCTCCGGGCAGCGCGGCGCGTCCCGGTCCCCGCGCTCCCTGCGCTCCCAGCGGAGCCGCGGCCGTGCCGTCCGTGCCGCCGCGGCCGTGCCGTCCGTGCCGCCGCGGCCGTGCCGTCCGTGCCGCCGCGGCCGTGCCGTCCGTGCCGCCGCGGCCGTGCGTCCACTGCCGGCCTGGACCGGCCTTTGCTCCGAACGAGCCGCCACCCGAGGCGCCAGCTGCCTCGCTCGGCTCGAGGTGGCGGGTGGCCTGGGTGACTTCATTTCCTGCCCTTTCTTTGGCTCTTGCCGACTCAAAAAACATGGACTTCCTTTCTTTTATTTGCTTGTTGCAATTTTTTCCCTCTACATGAAAGGTTTTTAAAGTGTGTTTAATCTCGGATTTGCTCCTTGCAGTGTGCAAAGGCCGAGGTGAGCAGGAGCTGTCCCGTGACGGACGGGCGCTCTGGAGCCGGTGAGCGCTCCGGAGCAGGTGAGCTGTGTCCCCGTGCACTCACAGGCTGTTCATGAAGCCGATTGTTTTAAGTGTTACTCAAATTGATCTTCCTACTTTGGATTAAGTTTTACTTAATGAGGAAGTAATGAGATTATAACAGACAAAAAGGACTATGTCTCTTTTGGGAATGCACCATTTCTGATACTTGACTTTATTTCAAACAGGTTCATAATTCTTTCTTTCGGGAATGCAAATTTAAATGATAATCAAACTGTGGGATTTTCTAGCAACTGTTTTGACACTGGATGGTACCAGTATTATACTGTGTGTTTTCTTCTGGGGAAAGGATTGGGTGCTGCAAGATTAAAGCATTCTGGATGAGTGCCATTTCCAGCTGGGCAGTTCAACTGGACCAGAGAAGGGATCTGATTAAAGGATAAAGCTGGTTAGTGGTTTGTTGTTTTTGCTCCATGCCCTATGAGGAGAATGATTTTTCGGCCTCTTTTCCCTAGCAATAATTAGGACCCAACAACTGCATGTCAATATCCCTCCTCTTTGAATGGAAACGTGCAGGAGATGAGTAATTAACATTTCCTTTAAAATTGAAAACGTAGAAAAACCCTCCCACAAAATATTTCATAAATCTCCAGGTATTGAAAAGAGATCACTGAAATAAGGGACTGGTATGTTTGGGGTTTTTTCCCAGGTTTGGATGTTTTAGGAAGCGTGTCTGAATCTGTAATCCAAGCCCACTGGTGTTGTGTTAGACGTTCCCAGCGCAGGCAGCGGTTCACGTCTGGGTTCAGTTGTGTATGCCCGCTAGTAACCTGCGTCAACCAACGGCGGGTTCGCAGCACCTGCTGCTGCAAAATTAACCTGCATTCACACAAAATATGAGCAGCTATTAAACTGTCATTGATTATGCTGTTAAATTGTATTTTGTGTAGAGCTGATGTGGCTTCGTATCATTGATTTTACACTTAGTAATTTGACTGATTTAAAAGATGCACAGAAAGTTTTGTTTCAAGGAGCATGTCCAGGTTATTAAACACTGTGCCCCCACCCGGTCATTTTGCCCTTATGTTGATTAGCAACAGCTTAGCTGAGAGGAAAACTGCCCGTCGTGACCCGAGCGTGCGGGGATGTGTGTGTGCAAACGGTGTGAGCGTGCGGGGATGTCTGTGCAAACGGTGTGAGCTGGGCGGGAGTGTGCAGTGTGCGGGGTTGTGTGTGCAAACGGTGTGAGCTGGGCGGGAGTGTGCGGGGATGCGTGTGCAAACGGTGTGAGCTGGGCGGGAGCGTGCGGGGATGTGTGTGCAAACGGTGTGAGCTGGGCGGGAGTGTGCAGTGTGCGGGATGTGTGTGCAAACGGTGTGAGCTGGGCGGGAGTGTGCAGTGTGTGGGATGTGTGTGTGCAAACGGTGTGAGCTGGGCGGGAGTGTGCGGGATGTGTGTGCAAACGGTGTGAGCTGGGCGGGAGTGTGCGGGATGTGTGTGTGCAAACGGTGTGAGCTGGGCGGGAGTGTGCAGTGTGTGGGGATGTGTGTGTGCAAACGGTGTGAGCTGGGCGGGAGTGTGCGGGGATGTGTGTGCAAACGGTGTGAGCTGGGCGGGAGTGTGCGGGATGTGTGTGCAAACGGTGTGAGCTGGGCGGGAGTGTGCGGGGATTAGTGTGCAAACGGTGTGAGCTGGGCGGGAGTGTGCGGGATGTGTGTGCAAACGGTGTGAGCTGGGCGGGAGTGTGCAGTGTGTGGGGATGTGTGTGTGCAAACGGTGTGAGCTGGGCGGGAGTGTGCGGGGATGTGTGTGCAAACGGTGTGAGCTGGGCGGGAGTGTGCGGGATGTGTGTGCAAACGGTGTGAGCTGGGCGGGAGTGTGCGGGATGTGTGTGCAAACGGTGTGAGCTGGGCGGGAGTGTGCAGTGTGCGGGATGTGTGTGCAAACGGTGTGAGCTGGGCGGGAGTGTGCAGTGTGCGGGATGTGTGTGCAAACGGTGTGAGCTGGGCGGGAGTGTGCAGTGTGCGGGATGTGTGTGCAAACGGTGTGAGCTGGGCAGGAGTGTGCAGTGTGCGGGATGTGTGTGCAAACGGTGTGAGCTGGGCGGGAGTGTGCGGGATGTGTGTGCAAACGGTGTGAGCTGGGCGGGAGTGTGCGGGATGTGTGTGTGCAAACGGTGTGAGCTGGGCGGGAGTGTGCGGGATGTGTGTGCAAACGGTGTGAGCTGGGCGGGAGTGTGCGGGATGTGTGTGTGCAAACGGTGTGAGCTGGGCGGGAGTGTGCAGTGTGCGGGATGTGTGTGTGCAAACGGTGTGAGCTGGGCGGGAGTGTGCGGGATGTGTGTGCAAACGGTGTGAGCTGGGCGGGAGTGTGCGGGATGTGTGTGTGCAAACGGTGTGAGCTGGGCGGGAGTGTGTGGGATGTGTGTGTGCAAACGGTGTGAGCTGGGCGGGGGTCCGGGCCGCTCTGGGGAGTGCTGAGGGCTGCGCACCGGACCCTCCCGTGGTCGCGGCGGGAGCCGCCGCTGCGCTGGCTCCAGAGCTGACTCACCGGCGCGCGGGGTTCAACTTCTCTTCGGATGGAAGGGAGGAGGGTCTTGCTTTATTATTGGCTATTCCCATAGTTCAGAATGTACTTAAGCCATGCACCTCAGGCTCTGGCAAGTGTTTACATTGAGATCCGCCCAAGTGTTGAGGTGAATTGGAAGATAATCTTCACAAAAGTGTCAGCGGGAGGAGAAGCAGGGCACGGGTAAACCTCATGTTTTTTCCTGTCCCTAAAGGGTTTAGTCATGGCTGGCTGTAGACAGCGCTGATTTAGCATTCTTGGGGAGCAGTTTCTGTGGACTAAAGGCTTCTGTTGGATGCCTGTTTCATCTTTTGTACTCTTGCTGTCTAAGACGCATCAAGGCTCCCGACCTAGAGGCTGCGTTGGAGTTTGAACAAAGCCTTGCAGCAGGGCGGCTGAATTCAGGCTCAGACCAACTTCCGTAGTATTGAAGGGCTTTTTACATGCAGCAGCATTAAAGCAGAAGTAAATTTAACTTGCAGGGCTTTTATAATTTTGATTGGTACATGTTCTAGTTACTGAAGACAAAATACAGAGTTATACAGATCTTGCCCTTTCCAAAACCACCTTAGCATTCATTTGCATTGTTTTAGCCAAGTCATACTGTTGAATTTGTCATAACAGAAAATAATGTCCATTAAAAGGCTGAGATCAAATACAAACAGGCTGGACAGGAGTGGGCACGCCAGCCGGCCAGTGAGTGTGTTTGCGTCAGCTCTGTTCTCACAGCTCACCCCGGCTGCCCAGGGCGGGTGAGGAGTCGCCCTGTGCCCCCCCCCCCGGCCCTGTGCCCCTGTGCCCCCCCCCCCGCCCTGTGCCCCTGTGCCCCCCCCCGCCCTGTGCCCCCCCCCCCCGCCCTGTGCCCCTGTGCCCCCCCCCCCCCGGCCCTGTGCCCCCCACTCCCTGTGCCCCCGCCCCGGGCCTGTGCCCCCCCTGCCCTGTGCCCCCCCCCCGGGCCTGTGCCCCCCGCCCTGTGCCCCTGCGTGAGCGCGGGTGGAACTGGGGGTCTCCAGAGGTTCCTTCCAACCCCAGCATTCTGTGATTCTGTGGTTACAGGTAGAAACCAAATAGTTGCTTTAAGTGGGGAAAAATGGAATCAAGGGGATGAGTGGGCGGACCTTGCTCTTCCTTTCTTCTTCCCTCAACTCTTGAGGAGTGTGGTGGCTTTGAGATAAAACTGTGAACTTATTTACAGGTTACTATTAGATTGTAAAATACACATTAATCATTCAAAAGGGGAATGAACTCCCTCACGTATTATCATGTTTTCTTACTCTGGTGTATCTTTAATGTCAGCCTTTGTCATTAGATGTTGTTTGATGTAGCTTCTGACCAGCTGGTATTGTCGATTACTTTCAGAACAAATTGGAGAAGGTCCCTTTGTTGTTAATGAAGGGTGACCCCTGGGTGAAGACAGGTGACATTTAGACTTTGATATTTTCGGTTTAGTGCAAGGGGCAGTTTCATAGCATTGTTAAATAACAGTGACAAATACCCATGAAGAAGCACTGAGAGCCGTCACGCTTTATCAATGAGCGTTCACTGTTTTCTACCTGGTTTGGTCATGGAATACTCGCTGTGCAAAGCCTGGTGCTCATGACATCACTTGCCTTGTGTATTGCTCAGTTGACAAGTCCAGGATTAATGTGAGACCAGACAAATGGCAAAGGTGTGACAGAGCGGACGGGATCTTGTGTGCAGGAAATCCTGGTGACGTAGAGCTGGCTCTGAGGGAGAGGGTTTGCGAGGCTGGTTGTACTTCACCTTCTGGCACTGTGCAGCAATTAGTTCAGCTCAAGTGCAACACCTGGTTTGACTGATCGTTTTTTCCTTGTATGCCAGACCTGCGACGGTGCCCATCCGTGTTTAACTAAGGTGAAAGTACGGGTTTTAAAACATCAAGGTTCTTTACTATGTTGTATATCTTATTGTACCTTAAATGTCAAGTTTACGGCAGGATGTCACGAACACTCGCTGGGCGCCTGTCAGGCTGCTCTCGGGAGCTGAGCTGCGCTGGACTCGGTTGGCAAGTGCTGGTGCACAGACTCTTACGGGGTGGAGCGGGTTCCGTACATAAACCGTGGTCTCTAAGTGTAGGAAAAGAGGGATCTTTTCAGGCGCTGTTTCTGAAAAGCAAAGACCACTTCAAACACTTACGTTTGGGTCGAGAGGGCTGTTATATTTTGAAAAGCACAAAGCAAAGAATAGGTGATCTATGTGACAGCATTACAGATTCATCAAGGAGATAATACTGCGTTTTCCTTTTCTTAGCTATTAAATTGAGAGGCACATGAAATCTCTCTTAAAATCAAAGATGAACTTCTGGAATTTCTGTTCAATTATGTTTTTAGTGAGATGTTTCCTCTCTCCTCAGAAAACAATACATATTTTTAATGTGCTTTTAGCGTGTGTCCACAATCTTGGTATTCTCAAAGCGTTCATTTTTTTCTCAACAGATACAAAAAATACATGAAAAATGAAAATGAGCGAACCAGACCATGGAACGTCCTTTACAAGTCATAGGATGAGTGGTGTAGGTAGGTATGCTATCATGTTCAACTTAATTGGTTTATCACAATCTAGAATAAAACTACTTATGAAATTAACGTGAAATTAATAGCTACATATGGAAGCTGCTATGGCATTCTGATTGTAGAATCACAGCTGGTTTGGGTTGATGGACCTTCCCAGCCCCCCAGTCCCCTGCCATGACAGGGACATCGTCACCAGCTCAGGGTGCTCAGAGCCCGTCCAGCCTGGCCTGGGGTGTCTCAGGGATGGTTCAGCCACCCCCTCTGGTACCTGCCCAGGCTCTGACCACCCTCAGGGCAACAAATCCTTCCTTATATCTAATCTGAATCTCCCCTCTTTTAGTGCAAAATCACTTCCCCTTGTCCTGTCACTGCTGGCCCCGGTAAAAACTTTTTCTGTTTTCCTTATGATCCCCCTTTATATATCGAAAGGCCGCACTCAGGTCTCCCCAGAGCTTCTCCTGTGCAGCTGACCAGCCCAGCTCTCTCGCCCGTCCCCAGCAGAGCTGCTCCAGCCTCGGCCATTCCTGGGGCTGCTCTGGCCCCTCTCCAGCAGGTCCATGTGTGTCCTGTGCTGGGGACCCCGAGCTGGACCAGCACTGCAGGGGCTCACAGAGCGGGCGCAGGGGACAACGCCCTCCCTGACTGCTGCCCAGGGCTGGGGACACAGCGCGGGGTACACGTTGCTGGCTCCTGTCCCATTCTTCTGCCCAGCAGAGTCCCCAGGCCGTCCCCTGCGGGGCTGCTCCCGGTCTGTGCTGACGCTGGGGATGGCGCTGGTGCTTGACTTGGAAAAGGATCTTTCCACAGTGAGGAACCGCCTGGGGTCACGGTGTCAAACTTCCTGTAGGCAGGTGGCAAAGGAAAACCCTTAGGGGACACTCGCAGGAGAGCCATGAGATAGCTTGGCAGGATCTACCTTATCGTTTTATATGGGGCCCTTCCGCAAAACCGTTTGTCAGACCCATCGCTTCCAGCCACTGTGGTTTTAACAGTGAATGGCAAAAAATCTCTCTGCTAATACCCGACAGCAAGTTTCACTACCAAGGGAACCTAAAAAAGAGGTTGGAATGAAAAGGCCCTTTCCTTATCCCTGTAAGCTTCCTAGCTTATGTACAGTTGCTGGGGATCTGTGCACTAATGCTTTACAGCACTGGGACAAAAGTTCCAGTATTTTCATATACCACCATAACTGTATCTCAGGCTTTAGCAAATGGTTGTTAGAGAAGATTGTGAAAATGCGTTTTAAAACCTAAATGGTTAATATTTTCTATTTTTATTCATGTGTATGTATTTGTGGGTATGTACATACACATAAAAATATATAAAATTAATTTTCTTTGTAAAATATGAGGGCCATCCAATACGTTATCTATTAAATACAAAGTTTACATCCTGCAGGACAAGAGCCAGATTTTGGAG
The DNA here is from genome assembly GCA_901699155.2 of Streptopelia turtur. NCBI lineage: Eukaryota > Metazoa > Chordata > Aves > Columbiformes > Columbidae > Streptopelia > Streptopelia turtur. The sequence continues at coordinate 650,696 of LR594557.1, forward strand.
TTAATCTCCCACAGGTAGACCCAGCTGACTTCAGAAAAGTCTTCCGAGTAAAGTCCTCAGTAGAAGAAGAAAGAGATTAAGATTAGTAGCAACAATCCATGAGGTTCAGACGCACAGGCTGAAGGAAAAAGCTTATCAGAAACAAAGATAAAATGAAATTATCTGGGGCAGATGTCTGGAAATTGAACCTGTCTTTCACTCTTCCTTGTTCTTTTCTTAGATATGGGGGATGGTGAATGAGTTACCTGAGGAAGTGCCTCGGGTACCTACTTCCTCTTACATTAGTTCTATGTATAGCTATGTATATTTATATGTTCTATGCAAAACATTTTTAAGAGTGTAGAAAATATCAGATGATGTTGCTAAGTTAAACTGGGTTCTTTCAGAGGCAACTTTCAGGCTTCCATACATTACCACAAGCTCTTTTGTTTAGAAACCTGATATAGTAACAACATTTTTTCAATCTATGTACCGCCGTGTTTAACCTTTCTACATAAACGGGTTCTCTCTGCTTATTCACTGCTCTCCGGTACATTTTTCTGTGGGTAGTACAGATGAAGACAGCCCAGCCAAAGCAAAACAGTGCTTCTCCATGTTGAATTACAGCATTCCTTGTTCTTCCCATCTATTCATCCAGGGGGATCCCGCAGCCTCCCTTCCTAGTTGTTTTCTGGGCTGTGTTCGTTATTGCTTCCTGTATGCCAGTATACACTTTACATTTTTAATTCTGGTTTTCCATGCTTTTTGTTGTCAACGTCTTCTCTCACTTCATATTGTGAGAAAGGGTGCAAAAAAGATGACATGGATGTGTCTCGTGGTCACGTCTTATCCTTATTGCACTGTCCTGAGGAACAAAGGTGGCGTAGAGGAAGCAGGATTGCAAAGGCAGCGGTGAGAGCTGTCAAACAGGGACTGCAAACTGGGATCGCTTTGAGTAGTTTGAGATGACAATGCTGACATATAGGCCAAAGAAAAGAGAATTGGTCAAGATATTGCAGTTTTGAGTGCCATACCCAGACAGGGCTCCTGCTCCTGGGTATCAGCACCACAACTCAGAACAAGCGTGTGAGAGATCCACGCAAGTGACATGATTTGGGAATAACTCAGATCCCTGGACAGAAGGGGAGCAACAAAGCGAGGAGCTGGCTGTAGCATAAGGGCTTGGGCAACGCAGGCACTGCACACGTGTAGAGCGCTCTGGAAACACCGGCGTCGGGTGCCCACACAGGCCTCTGCAGCAGGTGCTGCAAGGAGCGACTTAGATCTCCGTGTCCTCGGGAAGGTGACCGTGTCGCACCTCTGTTCCATCACTTACCTGCACACAGGTTGCTGTCCTGGGGTTAGCTGAGGATGGATGCTGGAACGTCACACACACATGCTTTTCAAGTATCGTGCGATTCAAAAGCGCTGTACCAAGGAGGCTTGTTCAGTGACTCCTGGTGAACGTGCCAGGACGCAGCTGAGCTGCCTCCCCGGCGCTGCCGAGCGTCCGCCTGCCCCAGCCTGTGATGGGCTGCCCCGCAGCCCCTGCCCCGCAGCCCCTGCCCCAGCCTGTGACGGGCTGCCCTGCAGCCCCTGCCCCACAGCCCCTGCCCCAGCCTGTGACGGGCTGCCCCGCAGCCCCCTGCCCCGCAGCCCCTGCCCCAGCCTGTGACAGGCTGCCCCGCAGCCCCCTGCCCCGCAGCCCCCTGCCCCGCAGCCCCCTGCCCCGCAGCCCCTGCTCTGTCCTGCACAGCGTGGGCACTGGGGTTGCTGTAGATGGGAAGGGACCGCGAGCATCTGGGAGCAGGGACGAAGGAGTAATAGGCTTAGGAGCAAGAACTGAATCAGTGGCTTTTCAGAGGGTTTGGAGACTGGACTCTTGTTTCTTTGAACATGGAATTATGTTCCAGAATCTCTGCTGGACGATGTTGGAAGCAATCTCAAAAACAAGGAAAAAAATCTTCACACAAAATCTTGCTGAATTAGGAGTGAGAACTTCAAATTTGGACGGATGATAAAAGCCCACAGATGAACAAAGCTGCGTCAAGTCCTAAAAACTGGGAGAAAGGAGATCCATACCAAGCTCATAGGAGGGGTAAAATGGAAGAAATGAGAGAATCAAACTACTGATAGTTTTTTGTGTAAGGTATTTAGAGAATAAAAAAGTAGTCATAATACAAGATCAAAGCTGTAACCTGGTTAGCGTAACACTGATTTGGTGAAATAATAGGCACGTTGCGCAGCTGAGTGGGAGCCAGGCGGGAGCGCGGGGCCAGGGGAGCGAGGCGGGAGCGCGGGGTGGGGAGCCAGGCGGGAGCGCGGGGCCGGGGGAGTGAGGCGGGAGCGCGGGGCCGGGGGATTGAAGCAGGAGTGCGGGGTGGGGAGCCAGGCAGGAGTGCGGGGTGGGGAGCCAGGCGGGAGTGCGGGGTGCGGAGCCAGGTGTGCCCTGCGCGGGTGACCTGCTCCCCCGACACCTCCTGCGGGGGACGAGGATGCGGTGCTGTTTGGGATTCTGTGAGAGTCTGGCACAGGCCAATAAGCCAGCAAAACATGTTGGTTAATATTAGGCAGCGATGTGTCTGAGGTTACCTTGAGCATCCTCCTGTTTGTCTGTTGACTCACCTTGTCCAAACAGGCTCTGCAGCCTCGGTTTCTGCGTTCGCTCTGATGTGGCTGCAGCTCTGCTCGGTCCTCAGCCGGCTCCTGGGGTACATGCTGGGGGTGCCTGTCCTTGGGGGGCTGGCGAGGGCGGGGAAATGGAGCAGGTGGGTTTTAGGAGTGTGAACATAAGCTCGAACTAGGACTGCGTGGTGAACCTGAGGTAACTGCAGCTCAGCGAATATGGCAATCGCCCGATGGCACTTGCCAAAGGGACCATTGGGAGTTGTCTTCACTGTGTGGCCAAAGACCAGCCTGGTTCAGTCTTTATTGACTTTAAATGCTTCTTCAGCAAAACTGCTTCCTCTGGGTGTTTTGGACAACAGTTTTTCCATACTGCCACGGTCTTTCACATACTGGTGAAGTGGACGTTACAGTGCAGAGTGCATGCAGCAGAAACCCGGAATGACGTTTTCCTTGCCTTTTAGCCCCTTCTCTTTTTAAGGAGATCCCTTCTTTTCCCAGGGCCCTACAGAAGTTTAGTGGGCAAATGATGCTGTTCTTGCGGCTGGAGGTTCAAGGGGAAATGTAACTGCAACTCCTCCTGTTTACACACAACTAGCAGTCTACATACCTTTTAGAAAGAAATTGCTCCTTTTTTTCAGTCCATGGATTGTGATACATATTGAGGTCATTTTCCAAGTTGTGAAACCATAGTGTGTATATTGAAACCTAGGTACTTCTGTAGCAGAACTTACTAAAATGCCAGTAAACCCAGTTTAAAGTGAATTATTATTTAAGTTCACATATTAAAAAAACTTTTTAAATTTACTCTTTATAAACAGAAAGATGGGTAATGTTTCTCCAATAACTTCTGCTAGCTGACATTTGTTTCACATTCTTATTCACCAACTAACAATCTCTTTGTTATGGAAACTTTTAATGTTTAAAATCTACTCTTTCTAATTTCTATCCATGATGCTTTCACTTTATGACTCAGACTTAAAATATTTCTGCAGAGTTTGAAATGACTGTGTGTGTTCTATGTGCTCACTAGGAAATCGGGTTGTTCCTCTGAGGAACGGTCTCTGCAGCCAGAGCTACAAACCTGGTGGCTACGAACACCTGCGGGAACTTGCTGCGGCGGAAAAACGGGCGGCCGCAAAAATTCAACTAAAGGTATGATTTTTATAGTATTTGTAATGTGAATTATTTCAAAATGTAATTGTAATGTGAATGATCTCAAAATGTAATGTTCGTATTTCTTGTCAGTGCCTCAAGGAATCCAAGAATGAGTAGGGATAGCAATTGCTGTAACTGTTTGGCAAAATGGGGCGAAAGATGAAAGTTTGTCACAGTCAGTGTTATTGTGATTTCCTTGAATCGGAGGTGCAGAATACGTTTGCGCGCTGCCTCCCCACAGCCAGGAGCAGCGTGTGTTCCAGCGCCGCGTTTGCCGGAGCGCGTGACGGCGCCGGAGGGGCCCACCGGTGCCGAGACGCTGCTCCAGAAACACCGCGGGGCGGCTCCTCCTGAGCGCGGAGCTGCGTGCGGCCCGTAACACTGTGACTCTGGGCTGTCACGATTTGAAAACACAGTCACATTCCCGGAAAAAAGTGACTTCTGAAGAAACGGGCACTGATGCACAGTCAGCTGAAATAGTTCCTTTGGGCTGAGAAACAATAGAAGAGCGGAAAACATATCGATTTGAAAGAGACTGCTCCAGCAGTAACGTCATTCGAATGCTCTTTCAGAGAACTGCAAATGCAGCCGAAGGATTACACGGTTTTGATGCTTAACCTGGGCTACCACGGCCATTTGTGTCTCAGTCCTTGGCCGTTGCCCTGAACAGCTGCAATTCGTGGGTGGCGTTTGGAATGGAAGAGCGCGCTGAGTGCGGCACTGCGCAGGCTGCGGTGCCGGAGTGCGCTGGCGTGGCCGGCAAAGGGGCCTGATCACCGCAGCGCTTTGGCGTATACAAAATATAACCGAGCTCTTCATTCAGACAGGAGAAAAAATACATACCTTCTTTATAGTATTGCTTCCTTTAATGCAGATGAGTATAATACATCAAAAGTTCTGACAACTATTTCTTCATGAATCGGCAGTACAAAATCCTACTGAATTCATTCAAGCATTAAACTAATTTTTTGTCATCTGTCTTTTGGTATTTCACCTTTTCAAGTGTTTTCCAACCGAGTAGGCAGTACAATATATCTGCGGAAAGCTCCGCAGAGAATAGAACGTGTTCCCACCTACTGCTTTTTGCTGCTGATTCGGGCTGTGCCGTGTTCGAGGTGCTGAGCTCCTCCTCCGTTCGGGTACAACCAAGGCAGCAAATGGTCAATCAGTTGACCGTTTCAGAAAGAAAAATACAGCACATACAGAAAGAAGCTAATATTGCAGCAGTTCTGCATAAATGTCATTGCTGTTGTGGTAAAATAATTTCAAGAGCATATTAAACTTTGTCTACAGATCTACTACAACTGGCCCTGGCTGGGCAGGGCTGGGGCTGGTGTTGGGGTGAGGACTGTGGCAAAAGCAGAAGGAGCAGGAGAGGAGCCAGTTCCGAGCTGAAATGCTTTGTGCCGAGTACCCACGGAGAGGCCAGAGGGAGCTGTGGTGGCGGCAGGATGAGAAGCGACGTGTCCCGGGGCTCCCGGCTCCACAGACGACTCCTGAGCCTTCCCCTCCGCCGTGGGGTGCCCCGAGGCCCCTGGCTGCCGCTCCAGCCCCTTCCCCGGCGGCCTGGCCGCTGCTTTAGCGGGAACTCCATCTGTCTCCAAACAGAGTACTTCTGCGTTATCTGAGGGTGGAAGCAATGCTGCTGTGAAGCCCTCAGACACTGTCAGACCCTCTTTAATTGGGTACATTTGGAAAAACACTCTTTCTTGAGTAGTCAATGTTTGAATTCTTTGTCTCGAAAGACACGCTCTCACCCTTTGATCCCCACCTGCAGGTGAACCTTCCGTGCTCCCGCTCGCCTGCCCCGCCGCACCGCCCGGAAACGGGCGGGAAGGGAAAGAAGAAAATGTACTGCATTTTTTGCCTTCTCCTCTTGTTTAATTGTAATTTGAAATGGTTTATTTTGTTTCATGAAAGTTGGTTACATTTGAACCCGCTGTTCTTTAGAAAAAAACAGTTTTGAAAAAGTCTTATAAGCTCACCATTCTGGAGTTAAAAGTTTCCATAGGAAGGTATTTGATAAAGCCATTGAACAGACTCAAAACACAAGCTTTAATTTTTCCTGCAGATTAAAAAAACAGAGCAAGTTTCAAAAATTAACAAAGAGCAGACGCTGCTGAAACAGCATCGGCAGGTGTGGTGGCGAGAGCATGAAAGACTGAGGGAGAACAGGTAAGAGCCGAGCAACTGTAATTAACAGTTATTGAAGAAATACTGCAGTAGGCAGGGATCTGGTGCGACATACTTGATTTAATGTCCATACTTGGACATTAAGAGGAAACAATTAAAATAGCTGCACTGCAGACGATGTGTTGTGTGAGTGTGGGAGATGTGCTCTGCAGGGGACGGGTCTGCTGTGAGGGGTCTGCAGTGAGGGCTCTGCAGTGCCGGGTCTGCTGTGAGAGGTCTGCAGTGAGGGCTCTGCAGTGCTGGGTCTGCGGTGCAGGGTCTGCTGTGAGAGGTCTGCAGTGAGGGCTCTGCAGTGCCGGGTCTGCTGTGAGGGGTCTGCAGTGAGGGCTCTGCGGTGCTGGCTCTGCGGTGCTGGCTCTGCGGTGAGGGCTCTGCGGTGAGGGCTCTGCGGTGAGGGGTCTGCTGTGAGGGCTCTGCAGTGCGGGCTCTGCGGTGCCGGGTCTGCGGTGCGGGCTCTGCGGTGCGGGCTCTGCGGTGCGGGCTCTGCAGTGCGGGCTCTGCGGTGCCGGGTCTGCGGTGCGGGCTCTGCGGTGCGGGCTCTGCGGTGCGGGCTCTGCGGTGCCGGCTCTGCAGTGAGGGCTCTGCGGTGCCGGCTCTGCAGTGAGGGCTCTGCGGTGCGGGCTCTGCGGTGCCGGCTCTGCAGTGAGGGCTCTGCGGTGCCGGCTCTGCAGTGAGGGCTCTGTGGTGCCGGGTCTGAGGTGCGGGCTCTGCGGTGCCGGCTCTGCAGTGAGGGCTCTGCGGTGCCGGCTCTGCAGTGAGGGCTCTGCGGTGCGGGCTCTGCGGTGCCGGCTCTGCGGTGCGGGCTCTGCGGTGCGGGCTCTGCGGTGCCGGCTCTGCAGTGAGGGCTCTGCGGTGCCGGCTCTGCAGTGAGGGCTCTGCGGTGCGGGCTCTGCGGTGCGGGCTCTGCGGTGCGGGCTCTGCAGTGCGGGCTCTGCGGTGCCGGCTCTGCAGTGCGGGCTCTGCGGTGCCGGCTCTGCAGTGAGGGCTCTGCGGTGCCGGCTCTGCAGTGAGGGCTCTGCGGTGCCGGCTCTGCAGTGAGGGCTCTGCGGTGCCGGCTCTGCAGTGAGGGCTCTGCGGTGCCGGCTCTGCAGTGAGGGCTCTGCAGTGCGGGCTCTGCGGTGCCGGCTCTGCAGTGCGGGCTCTGCGGTGCCGGCTCTGCAGTGCGGGCTCTGCGGTGCGGGCTCTGCGGTGCCGGCTCTGCAGTGAGGGCTCTGCGGTGCCGGCTCTGCAGTGAGGGCTCTGCGGTGCCGGCTCTGCAGTGAGGGCTCTGCGGTGCCGGGTCTGCAGTGAGGGCTCTGCGGTGCCGGGTCTGCAGTGAGGGCTCTGCGGTGCGGGCTCTGCGGTGCCGGCTCTGCAGTGCGGGCTCTGCGGTGCGGGCTCTGCAGTGAGGGCTCTGCGGTGCCGGCTCTGCAGTGAGGGCTCTGCGGTGCCGGCTCTGCAGTGAGGGCTCTGCGGTGCCGGCTCTGCAGTGCGGGCTCTGCGGTGCCGGCTCTGCAGTGCGGGCTCTGCGGTGCCGGCTCTGCAGTGCGGGCTCTGCGGTGCCGGCTCTGCAGTGCGGGCTCTGCGGTGCCGGCTCTGCAGTGCGGGCTCTGCGGTGCCAGCTCTGCGGTGCGGGCTCTGCGGTGCGGGCTCTGCGGTGCCGGGTCTGCGGTGCGGGCTCTGCGGTGCGGGCTCTGCGGTGAGGGCTCTGCGGTGCGGGCTCTGCGGTGCGGGCTCTGCAGTGAGGGCTCTGCAGTGAGGGCTCTGCAGTGAGGGCTCTGCGGTGCGGGCTCTGCGGTGCGGGCTCTGCGGTGCGGGCTCTGCAGGGACACGCCAGGAGAGCAGGGCGGGGGTGTGTGCACCCCCTCGGGGACCCTGGAGCCGTCCAGCTGGCCCGTCCCGGCGGGAGAGCGGCTGCATGCGGGAACAGCGAAGCTCTCAGACACTGCTCCGTTCACGTCTGTCCCAGACGTGCGTGCTGAGCTCACACCTGTAACAGGGAGCGCTAACATTGTTCTGGTCTTTACCTGTGTGTTATGGTGTGCATGCAGCGGATTCACGGGAGCCTGGTTTTACTCAGAGGAGTGTGGCTTCTGTACCACCTTCTTGTCCGAGTCCTGCACTTCATACTTTTCCAGGCAGAGAATTCCGCTTTTTAGTTAATTATTAGAGTATTTGAGGCTTATCATTCTTGAAAACGTAATGAATAAGAAATTAAAGCTTCTGTAAAACTCACATTCATACCTTCCAGGCAAAAAGTGGAAGCAGACATAAAGACTTTTCTGGATGAAGAAAGCCATAAGCACGGCTTTTTTTCAGATATGAGTGACTTGGGTAAGAATTTTTTATTTGTTTCTTGATTATTTGAGTTTTTAGATCCCTGTCATGACATGGTTAGATTTAGAATTTACATTGCTGCGTAGTATTTTGTGTATTTGAGAAAGCTTTATGTTTCATTTGGATATAGAACGTAAATTATCAAAGGAGCGGGATACACACCAAGCAAATACTGTAGCTCCTATCTGGCAACTAAGAGAAGATTTGAAGTCCAGGCTGTCTGAGATGCAGTGTTACCTCCCAGAAGAGTCCCCTCTGACATCTAAAATCAATCCACTTGACATGTTACAGCAGGTTGGTATTTTATCTTAATTTTTACAGTTTATTATCACTGTATTTTTAGCATTTTCATTTATTTTCTGTAATATGTTGAGAACATAACTCACATTGGGAGTATCCAGTAAGCTCTGTACTTGCTCCACTGAGGTCTGTCAAAGCACAGCAGTGTAGAACTGCAGATCTGGCTCTTTGTTTATAAGAAAGAGCTTTCGTACTACGAGGAAGAAGTTACACTAACGTATTTCATGGAATAGATTGAATCTGTGAAGAAGCAACAGAAGGAAATTTTGGAATTCCTTGCCCTTGAAAGTCTGGCTTTGGAAAGAGAGCTTGAAGAATATAAACCAGAAGTAAGTTTTTCCTTACAAGTTTAATTAGCACTTTCTTGAGAGAGAAATGCTGAGTAGTCTGCTGAGCAGCGTGTTTTCCTGACAGGCACTAGCATGTTCTTTTGAAGAGAAAAATGGACTTGTCCTTGAAGTTCCGTCGGCACTGCTGTCTTTGGAATGGCCCTGCCCGGACCTGAAGACCTTAATTATCGATGAATACCGAAAGCTTGCCGGTGCATACTGGTCCAGGCTTCAAGAGATCGATGAACAGTTACAAGTTTCATATAGGTAATGACATCTGGATTTCTCTTGTTGGGTATAAAATACATAACTCTAATGCGTTTTGTGACGTATGGAAGCTGCGGCTGCCCGTGCCGCTGGAGTCGGTCTGGCTTTCGCAGCACAGAGCAGCTGCTGCGGTGAGCGCTCAGTCCCGCTTTGCGCAGCCGCTACCAGAGAGAGCTGAGGCGCTCCCCGTCAGCTCCGCGGAAACAACGCGCAAAACGTTGTGTGGATTGAAGAGCAAACAGTCTGGTGTGCACCAGGGGTCCTCTCCACAGGCTTTGTGTGACTAGCAGTGGTTCTTGTGTGCGGTGGTGGCAGAGGCACAGCCCACGGGGCAGGACAGGTCACCCCATTGGCACCAGCGTCTGCCGGTAGCGTTAGCTGGGAGTGGATGAAAACAGAAACGAACCACCAGCAATTATCTCAGGCGTTTTATTTAGATCTAGATCTTGGTATTTTTGTTTAATTTGCCTTCTGGTCTCCAAATCTTTCATGTGTTGCTCATTTAGGTTTCTGTTTTAAGCCACAACAATGTTAAAAATGTGTTTTCAATTACAAAAACCCAAGACTTTGTTGTTGTAGAATTGCTTGTTTTCAAGACCTGGGCTTTCTAAAAGACAAAACACTGATACCTCTTACTTTTATATTGGCTAATTTGCACAAAAATATTTTTATGTATGTAAAGATACAACTTTGTGATTTAAGTATTCTATAATTAATGGAACCAGCCTTGATCCAACTAACACAGAGAAAACTGTCCAAACTGAGTGATGGATTTCTGGCCTTGGTATGTACCCACCGTACTCTACTGATTATATAGCCTCACTGAAGCCTCGGCAATTACTGTCATTGCTCTATACACAAAGATACCAAACAGTCTCCTGCAATACATTTTTTTAGTAATTTTCCTACTTGGAGAAGGTGCTCAGAAGAACAATGTGATTAGATGATAACATGGTAATTTAGTCACTTTGTCTTAGCATTACTTCTGCCGTGCCTCTCTCATCGTGTGCCTGGCTGCACGGCGAGGAAAGCTGAAGCTAACACGGTCTTCTGGCACAGCACGTCTCATTGCCGAGCTGTTGGGACGGTCGGGAGCAGAGAACTGGGAACGTGCACAGAATTTCCAAAGAAAAACCAGAATAAGACAGTATTCTGGTCTGCTACATTCTTTGTGCGCTTTGTAGTCCTGCTAGAATGCATGTTACAGTGTTTATTGCTTTTGGAAACTGGATAAGGATTTGGGGTTTTTTTCCAAGGATAATATAGGATTATAATGTTTTATAATCTAAATTTGTTTCTTTTACTGCTGCTAAAACACAAATCTTTGTTTGGGAAATACCCAAGTCCTGAGTTATCCCAGAAATGGCGGACTCGGAACTGGCACGTTAGTTGTAGCTGATGATTCTCTAAGCACTGTTACGTTTTTGCCACAACGCCAAAAGGGTGTCTGAATCACGGAAATAAGCGAAGGATGAACGGAGCCTCCCGCGTGCAGCGCCGCGCGCTCTGCAGCCGGTGGGGCGGGCGGGACGGTGGGACTGGGTCCCGCTGCTGCTCCGGCCGCGCCTGGCCCGGCAGCACCGGGCGGCGGTGGGGCCGGGCTCTCCCCGTGCAGCACAGCGCTGCGGCCGGACCGGCTCCCGCCCGCCCTGCGCTCCTCAGGACCGCGGAGCGGGGGTTAGTGCTGCCGGACCGGCTCCCGCCCGCCCTGCGCTCCTCGGAGCCCGCGGAGCGGGGGTTAGTGCTGCCGGACCGGCTCCCGCCCGCCCTGCGCTCCTCGGAGCCCGCGGAGCGGGGGTTAGTGCTGCCCGACCCGCCTCCCGCCCGCCCTGCGCTCCTCGGAGCCCGCGGAGCGGGGGTTAGTGCTGCCGGACCGGCTCCCGCCCGCCCTGCGCTCCTCGGAGCCCGCGGAGCGGGGGTCAGTGCTGCCGGACCGGCTCCCGCCCGCCCTGCGCTCCTCGGAGCCCGCGGAGCGGGGGTTAGTGCTGCCGGACCGGCTCCCGCCCGCCCTGCGCTCCTCAGGACCGCGGAGCGGGGGTTAGTGCTGCCGGACCGGCTCCCGCCCGCCCTGCGCTCCTCGGAGCCCGCGGAGCGGGGGTTAGTGCTGGCTGCGTCTGCTCCAAGGAAGCAGCTGCCCCAGGGCTGGCGAATGCGAGACAGTTGCTGTGTTTCAGTTCTGGCACGGAATAAAGATTGCACTGTTTTCTAGTAGGATGATTCACACAAGAGAAGCAAGCACTATGTTTAAAATTTGGGTCATGCATCCAGCCTTGTAAAAGGTTGTCAATATCTTGACACTGAAGAGCTGATATTAGCTCAAATATTAAATGGAAAATGTGTTGGTGCTTCTCAAACTCATTGTAGATGAGATCTTCCTTTCTGGAATTTTACACAAGTTTAAGTGAGGTGACAACTTGAATTCAATCAGGCAGGATGTTTGAAATTCTCCATGTGTTTAATGGCAACGAATACACAGGGCTGGATCATGCCCTTTTCTTTTCTTTTTTTGGCTGTTTGTCTGTGAACAGCTGACAAAACCTCAGCACAGCTGACAAACGTTGGCACTGCTGACAAACCAAGCATTGGTGGGCGGCTTGTCCCTACTTACAATAGAGGGCTTGTGGCTCTGGCTCTTGCTCCCACAAACCTTCATGTCTCTGTCTTGTTCCTGAGCAGTGCACGGATGCGTTGTTCGATGGCTGCTGGTGCGCAGACGCGTTGTGAGATGGCTGCTAGTGCGCAGATGCATTGTTCAACGGCTGTTAGTGCACAGATGCATTGTTCGACGGCTGTTAGTGCACAGATGCATTGTTTGACGGCTGTTAGTGCACAGATGCATTGTTTGACGGCTGTTAGTGCACAGATGCATTGTTCGACGGCTGTTAGTGCACAGATGCATTGTTCGACGGCTGTTAGTGCACAGATGCATTGTTCGACGGCTGTTAGTGCACAGATGCATTGTTCGACGGCTGTTAGTGCACAGATGCATTGTTCGACGGCTGTTAGTGCACAGATGCGTTGTTCGACGGCTGTTAGTGCACAGATGTGTTGTGAGATGGCTGTTAGAGGGGTGCCTGGGCCAGAGGGAACCTGCAGGGAGACGTGGCATGCAGGAGCAGCAAGGGCTGCAGGAGCAGCAAGGGATGCGGCAGCTGGTCCAGCCGCCCCGTGTGCTGGAGGCAGAGGGGATTGCTGGTTCTCTATCTGAGTGAAGAATAGCAGGAGCTTATGGTGGTTCTAAAAAAAAAAAAAAAAGTAAAATATTGGGGCTGGAAAGACAAGAATGCCAGGTGTTATCTGAAGAAAAAAGTAGTTTTTGTACTCAGTTTGGCATCGGTAGGAGTAGTTCTGGTGAAGGAGATTTAACTCATAGCAAAGAATAATTAATTTGTTCATTAAAGTTATTCTTCAGAAAACCTATACCTCATTATATTAAATTATGACACAGATTCTAAAATTAATAAGTGAACTGATTTCATGGCACAGCTCCTTCTAGAGAAAAGGAAGGAGGTGAAGACATTAACTCCAGAGGATGAGTTGCACGATGTTTTCCTGAGAAGCGGCAGATGTTGCAGAAGTAGCACACCTGTCCAACAGCACCTCGGTGTCAGAGCTCGGGGCTCTGGAGAGCCGTGTCTGCCCCGCAGGACCTGCAGCTTGGAGGCTGCGGGATGTTCCCACAGCCGTCCCGCAGCCCCTCTCTCCTCCTTCAGACGCAGTGTATGAAAAACCCTCAGCTCAGGCAGCTATAGTCATTGTCTGTCATGGGAAACCTAAGCCGTCACCTATAAGAAACACCTCCATTGCTCTTCTGCTTTTGCTAACGTAATTTCACTTGTTATGTTGTCTCCAACATCTGCTCAGTAGCTGTCAGTCGCTGCAAAGGACCTTTTTACAGGAGCCAGGTCTTTTCTCTCCCCTGTTTTGAATCACCCCAGTTATACTGGGGCTGATAATTTTGCGTTTCTGTAGGAACATGGACTGGACGGAGGAAGATCAGTGGGTTTTTCAGACCGTTATCCACCAGTACCCAAGCGACCTTCAGAGGAGGAGGATGCTGTACCTGGACGCGCTGCAGAGGTACCTTCCTCACAAATCCAGGCATGAGCTGGTCAGTCTTGTTTTAAACAGCACAGCAATTACAGAAATTCTTACATAAATCATGCAGTTAAGATTTGTGTTAAAAATGTTTATCAAAGGCTTTTACTTAAAGATTTCTTAATGATTCATTTTATCATGCACAGTGAGGAAGGGATGTCCCTGTCTTCAAAATGCGTAACTTGAAAACCCATCTCTTCCTCAGAGAAGCCCTGGGCAGCTGATAGTTCACATAACTCTCTCAGCCAAATCCACAGGATCAGTTTGTTAGCGTTGCTTTGCTGTACAGTTTATAGCTGTGTCATGCTGCTCTTTGTGTTTTATTCTTTATGAGGATGTATAGCATTGTCACGCTGTCTAGGAATAGCTATTTTAATTGGACTGTGGCACATATATAGCAGGAAGAGAGGAAAGTTATCTCCTGCTCTCAGGGAGAGGCTATTTTTATATGCATAATGCCTTTCAAATTGATTGCCGATTCCTTCTACGCTCCACAGTGACTAAGCACATAGCGGCTAATAGAGAAACCCATTGCAAGGCCAGGACACTTCAGGATGTCATAAGTAAAGTAGGAATCTTTTCTTATCTCTGCGTGTATTTTTAGACCACCTACTTGCTGGTGTTTGAGGGCAGCCTAGTGCAAGAGAGCAGCAGCAAAGTGGTTCTGATAATCAGCCAAGTTGCACCAAAAATAAAGTTCTTGTGGATTTCAGAATTTTTGACTAGGAGAACTGGGCTAAATAATTACCTGCTTCGTACAGTGTAGGTATATTTTAAGCATAGCCATTATTAATGGGTTTCCATAATTCTTTGAAGGTTCATTTAAAATTTAAAAAGTCTAAATTTAAAAATCATAGTTCTGCATTAAATTGATACATCTTAACATGTATATGAGCTTGACAAATACAGCATTGTTACACCAGCACTAAGAACCTGTCGTTAAGACGTTTGTGTTACACCGGAGCACTGAACCTGGAGGCTCTGCAGCCCTGGGGGCAGCTCGGCCGCCGAGCGCCGGCTCCCGCGGCGGCGCACCAGGGAGCTCCGTCCTCGCACCCGCTCACCAGAGTCTGCGGCAGCACTGGCAATGGGAACTTCTGCTGCGGTCGCCTTTGTGCCATTGACCCAAAAGAAGGTCCGGACGTGGCGGTATCACTTCATCTTAGTCCAGCTGTGAGCTGATGGGAACATCTGTGAGCTGAGAGCAACATCTGCGAGCTGGGCACAGCCGGGTCAGCATCCCCTGTCCCTGCCAACAGCCTGGAAACGGGTGTCAGAAATGGTCCCCTTGCCACGTGTGAGCAGACAGCCGGCTCTAGAACCTCCTTCAGCCCTGTCGCTTGTGATTGCTGGGATATAAGACAGGTCCAAGCCTCTAATGCCTCAGTCTATGCAGCCTCACCTGATACGTCTTCTGACAAGATCTTGAAGGGTGAACGTCCTCAGGAGCCTCACTGAATAAGGCCAACTAAGGTGTATTGAAGATTAAACACCATTTTTGTTGGGTGGTGACATTGGTGGTGGCAGTGCTAGAAATCTATGCTAGAAATCTAGCTGGCAAGCTAGAAATCTATTTCCAAACTTCCTGTTAGGAAAGAAAACATGGAGCTACTTCTCATCTGCACTGCATTTGTGCAATTGCTTTAATTGGCGTTCTGTTTCTCTATAGATCGTAATTTCCTACAAAGAGCCTCATCTTGCTAAAAGTGCTCAATATCTCTGAAGATATATTGAAAGGACTTAATTGCATTTATGTACTTTAGGGCAGGAAGGAACCATTGCATTCAATGTATTCCTATTGCAAAAGCACAGTTCAGGAAGGAAGAGCGGGATGTCGCTGTGGCAGCGCCACGCGGCACAGGCAGCGGAACAGCCGGAGGGGTGTCACCCACACCGGGGCTGCAGCCACCTGGCACCTGAGAGAGCTGCTGGGCACTAAGCCGTGGGTTCCATAGGAGTACTTGAGACATAATAATTAAATCAGTCATTGTCAAGGTTTACGAAGGTATCTGGAGTTATTTCGTTGATGATAGTTTCCAACGTTTCTGATATGTTTACTTTCCCAGGTTGCCCAGGAGGAAGCCTGGGCCGGCCAGCAGCTGTGCAGGAGCCGGCGCAGGGCCCTGCTGCTGGCCTGGGCGCGGGCCCGCAGAGCCTTCCTGCGCAGGGCCGCGGCGGGCGCCGCGCGGGCCGCTGCCGCCCGGCGGGAGGCGGCGGCGCTGGCCGGGACCCGGCGGCGCCAGCAGCGCGTCTGTGCTGATCTGAGAGCCAAGGTACGGCCAGACACACGCCCACCGCCTCCTCCTCTGCTGGGTTCACCGCTACATCCAAAGTCAAGTTACGGTGCTTAAGTGAAGAAAAATGAACTGAAGCTAGTTGTCATAATCCTGTTTTTACTGGCCTGGTGGTTGTTCTGGGTGGTTAGGAAAAATGCAAACCGTAACCCGTTGGCAGAGATCAGGGTGTTTGTGCAGCCTGACTTGCACATGGTTTTGAAGACGCTCTGTTTCATTACGGACAAGGATCCTCGTTAGTGTTTCAACCAGCTCTTGACCTTTGTCTTGATTATCTAGCATACTTTAGACCCTACTGTGAGTTTCATACTGTGGGTATAATCTGTATAAGCCCCGATCACATTTATTTTAGTGGATTTTGAGCACCATCAAAGAGTTTGAACTGTATTTCAGTGTTGGAAGAACCAGACTTGTTCTGCGGTTCACAGCCTGGGAGACTGTGAGCAAGCTGCAGGAGTGGAGGTCTGGCAGCGTCTTCCTTGGGCTCCTGCTTAAGCTTGGCAAGTCACAAAGTATTTGTGCGTTTGTTTCTTCCTCAGCAGTGGGATTGGTATCTACACTGTCTGGGGCTTCCTTCATAGCTGCTTTTACAGCGGCGTTCTCAGCAGCGGAAGCAAAGCATTCTATTCATCATCAGAGCCACAGCAGTTTGAGATTAATGCTAGTCTGTTTTCAGACAAATAATAAATATGTCTTTCCTTCTATTTAAGAATGCTTTTAAGACCTGAAAAAATGGATCCTATAACTTGTTTGCCCTTATCATGGAGGTTTCACAATATTCTGAAAGGTGATTACTGTGTGAAGGGTGAAATTGTTGTTTTTTGTTAGAGAATAGCCTAAAATGGGAGGAGCCCGGACACGAGGGGAAGGTGTTGGGATGTTGATGCCTCAGGTGTTTGTAAGGGGAATCACTTTTCTGGGCATGAGAGGCGTGTTAAGATTCGTTTAACCTGCTCGGTGTGGCTTCCACTAGCACAGGGATCACCGAGCACACTCCGCGCTGTTCTCGCTTCACCAGCGTTATCTCTGTCGAACCCTCACTTTGCACAGAAATACTAAACCCTTGATTCTGGTTTTCTACAGTAGAAAAACACAGGAAAACCTGTAGTGTGGTTAAGATTTTTGATGTGGATGGTAGTTCTTTGCTGTAGCAGTAATACAAACCCCTGCTGTCTGTTGCAGGAAGGTCTGGATCTCAACCCTTGGCTGGGCGGGAGTCCCCGTGTCCCCGTGTCCCCTCCTGGGCCGTGTCCCCTGGCTCGGGACTGTGTCTCTGCAGCTGGGGCTTTGGTTCTTTGTCACCTCGCCGCCCCCTCTGGCGTTGCCGTGTGTCCCCATCTGCACAGCTGGAGCTAGAAGGGCCATCTATTCCAGAGCTGGGAATTTATGAGATTTATGAGTCAGTCTATTTTTTGACTCCCCACAACAGCAACAAGCGGTGTTGGAATACTTGTGTTGTCTCCACGTAGCTTAAAGTTCTCCCTGGTGCATTGAACATTGTCTGAAAGTTTGGATTGTGACCTCCTGTTTCCAGTAACCTGGAGCTGTTTGAAACGGAAACCTACACTTTTTAAGGGTGGCTTTCAAAGGCAGCTTTGTTACAATATCGAACGTTTGAACAAAACCAATTCACCTGTTTCCCAGAAAAGAGGAATGGAAAAGGTACTTTTTTTTCATTGAAGAAGGATATCATTGTGACCTTGTTTTGATCAGCTCTGCTGGCTGGTGGAAGTGAAATGGGTGAGGAGCTAGCTGTTGTTCAAAGAAGTTATTCCGAAGGTGCGGGCGGTGTTTGGGTTCAGTGGGCGCACACATCTGGAAACCCACCCCTCACCCCGCTGCAGCTCGTTCTGCAGACCGGGCTCCCCGCGGCCGGTCCCGCGGGCAGGCGCGGCCGACACGAGCACGGCCTGACCAGGAGCCCTCCACGCCCGCGCTGAGCAGCGAGCCTGTACAGGGACGAGCGCACAGCTGGGAATCGCCCAGTAGGGCTGTGCTCCCGCTTTTTCTTTTTGGCCATTAGTTGACTTTATTTTTCCCGTTTCAGTAAGTCTAGCATAAGGAAATCTTACATGTGCTGCTTTACTCTGGTTTGCCTGTGCGGTAGACTCCAGGTGGGCTTGGGAAGAGTTCGCATCCTGAACGCCAGGCGCAGATCTCCTTCATTACACCAGCGGGCCCTTGAAATCAGCTGGAAAATGGAGTTATAACACACACGCTGTAAGAGATGTCAGCAATTCCAGAAATGCAAAGGCTCGTTAGATCCGTTCTGCAGACAGGATATACAGAAACACCTTAAAATCAAAATGGATTGTTTGAGTAGCTGTTAACAACAGCGTGGGAGAAGACTGGGCTCTGAATACGACCCCTTCCAGTCAGTAAACCGCTCAGCCTGCTTTACTGATTTTCTTTAAAGGGATATCTTGCTGTAAATTTCTATGCTGCTTTGAGCTTGTGGGGCTTTTCAAAAGAGTTTTTCTTCGTGTGTGAAAATCAATTTGTTCCTAATTGTAGTACAGATTGAGCAATTGAAAAGAGAAAATAGTCATACATGACAGGCTATGTTCCTTTATTACTGCAATAACCACATGGTACAACTTAACTTTCGTATAGGTCTTTTAATCTGTCAACAACAAACCAAAGGCATAGAAAGTATGCTACAGAATACTTTATTTAAAGCTGTTTTGAATGCACAAGAAGCAACTATGCCGTAAGTGATATTCCAGGCCTCTTGACTGACAAGAGGTGCTGACAATTAAAAAGTAAAGCAACAGAGAAGTTAAATGAGTGTTTCTAGCAGTTTTTACTTGGGAAAGCACTTCCAAATTCTTATTCCCCATTCCATCTCACAGCAGATCAATGTGCGTCCTCAACAGAAACCAGGGTCTCTGAGGAGGAATTCTGGAGCAGCTCAAGACGCTCACGAGGGCCATATGGCAGTAACCCAAACGAGATAACGTGTGAAATGGTAGCACTAGGGAGGCTCTCCTGTACATCCTTAAAGAGGAGATGTTTCTGGTGTGCGTCTCCAACACTGCTTGTGGTGGGAAAACACAACAAACCGGTGGGGTTGCACCTCGGTGAGTGGCCAGGATCACCGTCATTCGATGGCCGGACCCGGGTGGACTTCACCGCTTCCAGGGCTCTGCGGCAGGTACCGCGTAAAACAAGGAAAATGCTCTTTCTGCATAAGATTCCTCTTTCTGATCAACACAGAGGAGCAACTTCTTGTCTGTAGTTAAGCACAGAAGTGAGAGCGTGATCTCGCGGGAGGGTTAGGAGGTGCTGCTTCCCAGCGCCTCTGGGAAGGATTGGAGCGCTTGCTCTGGTACCTTCAGAAATTCAGTCGAGGTATCTGCGTGCATTCAGAACATTGTTTTTCCATTGAATGTATCTTCAACTGTTTACAACCCAGTACTTTCCATCTTCATGTACAAAGACTGGAGGAGGCTGCTCCCGCCGCGCACGGCTGTGCCACCCGCCCTGCCTCTGCTGCACCGCGCTCAGCCCGCTCCAGCGCCGCGCTCAGCCCGCTCCAGCGCCGCGCTCGGCCCGCTGCAGCCCCGCGCTCGGCCCGCTGCAGCCCCGCGCTCAGCCCGCTCCAGCGCCGCGCTCGGCCCGCTGCAGCCCCGCGCTCGGCCCGCTGCAGCCCCGCGCTCAGCCCGCTCCAGCCCCGCACTCAGCCCGCTGCAGCCCCGCACTCAGCCCGCTCCAGCCCCGCGCTCAGCCCGCTCCAGCCCCGCGCTCAGCCCGCTGCAGCCCCGCGCTCGGCCCGCTGCAGCCCCGCGCTCGGCCCGCTGCAGCCCCGCGCCCTGCAGCGCCTCCCGAGCACCAGACACAGCCCTCGCAGCCCTCCTCCTGTTCATTTAAAAGGAAAAGAGTTGGGTGGAGCTACCTGGGATATTGCAAATCATGTAAAGTGTGTTGCAGGTCGCCTTCCTTCTCCCTTCTGCTATAAGGAGAAGAAAGGATGTGTCAGTAAACCTGGGGGAAGAGTAGTTGTGTCTCCCTGTTCAGCATGTAGTCAAGGCACTGCTTTGAATGATTTGGCTGCCATAGGAGATCAACATTGAAATATTACAACTGAACGTAAAAAAAAAAAAAAAGTCTGGATAGGTATAAAATCCAGTATGTTTACAATACTCTGATCATTTTGTAGAAAACTTTAAAAAATAAATATTTAAAGGTGGGATATTTAAAAGAAGAGTTTTCTATTCAGAAGTGTGACCTGTTGGTCTATTGGATATGGGAAATACAAGGAAGTTTTAATAACCTAGTTTTAAATACAGACCCTCCTTCAGGAAGCTGGCGGGTTGTAGGCTGCTACAGCATTGCTACCAAGAGGATGTGAGCATGTTCCCTCTCCCAGTCCCCAGCAGAAAGACTTAAAATGTGAGCAGGCAGTGGGGTTTGCAATGGGAGACTGAGTGAACGCAAGCAAGGTTGAAAACTGCTTTTTTTTTCAGTGAAATGGGCTACTTTTTAATAGTCATTGAACAGGCGTCTCTGTATAATTAGCGACTTAAAAAAAGTTTTCATTTTGTAACACAGGCTTCTATTGTCATTTTCCGATTATAAAATATTTAAGTCTGAGGGATTGATTACCCCATTAACCCAAGGGGAATTTACGTGCTTAACTTCCATTAACCTCAGTAAAAATGATCTGGGTGGATCCTTGTCCTGCGGTAGAGCAGGTCTTTAACTCTTTGTTTTCTCTGCCGTTCCCTCCTCCTTTTCGTGGCAGTCTGTCCTTCCGTTCCGCCTCGGAGCGGCAGGGAGTCGCGCGGGCAGAGCCGTGGGTCAGCACGCAGCGCTTTATCTGCAGTGTTAGCGACTCAGCCGGATCGCAATGGAAGAGGCTGCGCTGCTGGCAATGGAAGTCACCTCTTGATGAGCTTTCCATGTTAATCTCCTAGTGATCTCAGCTTGGCTGCGCTCTTGGACCAGTTCTGTAGTAGATAAAAAGTAATGACCTTCTCTTGTGCAGGGAAATAAGTTTGACAGATTTATTAAATCATCTTTGTTGATTGGACAGTGAGTCCTTAGGAACCGAACTGAGAAGAATATCCTCACTGAAGACCTGATGTTGCAATCCTGTAATTCCTTTAGTCCATAACTTTTTAACACTTAATCAGCTTTTACATCTGCTTTGCTTGATTCTGCTTTCCAGGCCACACTACAAATGCATAGCTCTCTTCTGTGTAAACAGAATTCCTTAGTCACAACTCGTTCCGTGGCTCCAGTCCTTATCTTAAGGACATGAAGGAAAAACAACACTGTTGATGTGGTTTGAATCCTAACTTGCAATTAAGGGTAAGATTTTTTCCCTTCTGTGCCTTGTGGCTTCGATCTGGAAAAACAGAGAGGCGTTTCTGACTTCCACAAATGGGATAACCCTCAGTTCCATATGGAGTGAGACCAGGGCAGGGAAGCCGGGCACAGCAAGGTGGCAGCGGGGCGGTGAAGTGGGGAGGGGTGGGAAGGGGGGGAGCGGCCGTGCCGGTAACCGTCCGCCGCGCTGCCTGAGCCGGGGGCGTCTTGCTCAGCTTTTGGACTCTGATTCCAAGCGTCCTCTTTGTGCCGCATTCCCGAGCGCGGTGCCGGCAGCTGCGGTGACCCGAGGTGACCCGTGGACTCCGCTGATGATCCTGTGGAAAGGGAGCGGGTTCCCACACAGTTTGGCACTCTCCTTTCCAGAGCGTCGTTCGCGGTTCTGAGTGATGACTTAGGCTCTAGCTGGTCAAGCCAAAAAGCTGCTGAGATGTTCTGTGTTTTCTTGGGTACCTTCAGCAGCCTAACGTGGAACTTTGCCACACAAGAGGTATTTTATTGCTTCTTAAACCAGCTTTTGGCAGATGGCATGCACGACACAACACTAATCTTGGGTAGTCTGTGCTGTCCTGACTGTGAAACATGAAATAGCAATTCATGGCTATTACTTGGTGCCATTTCCCAACCACTTTGCAGAGCAGCTAGCGAGAACCGTGGGACAAATGTATGTACATGCGTTCTGTGATTGCTTGTTTTATGATTAGCATTACTACTACATTGAATTCCTTCAAGTAGTCTTTGAATCTCTAGTCATCCCGTAGTCGCGTGTCAGCGTCTCCAGCCGCGCCTGCTGATGGTGCAGCTGCCGTTGCTGTCGGTCGCGTGGGGCGGCGCCGGGGAGCGCTGGTCTCTCCGCAGCGCTGCGGCGGTGCTCTGGGGCTCTGGTGCACGCCGCAGCCTGTCCTTCCCAGCCCACCGTCCTCCTTGCGCCATGCAGCATCTTTTGTGAAGTTCTTCTTCAAGAGATCCTCTGAGTTTTTCCCCAGACATTCCTAGAATCAGTTGTGAACCAGTTGTGAACAGCTGGAAGAAGGAAACAAACCTGCAAACCACCATAAAAATAGAGGAAGGTGTGCACAAGTATTTCAAAGATTAGCCAAGCTCTGGGAGGTTTTGAAAGTGTACTGGGAATGAGTCATTGTATAAGGCTGAAAAAGTGAGCTAGAGAGAATCACGGAAGGGCTATCCGAGGATTTTCTTTTCATGCCTTTAGTTATGAGAAACACTGCTGACCTTATCACAGTTGTTGGGAATTCTTGCTTAGAACTGGAATTCTAGCAGCTTATTCTGTCTGTGTAGCACAGGGTAGCCTGTGAGAACTGAGCTGGAGCTCTGTGTAGTTGTTCTGGTACGGTTCCTCCTGATCGTTTCTGTCCTTTCTGTCCGTTTGCAGTGTGTTTTTCCCCCAGGCTCTGGTTTCTCTCCTTGCGTGTCCCTCCCGCCCCGGCCCTCGCCCCGTGTCCCTCCCGCCCCGTGTCCCTCCCGCCCCGGCCCTCGCCCCGTGTCCCTCGCCCCGTGTCCCTCCCGCCCCGTGTCCCTCCCGCCCCGGCCCTCGCCCCGTGTCCCTCGCCCCGTGTCCCTCCCGCCCCGTGTCCCTCCCGCCCCGGCCCTCGCCCCGTGTCCCTCCCGCCCCGGCCCTCGCCCCGTGTCCCTCCCGCCCCGTGTCCCTCCCGCCCCGTGTCCCTCCCGCCCCGGCCCTCGCCCCGTGTCCCTCCCGCCCCGGCCCCTCGCCCGGGTCCCTCCCCAGCCGGGAGGAGCTCGATGCCCGCCCTGTGTCACCCCGGCAGCCATTTGTAACCTGGTTATAACGTG
>LR594557.1:723466-878466 GCA_901699155.2 Streptopelia turtur
CCCTCACGGGCCGCGGCCGCGCTGCCCGCGGGACACAAAGGGTTCTCCGGGGCTGCCCGGACTGCGCGAGTAGCGGTTAACGCTGCGGGGAGCGGCGCTGCCCTGCCTGCCCGCGCCGCCTGCCCTGCCTGCCCGCGCCGCCTGCCCTGCCTGCCCGCGCCGCCTGCCCTGCCTGCCCGCGCCGCCTGCCCTGCACCTCTTTCTTCGTTTTTAACAGACTCCGTACGCTTATCCAAGTGGGAGGTGCGCAGTTGTGCTGTATCAGGGTGAGCTCCCAGAGCGTGGCTGTGCTGGGGTTCCTGATGTCAGTGTGCTGAAGTTCCGTAGTTTGATACAGGCCAGAGTGTCTCCCTTGTGGTGTTAATCAGCTGAAGGTGCTTCTTCCCCTGCCAAACATGATGGCGTTTCGCACAGTGAGTCAGTAGGGCTCTAAGTCAGCCGGCTTATTTACAGCTCCGCATTTCGGGAGGAGACAAAGGGGGTGGCGGGACTGCCGCCCGAGCTCCTCACAGGACTTTTGCTGGTGACGAGGACGGGTCGCTAGAAGCCGGCAGTCACTTCAGCCTGCTCACGTCTGCCAGCTCACCTCAGGGCTTTTAGAGCCACATGCTGGGCTGTGAAATCTGTGGCATGAATACAGCGGGGGAAGCTGTCTGGGCAGTCTTTCCAACTCTGCTAGTCTATAAAAATGTGTTAAAATAACTTATTTCCAGCGGTACTTACTAAACCACTTCATTTTTCCCAAATTGAAAGAGAAACTCGTCTTCAGGAGGTTTGGGGAGAGCAGGGGTTTGTGTAGGTGTGCTGGAGGGACTAATCCATCAGAACAGTGTTGCTACTGGTGGCATCACGAGCTGGAAACTTTCAGTTTGGGGATGGAGCTGCAGAACTGGCACTCGTGTATTAAAACACTTTTTAGAAATGGTGCAATGAGCTTTCAGAAGAGAACACATTCTTTTCCCAATTCTCACATTTTCTTCGTATGTGTTAAAGTTAATCTGTCCCAGATCTCAGCTTTTCATTTATGAAAACTCCTTTGGTTGTAGCAGTTTTCTGTGGTCAATGACAAGTATATTTTCAGCTCTTCAGGTTTCTTTGTTTGTTT
Source organism: Streptopelia turtur (assembly GCA_901699155.2). Classification (NCBI taxonomy): domain Eukaryota; kingdom Metazoa; phylum Chordata; class Aves; order Columbiformes; family Columbidae; genus Streptopelia; species Streptopelia turtur. Next base: position 724,572 of record LR594557.1, read on the forward strand.
GTTTGTTTGCTGTTAATAGGATTTTCACAGTGATCCTTATACCTCATCTTCAGAGAAAGGGCAGTGGCCTGGAATGCAGCAGGCACTTTGTAAATACTCTCCAGGTCCTGCCCTTGAAGGTCTAGTGCTGTTTGAAGAGTGCTGGGTCGCCTTGAAATTGAAATGGGTGAAAGCTGGAATCCTGGATGTGGAAAACTCTCAAGTGCATGTCTGGTTCCTTTGATGACCGTAACTTCTTTTGGGGGAGGTGTTACAGACCTGTTTCAGGGGAACCCGAAGTTCCTGTGTGCGCTGTGCTCTCCCTGGGAGGTGCTAAGTGTGTGCGATGTCTTGGGAGGTGTGCGCTCCCCCCGGGACTGGGTTTGCTGGGATAAGACCCGCATTCCTCTGCGGCTGGGGGCGGGGGTGCTGCTCCTCGCCCGGTGCCACAGACCTGGGAGAAGTGACTGATTGTAAATCTCTGCTCGTTTGTCTTCTCTTGTCTGCCACAGGACAAACTTTGAGGTCTGTTGCTGTGACTTAGGTCACCTCTCAACTATTTCGGTTTGTAAATAATCAGCTTTTACAGGCCTAAATCATAGTTAGGCCAACACTGTAGAAGGTGAGCCTGTTATTTAAATGAAACAGCCTGAGGGGAGAAAACTCTGTTACATATTTTTTGTTTTAAGTCTTCTACCATGTTTCAAAGTTGCAAGATGAGAAAGGTGGATCCTGACCTGGTCCTGAGGGCGTTTGCAGAGACCCTGTTGACAGTCCCTGCAGAAGTCCCACTGCACAGTAACTGCTGATAACTCCTCTTCTCATGACTTGTGTGTACGTTAGGAAAATGGAAATATTTTGGTTGTGTAGCTGTTGAGGTTGTTCCTTAGTGTTTATACTCTCAGTAGAGAATACTATAGCAGGATTAGTTACTTACGAAAGTACTTGTGAAGACCTGAACGGTGCACGCAGAAATTCAGCTTTGCCCTCCATAGACTTAACTCATAAAGTAACTTTGGCCCTATTCTGGTTTTGGAGCTTGGAGTTTAACACACTTCAGAGACACGAGTTGTTTTTTTTAAGCCTTAATAGCTGTATATTTGATATTATTATGATTCTTTACGCTCTTCTATATTAAGATATAATAAGTTGGTTGCATTTTTTTCTGCTGAGGTGACCTGATAAAGCTCACCTCTAACACCACTTAGGTTCTTCTGTAGGAGAATGTGAATGTGTTGAGGAGCTGAGGTGAAAGGGGAGGGCTAAATATAGCCGTTTCCTGCAGAACTTATCTGGGTTTGAGGCTGGCTGGCCGCATGAAACGTGTCCGCCCGAGCCTGCAGAGAGCGGTTCTGCCCCTGCGTCGCTGCTCACGGGTAGCGCTGCAGTTACCAGAGCTGGCGGGCGGCAGGTCCCTGGTGCAGGTGTGAGGGCGCACCGAGGTGGTGGCCAGGGCTGGGGACACGGGGCAGCCTCAGCGGGCTGTTTGCGTGGCTGCAGCCCGTGTGCTGCGGGGCAGGGACCGAGGCTTGTGCCGGCCTGCGGGGCTGCCAGACACGGCAACTGCACAGGCAGCAAACAGCTTCTTTGGGAGGGGTGCAAACGAGTCTGGAAGAGGGATAGAAGTCACTTAGAGAAACAGCCTCTCTCCCAGCCCCTGCTCCATCCTCGCATTGCTCTGCCACAAGCTGCCTTCTTGGGAAGTACAAAGCAGTGGGCTCGTTAGCAGCAAAGAAGCTCTTGGGGTAGGAAGAGAACATAGGCGGGGGAAAGAACACCAGTGGGGTGTTGTGGGTGGGCTGTTTGTGGGTTTTGTTGTGGTTTTTTTTTTTTGGCCAGCTGGTACGCTGAAGTCATGCTTAAATTTAATGAAAGCCTGATGCTAAAATAGGATCGAGGGACAGCCATTGTAAAATAATTAGGCACCCTTTTAGCCTCCTTGTCCCTGCCAAAAAAAAACCCTGCTTGAATTCACTGGTGTTCTTCAGCATTTGAATTCTCAAATGGGCATCTCCTGCTGTTGTATCTTTTATCTCTTCCCTGCACATAAACAGGTGAAAACCTTAGCCCACTCACCTGTGCAGCCGTATAGAGCTACAGGTTACAGTGGTGGTGTTGAATGCAGTAGATTTCCGAGTGATAATTGTGCTTTCCACCCTCTCTGTGGATGGGAATTCCTGGAGACCCATTGGGGTGCGGTGCAGGTGGCCTTGATGAGGGTGCACATGTGTGTTGGGGGTAGTTCATTTGCTCTGAGACCTGATGGTGGTCAAGACTGAGACAGTTTAAGAGCATGTTAGTTATAGAGGTATCCAACACTGTCTGAAAACCTTTGTCGCTCATTCCGTGGCATGCTAACTGTTTTCTAGAAGGAACATAAAGAGTGTGCCGATAATCCTAGTGACATAAGTACGTTACTGCTTCATTATGTGAAAGAAGTAGTACTGTATGTTAGAAATGTGCTGGTGCCTTTGCTAGCAGTTCAGATGCTGCCTTTCCCCTGGAAGGCCAGGACTGACTTTGTGATTCATTTGCTGGTGAATAGTCAACATCAGGTGCTGCATCGCGGTCTTAGCCAGTCATTATCCGATCCCGTCTGTAACCAGGGTTCCTTTGATGTGCTTGTTTCATGCTGAATTCAGCCTGGCTGCCGGTGCTCCATGTTTGCTGCAGCAGTGCTGGCCATGGCCCTGGGCAGGGTGGCTGTGCCTGGCGGGCAGCCTGCTCATCCCAGGGCCTGCTGGACGCAGGAGTCTGCCCTGCTCTAGTTAGAACACGTTTTGCGTTCTGTGTGCGCACATGAGCGTGCCACCAGCTCTGGAACACCCCTGCAGCCCCCAGGATCGTCGGCCCTCATCTCAAGTGGTCATGCTCTGTTCTGTTGAAGCTCAAAGGCAGCGTAAGTCTCTGAACAATTAGGATATCTTGGCAGTTCCTTCATGCTCAGGACCTGTTGTTTTAGTTTTACCCGGGTTTGGCTCTGTCGCCTTCTGCAAAGCTTCGTGAGATGGTGTAGATGCAGCATGTCCTAATAAACTGACTCTCTTGCTCGGGAGATAAATGTGTGAAAGGAAATATTATAGGGGCCTTAAGGTCATGACTGAACTCCGAGTAAACGGAAAGTGATGATTTTACCTTATTTCTTATGATGTAAGAAATAGGGAGTACCACGTGTAGTCAATAGCCATTTTGAAAGTTTTTAAAAGTAGTTTTTGTGTGGTGCCTGTTCAAGTTATATAATAGAATGATTGCAATGGGAAAATTGAGAGAGATTTGTTTTTTAAGCAAGGAATTGGACATGTTTGTAGCTCTGTGGTAGACCATTAAATGCAGTGGTCCAGATGCAGTTTTGGGCTTGGGAATTCAGCTCTGGCTGGGAAGCGTGGCCTGGGGGCAAGGAGGGTGGAAGAATGAGCTCCATGCAGTGTCCTCAGGTCTCCTCATCGTCTGCTGTAGCCTCTTCTGCAGGCAGCAGGCTGTTGTCCAATTAGGTGTACGTTTTGGTTTTCTGTTTCTCCTGCTGACCTGAAATGGCAGTTAAATGGTCGCTCATCCCCAGAAATAATGTTTGTCAGTGAGTCTCCCCGTTTTGAAATAGTCCTGGCAGTCTCATCCCTGTTGCTGTTTTCTATGTGAGGTGCTTCTGGAAGGATGCAGATGGAAGTCTCTGTAGCTTGTTTTAAATTAGCTCTGTCTTAGGAAAAGGAGGCTATGGCTTGATTAGGCAAAGCTTATTAAAACAGCAGACCTCCAGTTTGGTGTTTCTCTGCGGCTGACTTTGGAGTCTCCAGTTGCCTTGTTTGAAATGAAGGAAGATGGTGGAGGGGAACACCAAGGGCTGTCATCGGGGCCTTCTTACAGACAAGGCGATGCTGCAACTCCTGCCTTCTGTCCTGAGTACCTGGATCGTTCCTCCTCAGCATGCTGAAGCCACAGCTCGTCCCCGGTCGGCTGGAACTTCAGAACTTCTTCCTTGTCTCGCGGAGCAGTTGTAACTAGTTGTGCTCACTGGAGGTCAGGCCTTGTTCCGACTGCAAACCTTACTTCTGCTAATAAGCTGCAGAAGAGTGGCCAACAAACACCTCTTCTAATTGCAGGTCTGCTGTTTGTCTGGCAAGTATCCTGTAACAGGAGGAGCAGGTTGGCAGCTTTTCCACAGCTGCCTTTGGCTGGACGGATAGCTCGGGGGCTCCAAGTGCCTGCTCTTTGAAGTCCTGCAAGCTGCTGGTCCCTGCTCTGGTGAGCCGGTGTACCCCACAGGCCCCCTGTCTCCCCATGGCCTGGGGGTCAGTGTGTCCCTGTCTCCCCATGGCCTGGGGGTCAGTGTGTCCCCATGCCTGGGGTCCTGGCTGAGCCATGCCAGGCAGCTGGTGCTAGGGTTGCGCGAGCCTTTTCCCTGGCTGCTAATGCCAGGGAGTGAGTAGTTGTGCTTGTCCCTCTCCATGTGCAGTTCCTTCTCCGGGCCTGGCATCTCTGTGGCTATATGTGGCCATTAATTTGGTAAAAGCGTGGTGTGTCTTTGCCGGGTTAGGGCCCCTGCTGCCTGCTGGCTCCGTCCCTGGGGCTCGCGGCGCGGCCGGCTCAGCTGCACGTTTGGGACACTGTGCACACCGGGGCTCCTCTGCCGTGGTTCTCAGGTCTCTGGTGGGGGTTGTGACCAGCGTGGCAGCTGTGAGCCCCCACACGCAGTGCTCGGTTCGGGACAGAGAGCTCCCTGCAGTGTCAGGCAGTGTGCAACGGGAGGTGGGAGAGATCTGAATCTCCCTAGGAACAAATGTAAAATTAAACAAAATGCGTGTTTGTATTAGTCAGCCTAAAACAGACTGTGCTATTTAAGGCGCTTCACTGCAATAAAGTTGTCTCTTGTGTTTGTGTGGGTGGACTGCAACAATTAAGTCATTTTAAAGGCTGAATCTTAAAAGAGAAAATAAAATGAAAAGATAATGGTTTGGTTTAAGAGAATAAATTGCATCGTGTTATGTTTAGAGAAAAGATAGATGTTACCTTGCAGTTGTTCATTATTGGTAGAAATCATGTCCATGTTGCATGTTGAAACTCCTCTTGACTTCATAAGGAGTAGTATGTTTGATGTTTGTAGTCTGTGAAGCTGCACTCCTGGCTGACGCTGGAGCATGTGTGGCGGCTGCGGCGGCAGGGGCGCGCGGCGGCAGGGGTGCGCGGCAGCTGCAGTGGCAGGGGTGCGCGGCGGTTGCAGCGGCAGGGGTGCGCGGCAGCCTGCTGGAGCACGGCCTGCCGTCGCATGGCGGGACGAATCCCAGCCCGTAGGACGGTTTGGCAACGGATTTGATGTGACAGTCACTCTGGTAGTTTAGAGTGTGTGTGACTCCTTATTTTCTATTGTCAGAATTAAGATACATGACTTGTAGTGTACTTGTCTGAGTACTAGATTAGTTAATTCCTATTTTAGGAGTGGAATTAAAATAAGCAGTGCATTTTTTAAGAAAAAAAGGTATTTTCAATTTGACTTTTAAATACTGACTCAAGTTAAATTATAATGAAGTGTTTTAGATGTACTCTTAAGTCATGAAAAACGTGCTGATTGTCATGAGTTAAAAAAAAGGGTGGGTATGTGCTTTTGGTGACTCTGATATTTTGAATATTTTGAAAACTTGGGCTGAAATTCTTTTCTGGACGTTCGTTCTTACTGGGCACTGATCTAAGTAACTTTTTTTCTACTAGACTGGTATTTTTGGACTGAACTGTAAAACCTCGTGTGCTCGTGGAGCCTGCATGCAGCGTTGATGACAGCACGCTGCCTGCACGGCGGTTTCCCGCTGGAGGTGCGGGGTGCGGCGCCGGCCCTGCGCGGGGCTGCCCGCGGCGCTGCAGCTCGGGCAGAGCTCTGCTGCGGTTCCCGCACCGGGTGCCCCACAGCGGCCCTGACAGAGCCCGGCTCGCCTCGGGTGCTGGAGGGGAAATCACTGCAGTGCCGGCTGCCCCCGGCATCCTTACGTCGTGTGAACCCTTCTCTGTCCAGAGAGAAACATGCACGGTACTTCCTGTCACTGGGATAGAAGCAGCAGCTCCACCTAAAAGCCTGTGAAGAAACCTGGGGTTTGGTGTCCTTGCCTCCAAGTTCCTGCATGGTGCACGTGCAGCACCGGTGATGGTGCAGCTTGGAGGGGGCTGGGGCCCCCCTCATTATCGAGTGTGTTGTAGCTTGGACTGTCTTCCATGTCTGTCCTCATGGATCCTGCCCCTTGGCTTTTGTTATTGGGGCTGTGCACTTCTCCAGTCCTTGAACAACTCCTGGGCTCAGCTCTTGCCATGTCTTAACCTCCCATGAGCTGAGCGTCAGGTAGGGCTTTGCAAATGTGCCAGAAATGCCACGTAGACACTTTTGTGTGTGTTTGTGGACCCGGCATGTTTGCATCAGCCTTTAGTAGAGAATAATCTAAATGAGTAACATGTTCCAACTTGCCTGAACAATAGGGTGTTTTTTCTGTCTTTGTGTAGGCGTTTTACACATTCGTGAGGCTCATGTCCATACCTCTGAAGCAAACTTGTGCATAATCGTTCTGCAAAACCTGTTCTAAAATCTGAAGCTATTTAGACCCTTCCCTCCATACATGTTCCTTACGACATAAATAATATGTTGTAGAATGAGTGCATCACTATGACTGTTCCTAAATTGTGGACATAAAAAGCTAAGCACCATTAAAATACTTTTTGAAAGAGGTACGGTATTTCCATACTTTGTGCAAAAGTGGCATTTTTGTAATAAGTGGAAAAGTCTTTGACTTCATCTTTTTGGTTGGGATTCGATCTGGATGTTGGTTAGACATTCAAGTAAAACGTTTGCTGGACTCTGGTGTACAACAGCGTCAGGATTTTGAGGGAGCTTGCTCCTGTTTCTCCGTTACGAAGGCCAAAATGCCGCGCAGTTAGGAGCCAGGAGACCGAACTCCCTTTGGAGCTGTCAGTTTTCTTATGCAGTTACTGGAGTCTCTGGTGAGAAATCAGTGTTTCCGAGTGTGCAGTGCAGTTTTGTGCCTTCCTTCACAAAGGGTTTGCTAGGGGTAAAACTTGCTTTATTTCCAGTCCGGGGATTTGTAATACTTTGACGTGTAGACCAATTATAATTATGTTGGTTTAGTTCCCAAAGTGGATGCTCTTTATTCGAACAGAGGCCCTGCTGCATGCAAACAAGAACACTGAAGGCCCTGAAATATTAGCATTTGAATGGGTTTGGCTTAGCTTTAAAATAAATATCTACTGGCTATAGAGCTCTGGGGACCGGGCTAAAGCAAATGGAAAAGGTGAATTAACTTGAAGTTGTTCTGCCAGGCTGGGTTAATAGAGCCACAGCACACGAACACAGTGGCAGATGAAGACAAAGGAAAGCGATTTTCGAGCTTGTTTGTATTTGAGGCTATTCAGAAGTGAAGGAGATGCAATTCAGAGGCTCCTGTCCCCTGCGCAGCCCCCTTGTCGTTCTTGCTCTGCAGCATCAGTCCGTGTATGGCCCAGGCGAGTGTCCCCCAGGGAACAGTGAGAGCTGTTCCGGCCGGTTTCTGGTGCAGGAACCTGCAACCTGCAGACTGGGGTGTTTGTCTTGTGGAACTTGATGGTTCTTTTGGCACCCGGTTGAATAAATCGACAGGGAGATTTGCAGTTTTTCCTGACCATGATGGAAAACCTGGAAAGAGAAGCAACTTCACTTTGTCAGGCATGTGTGTGCCTCAAGATGACTGAAAGCGAAACAAATTGGCAAAACCCCCTTTTCTAGGCAGGGAAGGATCCCAGCTCATGATTTTGACCGCCTTCTGGTAGGAATGCTGGGGCTCTTGTGTCCCTGATGCTGCCTAGCTGAGGGCAGCACACGGTCCTTTCCGGGAAGAGCTCTCTCTGTGCCCCTGTTGCTCCTGGAAGATTGCTAACAGGACAGGCTTCTTGGCAGGATTCTGTGCCTGTGCGACTTCACAGCAGCTGGGGAAATTGGAGGAGTTTGTGGAGAATCTGGGAGAGCAAAGGAACCTCCTCCAACAAGTGTGGAGGGGACCTGAGGGACTGGTGGGCAAAGAGGACTGCGGAGTTTGGGTGGAGGTAACTGCCTGGGGAAGTGAGACTGGAACCAGCCTGGAGCTCGGAGAAGCGACGCGACCTGCTTTGTGCAGGGTGTGCAGCTGGGAACTGCAGTGCCTGTGGACCGGCGCTGGCCCTGGAGCTCGGAGAAGCGACACGACCTGCTTTGTGCAGGGTGTGCAGCTGGGAACTGCAGTGCCTGTGGACCGGCCCTGGCGCTGGGCCGCGGGCCGTTCTGGGCCGAGGGTCCGCTCTGCAGGCCTGACCGCGCTCGGGGGCTGCGCTCTGGGTCTCTGCGCAGGCGCAGGGAGATGGTGCGGGTGGAACAGACATCGGAGGCCGCATGGGACTCAGGTGTCACCGGGAGAGGGACAGATGGCAACAGGCCAGCATGTGGCTGAGTGTCCATAATAAAAAAGTTGTTGCTTATCAGCTGTTAATTGGTGCTTTTCAGCTCTGCGTGTACACTTAGTGCTCTGTGAATGTTTCATTGAGATTGGGGTGGTGTGTCGGGGTGTCACCCGCAGTGTCCCAGGTGATGCACCACCTGCTATGCCCTGGTGCCGTAGCACCCTGGTGAGGCTCTTGGTGACAAGTCAGAAGAAATGTGATGACATCGGATTGCGTGTTTGCCTCGGGATTGTCTTCCCTGAACAGTTCTAGTGGCACGTGTAGCACCCTGCAGGGTGAGGGCTGTGGCTTTTAGCAGCTCTTTTCTGGGGCAGGCGGGAGGGACCCCCAGGGTCAGAGCTGGACGCCGCTGTCCCGGGGGCGGGGGCACGGGCACTGCCCCTCCAGCCCAGCGTCACGGGCCCTGGCAGGCGCCGGGCTCAGGGAGCACCAATGTGCGTAGAAACTGCTTATTTCTGAAGTGCTGACCAATGTGAACACGGAGGAAAACAAACAAACAAATACCAAACAAAAGACACAAAAAACCCCAACAGCAACAACAACCCAACAAACCAAACCAAACCTGCAAACAGAAGCGAATGATTAGCTGTAAAATGAAATCTCTCAGGGTTTGGCGTGCCAGTAGTGTGTAAGGATATTAAATGTATTTTTTTGCTCAAAGTTCTGAAATATTCTTCCAAAAATGTCCAGGCTCTTTTGACATGATTGATCTTGTTTCAGTCCCACGGGTGTGTTCAGTCCTACGTGAGGTGAGGGATTCTTCTGCAAAAGAACATGTTGCAGTTGAGACAGTGGGTGCACGAACATGCAGCGCTTGCTGATCCCCAGCTCCCGGAGGTGCTGAGAGACGGCTCCTCCAGGGGCTCTGCAGCTCATCCTCTGGAGCCGCCGCTGGCCCGGGACGGGTGGAACGGATCCTTTCTCAGCTTCCCGTTCGCCTGGGCTCGGTGTGGACGGCTGTGTGTGCCCCATCAGCACTGCCGCACGAGGCAGGGCGACGAGTGTCCCGCCTGCACTTCCTAATGTCATGGTAATTACAAAATGAATGTTGGACAAGCCAAGAATACCTGAGTTAACCCGAAATTTACATATCACAATTGTATGAAAAAGGATGTCTATCAAATGTGTTGACAGCTTGATGCAGTTTATGGTTTTTACCCGAATTGTTTTTAGGATTACAGCCGACACGCAGTCATCTTTGGTTCTAACAACTGAAGAAAACTGGATGCTTAATATGTTCTCTTCTTGGAAAATAATTATGGATCAAAAAGGCTGCAGCAGCTACTGTGTCGAGAAGCAAGCCAACACCAAAGGAAAGATTTCGGCTTGTATGGCAAACCATGAGTTACAGTGTAGGATGGAAGTGGCTTTTGTCACACAGCAAGAGAAAGTACAGTGGGTTTTCTGAGTGGGGCTTGATGAGTATCTTGACACAGAGGAAATATTTGAGTATCTAAATGTTAAAAGGAGATGCTGTTTATTCTCTGGTCCTGAAAGGCCACTTTCTTATAAAACAAAAAACCTGCAAAAATGTGTCTTCTCTGTTGCAAGTAATTAACATGTTTCAATAAAATAAACAAGCATAATAAAGATTTTCCATGTAAAACATGCAAAATAAAGTTAGCATTTGATTTTTACTCTGAATTGAGTTAAAAACTAGAAAGCTAAAACTTACACCTCTGTGGAGAATTTGAGGAAATAATGAGATTTTAGTCCCAGAGCTGACCTGTCCCTGAAGCCATACTGAGCTATAGCCAGGGCCTGGAGAAACAGGCGTCAACTTTGCCCTGGTGCATTTCAAGTATAAAAGTTAAAATGAATCTAAATGATTGAACTGTTTTGGGTTTAATTTAATTTGTGTTTTTGTTTGCTTGTTGTTTTTTGCAAAAGAACACAGTAAATGCTGAATGAAGTTGATGAGCTGCTGGCCCTGGCTGCGGACCGCAGGTGGTGTAGAGGTGACTGAGCACTCGTCCCAGTCTCAGACTGGGGTGGTTCTGCAGGGCTGTTGGTTCCCGTCCCGTCAGCGGGGGCTCGGGGCACCTGGGGTGCGCGGCGTGTGCTCAATAACAGCGCCAGTCATCTTCTGCCCTTCCAGCCCCCGTTCCTCTGGCCAACACTGCCTTTTGCCCTGGGAGATGCTCTTCAAAGTCTATATTCAGTTAGTCCTAACATTATGTTCATTTGTGTTGGACAATAATTAACCTTTCTTTAGAAAAGAGCCAAAAAATAAGTGCAAAACCAGATGTAAAATTGGTTGTTTAAATTGTGACTCAACTTGGTAATTTATATCACCTTGATCAACTTGGAAGTATTTAAATGCATACCGAACGTAAAATGAATATTCCACCTGTGCAAACGCAAAATGCTGTTCTGACAATTTCACAAAACCACGAAAAATTCCAACTGGCATGTTGTGTTTTGTTTGTTTGCTTTAACCTTGAATTTTGCTTAGCTTTTATTTGGATCATTTTGCTCCCACAGTTACTCAGTCGGGTTTATTTTGCGTTTCTGTAGCTGTTTTTCCTGGTAGCAGCCCGAACGCGCCTCCATGCCGTGCAGGATTCCCCGTTGCAGGGGCTGCAGCACAGGGGAGCGTGGCTGCGTTCAGGGGGTCCCATGGTCCTTCTGTGGGTTTATTCAGCGTGAGCTGAGAATGGTTGGGGGTATGAAGTGCTTTGAAATAGTGCCACAAGCATTTTATGCACTTGTAAGAAGAAGAGGTTGAATTTGAGGGAGGAGGCAGGACAAAGGGGATGAAGATGGAGTGAAATCTTAAAGCGGTGTGAAAGGTCCAAAGAGACCTTTCCCCTTCTCTAGGAAGGTTTCCCTAATGCCAGGTGTGGCGTAGCCCAGCCCCCGGCGCTGTGGTGCGGAGGGCTGGGCAGTCTGGGGAGGATGGAAATGCCGCGTGGGGTGCCGGAGCAGCCCTGGGCAGCGCGGCTCGCCCGGAGCAGCGCGTGCAGACCGGCTGGATTTTCAGGTGGCCGGGGACGGTTTGCTGCTGGGGAGCAGTGCAGACCTGCACAGATCCCAAGCTTGCACAGCCCTCCCCAGAACTGCTGGTTTGGCAACTCTGCCCCTAGGAAGTTTACCACAAGATGATTCTGAAGCCGTTTGATTTCTTTGCAGTGCTGCTTGTGGGAACGTCGGTGTTTTCGGGCTTTGTGCCGCGCTCGGTCTGCCCGCAGTGCCTCTGCACGGGCGGTGCAGAGCTGCTCAGGCGGCTCGCACCTCTCCTCCCTGGCAGGGGCAGGTGAGCTAGGGCTGCGTTGATGTAGAATCGTAGAATTGCTTAGGTTGGAAGAGACCTGTAAGACCGAGCCCAGCTGTTATGTGGTCAAATAGAGACCATGGAGCAGAACCTTTGCTCAGGTTTTGTGTTCCCAGCACTTTGTAGACAAGCGCTGCCTTGTGCAGTCTGGCTTCCATACGCTGCTAATATGAGATGGTCATACAGAGGTATAGCAGTCACAGGGCTTTAAAGAAACAGAACAGACTGAGTGCTGTGGTGACATGTGTATTTACCCGCCAGTTCTCAAGCAGCGATTAATGTGCAGTTGCAGGTCCAGAAATGCATGATTCTCTGAACAGCTGCAGGTAAGAAGTCGCCTCTTGAAAGGGCTGTTATTTGAAGATCTGTTGTTAATAGTTGTTTCTTTCGGCAGGTTTTTTTACACGTAGGGATCAGTGCTGACTTGTGAGCAGCAGCGCTTGTCTTCACCAGAACCCAGGTGCTGCGCTGCCGAGCGTTTGGCGTGTTTGCTGCAGATGGCAGCGGGCTGGCGCCTGGTGCGCCCTTCAGAACGCAATGGGGAGCAAAAAGGTGTTGGGCCCAGCTAGGAAAAATGCAGTTTGAGATCGTGCACTGCATTCAGTCATAAAAACTACGGAAAAAAAGAAAAGAGGCTGAGGGTGGAGGAGGCGGTCAGCCACCTCCCCATGCTCAGCTGCCCGCTTCCCGGGGGAGACCCGCCTGGGCGCCGCGCTCCTGCAGGGCTGGAGGCGGAAATAGTCCAGGCACCTCGTTAGTGCCTCCCTGAACGTCTTCCTTTGACATTAGCACAAGTTCAGCCTCTTCGTTTTGCAAGCGAGGTGACAGTGTTTGGAAGCTGTCTGCTACGTGGGGTGTGTGGAGTTCTTGCAGTGCAGAAGGTGGCGGGAGGGCAGTGCCTGCGCGGGGCGGCCAGCGGGAAGGTGGAGGAGACGTCCGGAAAAGGGGTGAGAAGGAAAGATAGCTTTGATGGACTTGTACCGAGGGAAAACGGTCATGTTAGTGAAAGAACAGAAAAAGAGGAGGAATCAAAGTGCTTTTCTTATTTAAATGATTTATGCCATGTAATTTTTGTAGGTAGCTAAATTTCAATATAGTACATTGTCATGAAGTAGGTATTAAGAAAATGCTGCGTTGCTTCTTTAACTTAGGGGAACTCCAGGCAGAGAGAAGATTTTGTTTGATGGTATAAATGGCTGTTGGTGAAAACCAAACCTGACCGGCTGCCACCTGGTTTGGTAGTTCCACACCCTGCTGGCCTGGGCTTGCTTGTCTGTGCTCTGGGGATCGTGAGCAGTATCAGATGATGCTTTGTGAGAGCCGTGAGCAGGACACGGGGAAGCGCCTTCCATCAGACAAGTATCAGATGATGCTTTGTGAGAGCCGTGAGCAGGACACGGGGAAGCGCCTTCCTGCCCTCAGACGGCAGGGAGGCAGCTCAGCCCAGAGCGCTGGTCCAGACACATCCAGCCTTATCCATGTCCACGCTGTGTTACACAAACAAAAGGCAAAGAACTGTTGCACAGGTGATAGGGGTGACTTTTGCTAGCTCAAGTGAGCTCGTATTGTTCAGTCAATTGTGGGAGATTTTGAGATTTTTTTTTTTTAGTAATTTCTGTGTTTCCTCAGCCAACTGACATAGAAAAATAGTGTATTAAACGCAATGATAAAGAATTCACTAATTCAGCTCTAATCGGTTTGCTCGCGGGTGCTTGGTGTTGTTTGGAGTGTTGGCGTGACAGGGCCCTGTGCTGGGGGGACACGGGGTGACAGGGCCCTGTGCTGGGGGGACACGGGGTGACAGGGCCCTGTGCTGGGGGGACACGGGGTGGCAGGGCCCTGTGCTGGGGGGACACGGGGTGACAGGGCCCTGTGCTGGGGGGGACACGGGGTGGCAGGGCCCTGTACTGGGGGGACACGGGGTGACAGGGCCCTGTGCTGGGGGGACACGGGGTGACAGGGCCCTGTGCTGGGGGGACAGGACACAGGGTGACAGGGCCCTGTACTGGGGGGACACGGGGTGGCAGGGCCCTGTGCTGGGGGGACACAGGGTGACAGGGCCCTGTGCTGGAGGGACACGGGGTGACAGGGCCCTGTGCTGGGGGAACAGGACACAGGGTGACAGGGCCCTGTGCTGGGGGGACAGGACACAGGGTGACAGGGCCCTGTGCTGGAGGGACACGGGGTGACAGGGCCCTGTGCTGGGGGAACAGGACACAGGGTGACAGGGCCTGTGCTGGGGGGGACACCGGGGTGGCAGGGCCCTGTGCTGGGGGGACACGGGGTGGCAGGGCCCTGTGCTGGGGGGGACAGGACACAGGGTGACAGGGCCCTGTGCTGGGGGGACACGGGGTGACAGGGCCCTGTGGGGTGGGGACAGGACACAGGGTGACAGGGCCCTGTGCTGGGGGGACAGGACACAGGGTGACAGGGCCCTGTGCTGGGGGGACACGGGGTGACAGGGCCCTGTGCTGTGGGGACAGGACACAGGGTGACAGGGCCCTGTGCTGGAGGGACACGGGGTGACAGGGCCCTGTGGGGTGGTGGCACCGAGCTGCTGATAGCCGGGCTGGGTCTGTGGGGAAGCCGTTGAGGTGTCAGTGCTGCTCAGTACTATTGCTCTTGGTTAATCCTTCTTTTCAAAAAGGAAATAGCTAATAGGTTAGTGGATGCCTTGGGAACAGGCGGCAGCTGCGTGCAAAGCAAAAATCTACTGAAAGAGTAGTAATTTCTAAAGTGTCGCGTAGGGGGTTTTTGTACATATTCAGCGGCACATTACCGTTGGAGCGTGCGCTGCTGTTGCTTCCCTGAAGCTGGCACGAGATGTCTAGTTGAAGCCGATGGTCACTGCTACGAGACTTTGTTAGAACGGCTGTACAGGGTACCGGTTGGCACTCTGTCCCTCCACTTGCAACGTGATGGATTCTGCTCAACGGGAACTATTTTAATTGGTTTCCACTCTGTGTTATGTTAAAACTCTGCTGTTGGATGTAGAAAACCTGTGACATGTGTTTTGTTTGTTCCTGAAAACATACACTTTATTCCACTTTGCTCATTCTAATTTGTTTTACGTGATTGTCAGCTGAAAAAGCCCTGCGTTTGGCGGCTCTTCAGCAGCAAGGCAGCTTCCTGCGGCCAGGGCTGCGGGCGGGATAGTCTGTGCAGGGGGCCTGTGCATGGGAAAGTGAAGGTTCCTCCTGTGGCAGCGCTCTGCTCCACACGGCAGCGTGGCTGCGGGGCCGGGGCAGTGCCGGCGGGCCGGGGCAGTGCCAGGGGGCCGGGGCAGTGCCAGGGGGCCAGGGGCAGTGCCAGGGGGCCGGGGCAGTGCCGGGGGCCAGGGGCAGTGCCGGGGGGCCGGGGCAGTGCCAGGGGGCCGGGGCAGTGCCGGGGGGCCGGGGCAGTGCCGGGGGCCAGGGGCAGTGTCGGGGACCGGGGCACTGCAGGAGGGCTGGGGCAGCTCTGGCCAGGACCGGGGGCAGTGCCGGAGGGCTGGGGCAGTGCCGGAGGGCTGGGGCAGTGTCGGGGGGCCGGGGCACTGCAGGAGAGCTGGGGCAGCTCTGGCCAGGGCCGGGGGCAGTGCCGGAGGGCCGGGGCAGGGTCGGGGGGCCGGGGCACTGCAGGAGAGCTGGGGCAGCTCTGGCCAGGGCCGGGGGCAGTGCCGGAGGGCCGGGGCAGTGTCGGGGGGCCGGGGCACTGCAGGAGAGCTGGGGCAGCTCTGGCCAGGGCTGGGGGCAGTGCCGGAGGGCCGGGGGCAGCACTGACCGGGGGCAGCAGCGGGCCCGGGCCCGGGGCTTGGGTGGAAGGCGTGTGCTGGTGTGCCGGGCTCGCCGTGGCCTCTGGCGGGGAAGGCAGCACATGGGTGGGAGAGCGTTTCTGGGGTGGTGAGCCTGAGGTTCAGAACTCCAGTGGGATGGCTGGTTAGAAAATAACCAGTAGTCATGACTTCTGTTAATTAACTACTAAGAGTTAAGTAAATGTTGTTGGGAAAACTAGTCTGTGTTTATTTGGCACATCTTTCTCCAGAAAAGGCTGGAGCTTGTTGGTACACGCTCGATTTCTGTGCATGTCTGCAGCGTGGTTTGATGTTTTTTCTCTGTATTGATTTTCATGATTCATTGCACATGATCTAAGCAAAAAGCGTACTTAAATGACACTGGAGACAGCTGTCTGTTAAAGGGGGACGTTTCTGGATGCTGAAATGGCGCCAGGTTTTTTTCCATTACTTTATCAAGTAACACACAGCAGTAATATTTCTTTATTTAATTTCCTCTTCTAGGTCACTGGCATGTCACCTTTGTTTTGTTTAAAGAGCTATGGTAAATTCTTACTCTAAACTTTTGTATCAGTTTTGTTCCTGTTGTTTTTCTGATAATGCTTTTTGAGGTTATTTTGAAGGGCTTTACGTTGTGTGTGGGAGTCTGTACGAGAGACTGGGTTCTTCTCCCACTAGAGCCGTTTTGGAAGGTGCGTGTGGGAAACTCGGATAAAAGCAGCAGCGTTAGGGCTCTGGAAGCTGATGTGTCGCTTTTTCCAGTTTTAATCTGTCTCTCTTCGTATGGCAGGCTGGAGATCCAGATGTTGTTTTGGCTTGGAGATAGTGAATGGCGGAAAAATAAGCGTTCTTAATGTCAACAGAGTCAGACTGGCTGGGTCTGTACTGACAGGAAAATAGAGAGATAAAAACTCCATTACTGGTGCCTGCGCTGCCTAAGTAGCCAATAAACCAGTGCTGCCGTCCCTGGAAACGCGCCCCGGCCCGGCACTGGTGGGTGCCGACTGCCGGCGGAGACGGCTGCCGCGCCGCGCGTTGAACCGAGCGCCGGCTGCCTGGGCGAGCAGGGCAGGCTGTCTGGGTGTGCAGACCCGGCCCCGCTTCAGCCAGGAGCTGCTTCTCTGCCCCGTCCTGTCCCACGTGCCCGTGGTGCTGTGCTCCCGGTGCCGGCGCTGGGACGGCGCCAGACGTGCTCTCTGGCTCTCCGCTGCCCCGGAGCTCTGTCCTGGAGCTCCGCGCTGGTTCTGGAGCTGGGCTCCGTGACTCGGCTGAGCGCGCGTTGCCGCGCGGTGCGTGCGCGCAGGGGCTGGGTGCTGCCGGGCTGCAGTCGCTGGGCCGCGTCCTGGGCCGCGGGCGGAAAGGGCTCGGCCAGCGCGGCTCTTCTGCACGGCTTGGGGCAGCTTTCAGTAAAGGGACCAGGCTAAATCCACCCTGAAGTATAGTCAAACTGCTGAAATGTGCGTTAGCTGGATATATGGTGGCCAGGAATGCCATTTCCTGTACTAGTCTATAGGTTTTGTGTATGATAGTATATCCATTTTCCACGTTACGTTATATTAAATCCGTAAATATGCTGTGTCCTGTGTTTCTTCCTGACCTGTTCATGCTTATTTCTAAAGCATATGAGCAGTTTATTTTAAAATTGTCGCTGTAGTTCTGGTTATGTCCTGCTTACGTCTTTGTCCCTGTTGAGAGTCCAGAGTAGCAGGTTTCGGCAGCGGCGGCTGTCCCTGGCGCCCGGCCTCCCGGGGGGTGCTTGTCCCAGCCAGCAGCTCCTGTGAGAATGCTCTGTTCGCTTGCCTTGTTTAATACTGTAAAGCTAAAAGTTAGTAGTGCTGACTTAGCTAAGTTACAGAGGAGCCGGGCTGTTACAGCACTTCTGATATCTCAAGTCTTGTTTGTTTGCTGCTTGTCCACATCACGATTTGTGTAATTTATTGAAACAAGGGTTTGGCTGCGTGTTTTGGGTGGGTGGCAGGAAACTGGAGCGTGTGGCTGTAACGGAGTAAGAAAAGCGTGGAGCATGTACAGACTTAGCCAGTTGGCCATGCATGTTAAGGTAGGCTAGGATTGCCGTGTTCTGGCCCTTTGTGCCTCGTCTTTGCCGCAGAGGTGGGAGTACGCGCCTGGAGCCGCCTGCTGACCCGCCGCGGCTGTGTGGCCATCACCGGGTGCCCTGGGAACGCCATCCCCAGCAGCCCTAAGGAAAAGCTGCAGAATAAGCGGGCCGTCGCACATGTTTGCTGGAGGAGGGTACAGAAGGAAATCTGGGTGTAGGAGAGTCCTGCTCCTGCCTCTGAGCGCTCCGCATTCCTCGCCCGGCTGCCCGCGGGCAGCGCTGGCCTGTCTTGCTCATGTGCTTCGTGAGTCAAGCCAAGCCCAGATGTTTTCATGCCTGGTCTGGCCTGTTTGCTGAGAATAATTTTGTTTGCCTCAGTCCATTTTATTGTGGTTTCCCTAGTGTCTAGTCCAGCTGAAGTGAAGATGATTCCTGGCCTAATTGGGCACTCACAGGCAGCCGTGGGAGCCGCTGCTTTGTCTCTGCAGCTGTGTTCTGCTCGCTGCAGAGCGCTCTGAGCTGGGCCCATGCTGCTGAGCTTGCTTCTTGTTGCCGGTTTTCCTTGAGTGGAAAGTTTTGCAGCATGAAACTAGGAGAGTCTATTTTGTGACCAGGACATAGGTGAAAAGCCAACGGGTTCCTTGCCGACCAATCTGGTTTTGTGTTTCCACGTAATAGCAGTAAGGACATGGAAACCTTCTCATACTGAAGGCTGGAGCCTTTCATCAGTATATCATCTGTGCCAGCGGGTTAATGGCACTAACTATCCAGGGCATGCACAATTCAGTTCCTTGCACCTCTGGCAGTACTCTCGGCCCCTTTTGTAGGAAGAGTTTCCATAAAAGCTTACTTGTGGGAAATATATTCACTCCTTGAACTCATGCATACTCATCTCGGAGGAAAATGGCTTTATACCAAATAATTCCTGACATTGAAGGGAAGTGGTGTGTCACCTCTGTCTGAACAAGTGCTGTGTTGTCTTTGTTCCGAACGGTCTCCTACTCCATCGCCTCCCGTTCGTGAGCATGGCCGTTGACCCAGAGCACGTTTGGGTGCTTCCTTTTCAGAAGCAGCTGGTGAGGGTTGTCTTTGCCTTGTCTGCAGGCTGTTCTGTGAACAGTAGTGGCTGGATCCTCTCTGGAGATGCCTGCTCTCGGGAATTGCCAGTTGGATGTGTATCACAGGCTCGCTTTAATCGAGAGCAGTGTGGCTTTGTTCCTGCGGGGTGGTGGATGGGTCCCTCATTCAGACATCCAAAGCTGGGCTTGTCTGCGGAGAGACTTCTGGCTTGCATCCTACTGCACATTTGCAGTTTGCAGCTGGGAGGATGTGCTGGGTCAGCCGCCGTAAGTTAGCTGTGAAATAGAATTTGATTGCATTTGGCGTCTGTAGTAGCTATTAAAACAGAAGTCTGGGTAAATGTATGGAATGGTTTTCTGAAGATATACCAGTGCAGTTGGGTTTGGCAAGACCACGTGAGATGCGTGAGTTTAAAAGCTTACAGGTAAATAGGTGGAAAGGGAATACTTACAACAGCTCTGGAAAGAAGTGTCAGGATTGTAGATACTTAGAGTAAATTTGACGTAGGGAGAGGTGACAGGATGCCCAATTATTGGACCGAGGCTTGCATAATGTGGCAATGCGGGACGTCAGTTGTGACTATGCGGGTAATTCCATTACCAGGAGGGACACAGATGTTTGCCTGGAAGATCAAGATAAGCACAGCTGAAACAGCAGCTGAGGAATGCCGGGACAGCGCGATTTGGAAAGAGGGGTCTGGAGCCGCAGCTCTGTTAGCAGCCCGGCCTGGTGTGCTCAGGGGAGGGTGCTAGGATGGAGAAAAACCCCAGTTGTTCTTTACCTTAGAAGCTTCTTAAACTCAGCGTTGAGTTCCAGCTGTTTTAGCGAAGGCTGGCCCTGCGGTGATCCGTTTCCAGGTTCGGTGAGGCTCTGCGTGCCGCTGCGGCAGCGGCAGCAGCAGGCGGTGCAGGGCTGCCCGGAGCCCCCGCTGCGGCTGGGCTTTAAGCACGGTGGACCACCGTGCCTGCAATATAACCTGGGCCTGTCTGAACTTTATATTGAGAACAGAGTAATACAGCTCTGGCCTGTCCGAACAGGCAAGACCAAATTGTAGAACAATATTTTTAAAATTCTGTGGTGGTGTAATATAACCCATGAAGAATTTTGCTTTCTTGTGCAGCAGGGTGTTTCCTTCTTTTCTGGGTTGCTAATTGCATTCAGCTTTTTGGACTCCAAAGTAATAGTTAATGAAAGAATCTGATGAGATGAAAGGCTGTTCAGCGACACGTGCCTGTGGGGTGTTGGGAACTTCTGTTCTCAGTCTGATTTGTTCTAAAAATATTTTGTTAATCTGTGATTGGCTTCCTTTGGGCTGCTGGTGTCTGGGAGCGGTGAAGCTTCAAGTGGTGCGTGAAATGAATACCTGACGTCTTCATGTCCCTTCGCCTTTGCTGCTCCGTAGGCGCCCGTGGCTGCTGAGGAACGCTGTGCTGAGCCAGCGCAGCGGTGGCCCCGGGTAAAGCCCAGCTCTGCCCGAGCCCCGCGCCCCCCGCCGTGGCCTGGGGACACGCGTGTCCCTTGGCAGAGATCCCCGTGCATCTCGCTCTGCTGCGCTGCTCACCCTCACAGGCTGGTTGGCTTTATTTTAGCAAAGGGATGTGTTGTTTGCTGTGTCATGCTGCAGTTGTATTATTCTGCCAATGCAATGACATGCATTGAAAAAATGATTGGTTTTTTTAAGCTAACTCTTATCAAAATACCATGAGTTGCATGATGGTTATGATGCTTGAGCTAAGGGATGTAAGTGAAAATGACCCTGTGAAGATAATTGTAGAGGTTCAGATTTCCCCAGGCCCGCAAAATCCTGCTGGGATCATTGCTGTGCAAAGAGGGTCCTGGTGGTGAGACCCTGCGCAGGGCCCTCCCGAGAGCACAGCGCCTGGACATAAATCCATTAGCGCCTCATCGGGCCCCGCGTATGTGAAACCACAGCACTAGGCTGCAGTGAGACACTGCTGAATCATCTGTTCGGGGAGCTGGTCTGCACTTCTGTCTGTCTGCAGGGCTGCCAGGGTGAGAGATGGTCTGTAATGCTGTTCACGTCATATCATAGACCCTGCCTTCTCAGAGGAAACACAAACCAACCCAGGGCAAAGAAATGGGTATTTAAAATTTGTCTAAAGAAAAAAGGGGGAAGACAGAAAGAAAAACCCACAACTTTTTTGAGGAGAGGAGGACACGGCCCAGCAGCCGGTTTGGGCACGGCTGCGTCTCAGAGTGGGCCAGACGGGCTGTCAGACCGTCCCCCAGTAAAACCCGACTGATCCTGGGTCAGACCGTGTGCCCTTTCTGTGCAGATATGAGTTAAGCTCAGTGTTTCTGCCCATACTTCTTGTTTCCATCACCCGTCAAGACAGACGTGCCCAGGATATGATATAAGCAGGGCTGGATGGGTGATTTTGGAATTCCTGTATGCCGTGAAAGTGTATTCTCCTTCATCACCTCGTGCACAGATAATATCTTTAACAAACAAACACTGGTAGCTGGCTGAAAGCAGCCAAGGCTCAAAGGGGCGACTTTGGCTAAGTTAAGAGGAAGCAGCTGTTACTGTGTGCGTTTTGGGTCTGTGTGGTTCCTCCTCCTGAAGAACGCAGAACCAGCTTTTACAGGCAATTGCTGATAATTTGTCAGTTGCAAATATTTGTGTTTGGGTCTTATTCACAGCAGGTGGATAGACCCAGGTGTTCTGTTTAGATTAGGGGCAGTTTGTATGTTCTGGAAGCTCCGTGCTGAGATCGGACAGCAGGAGCTTCTGAGAGCAGTTCGAGGGGATAAAGTACCGTGTCTTGCAGCAGCATCTCAACGGCTGTTTTGCCTCTTATGCCCAAGGCCCCAGCACAGGTGAAGTCGACAGATGTTAGTGGCAGCTGTCTCCACTCTGTGCGGGCACCTGGAATGGCCTTGGCCAGGTGAGTGGTACCCAGGGTTGTCTGCAGCCCTGGATTGTTTCTAACAGGGAAAACGTCCAAGAAACGTCACGTTGCAGCTGTGCGAGGGAGCCTTTCTCGTGGCAGTTACAGAGCGCAGTGTTCTCTGCTGGTAGGAACTGTCTGTGCACCGTGTGATAATACCTGTGTAGCAATAAAATGTATGTAGCATAATAAAATAACATCTTTGTTTATGTGTGAAATATGTGAGAAGCCACAATAGTTCATGTATATCTGACCGTCTATTGAACAGATACCTCCTCGATGCCTCAGGCACAGGACTTGTAAGACGAAGCTACTGCCTGCTCGACTGTTCATGAAACTGCTTGCGAATGCCTGTGTGTTAACTTACCGGTATAAAGGAAAGCAGGCGTGGCTGGGTCTGTGCACACGTGGAATCGCACACCAGCCTTCCAGCGCTCCCAGCGATGACCCTCTCAGCGAACCAGATGCAGTAACTCAGTGAATGAGCATTTCAAGGGATGTCGCCGTGCGCAGGCTCTGCGGAGGAAAGGTGCTCGGTGCTGCAGTGTTCACCTGTGACCGCCGCCTCCCGGCGCATTTAGTTACCCTGCAAGGCAGTGAACGATACAGAAAGATACGCATGTGGCTTCAAAGGCACCAGGAAGTTGCAATACGTATTTGGGTTTTCAGATCAATTTGGAAGTGTCTGTGCTTACCTCATCATGTGAGTAAGCCAGCCAGCGGCAGGTTGCCCAAGACACACCTATTGATGCAACACCTACACACAGGCCCAGCTTGTACGCTGGGGCTGTCTCACAACAAGCCACTTCTGCCTCCCGTCTGCTTCCCCAGAGGAGTCCTGCAGCCCTCGCCGGGCTGCGGGGTCCCTGCTCGCTGCTGACCTGCATTACTTGGTCCCTTCTGTGTCCCTCTGCGTCTGGGCCTTCAGCTGCTCTGCCTGTCCCCAGGGCCACCCCTGCTCCAGCACCAGCGAGCGCTGTGTCCCTCTGCTAGTGTCTGCGTGTCCCCCGTGTCTGCATGTCCCCTGCCGTCCCCGTCCCGCTCAGGAAGGAGCGGGTGCTGGTCCCCTGCTGGCTGCCTAGGTAGGATTTCTTCTCTTGGGTAGGTGGTTGTGTTGTCCCTCCATGTCACCACGTGTCTGTCCCCCAGCCCGACACTGAATGTTACTCGTGTGGGCTGGGTGATTTGCAGCTGGGGCACTCAGCCTCTCGGGGCAGCAGTCTCCGGCACGTTTTCTGGCACTGCTGTGCACCGCTGCATGTGTGCCTCGTGCTGCGCACTGCTGCGTGTGCGCCTCGTGCTGCGCACTGCTGCGTGTGCGCCTCGTGCTGCGCACTGCTGCGTGTGTGCCTCGTGCTGCGCACTGCTGCGTGTGTGCCTCGTGCCGCGCACTGCTGTGTGTGCGCCTCGTGCCGCGCACTGCTGCGTGTGCTGCGTGTGCCTCGTGCCATGCACCCCTGTGTGTGCCTCGTGCCGCGCACTGCTGTGTGTGCTGCGTGTGCTGCGTGTGCTGCGTGTGCCTCGTGTGCCCCGTGCCGTGCACTGCTGCGTGTGCTGCGTGTGCCGCCTGTTGCTCTACCATTCCTGCAGTTGCTGTGCCAGCCGGAGCCTTTGGGTGACAGCATGGTCAATACATGTGTTCTTACTTGCATATGCCAGTAGGGAGACTGAGCAGGATTTTACTGCTCATGCTTTTTACCTCTTTCTTTTAAGCACTAAGGGAGCAGCTCTTCACGAGCATATTCGGAGCTATTAATCTCCTAAGCGGTAACTTTCATGACATGACACTTTACGTTGTATGGGTTGTTTTCCTACTGGTGGTTCTGTTTCCATTCAGCGGTGGTGTGATTTTGCTTTGTGTATGAGGAGCACAGGAGAACACAGGTCTGGGCTGGGTGATTTGCAGCTGGGGCACTCAGCCTCTCAGGGCAGCAGTCTCCGGCACGTTTTCTGGCACTGCTGTGCACCGCTGCGTGTGTGCCTCGTGCTGTGCACCGCTGCGTGTGTGCCTCGTGCTGTGCACTGCTGCATGTGTGCCTCGTGCCGCGCACTGCTGTGTGTGCGCCTCGTGCCGCGCACTGCTGCGCGTGCTGCGTGTGCCTCGTGCCATGCACCCCTGTGTGTGCCTCGTGCCATGCACCCCTGTGTGTGCCTCGTGCCGCGCACCGCTGCGTGTGCTGCGTGTGCCTTGTGTGCCTCGTGCCGTGCACTGCTGCGTGTGCTGCGTGTGCTGTGTGTGTGCCTGGTGCCGCACACCGCTGCGTGTGCTGTGTGTGCCGTGTGTGCCTGGTGCTGCACACCACTGCGTGTGCTGTGTGTGCTGTGTGCCTGGTGCTGCACACCGCTGTGTGTGCTGCGTGTGCCTGATGCTGCACACCGCTGTGTGCGCTGCGTGCGCTGCGTGCGCTGCGTGTGCCTGGTGCTGCACACCGCTGCATGTGCTGTTTGTGCCGTGTGTGCCTGGTGCTGCACACCGCTGTGTGTGCTGTGTGTGCTGTGTGTGCCTGGTGCTGCACACCGCTGCATGTGCTGTGTGTGCTGTGTGTGCCTGGTGCTGCACACCGCTGCATGTGCTGTTTGTGCCGTGTGTGCCTGGTGCTGCACACCGCTGTGTGTGCTGTGTGCGCTGCGTGTGCTGCGTGTGCCTGGTGCTGCACACCGCTGCGTGCGCTGTGTGCGCTGTGTGCGCTGCGTGTGCTGCGTGTGCCTGGTGCTGCACCCCGCTTTGTGCCTCGTGCGCTCGCCCCTGGGCGCCAAAGGGAGTTTGTGTCCAGCTTCCCTCTGGCTGGGTTCTGGCAGTGGAGTTTGGCCCTTGAGGAGGGGATGCTCGGGGCTGCCGTTCGCTGACCCAGGGCTGCCTTTGTGCGTGCTGCTCCGAGCTGGGTAGTTCGTGAGAGTTTCAATTGAGGAAAAAGAAAAAGGCCAGCTGTGAATGATGGCTTTTTAGCGCACATCTTTCCTTCTAACGACGCAGCTGTTGGTGAATTTAGCTTGTCTGTGGCTATTGTGGATGGTAGAATTACAATCCAGCATTAGGGATGTTTTCTTTTGATACAAATCCGGTGAGGTACATGCAAGGTATGTGCAGCCCGTGGGCTCCTGGCGGGCTGCCAGGCGGGCTGTCAGCGATAGCGAGGGTGCTCCTGATCTCGTCAGGAAAGGCTGGACTCCTCTAGTGGTTCGTGTTCCCAGGGCTGCGTCATATCAAGATGAAACGTAACCTGAAGTTTCTTCACTAATTGGACTTGCTCTGTCGTCTGCCGTGGCCTTTGCTCGGTGGCGGGTGGTGGCGTTAGAGACCCAGCGCCGTTTGCCAAGAGCCCGTGACGGTGCCCGGGGTTTTGTGTCCTGTTGACTCTCGGTTCTTCTGGCCCCCGGGGCTTCTCGCAGCAGCGATCCCGGCAGTCGCAGCTGTGGGCCCCAGGGCTCCCCCGCCGCGTCTACTGAATGATTTGGCAGGAGACAAATGGTTTTCTTAGGAAGAAAAGAGAAAGCAGTTTATATTTGCTGTGGGAGTGGAAAACGTATTGGGGTTTTCAGGGTGGATTCTTTAAAGTGTTGGGACTTTATGAATACAAACTGTAAGAATTCTGACGACACTTTTGTCTAGAACAATTAGCTGCGTATCTGTGTGTTAAGTTGGGTATCCCAGCCAAGTATTATGTGTGCCGTTGTTCCTTTAGGCTTCTGAAGGCAGCTGGAGTCCAGAGCTGGCCTCAGAGCAGACACCAGCCTGCTCTGGAGCTGTTAGAGGTTCACGTCGTTGTCTACACCTCGCAACGGGTTTGTTTGGAAGTTTGCTACCTGCCACTTTAAATGAGACTTTTCCATTGTGACCTGTAGCAAGTTTTGGGTTTTCTAACGAGATGCTTTTGTATGAAAAAGTTAAAACCAAATGGTGTTTTTTTCTCTGTCCGTGGGTGAAGTTCACAGCCCCGTAACCGGCTCCAGCTCCGGCACGCGGCGTCCAGCACAGGCTGTGGAGCCGCTGTGTGCAGCGAGTGCCCTCCCGCCCCACACCCCCAGCCGCCAGAAACAGTCGAGACTCGTATGTCCAGAAAGGAAAACGAATTCTGTGCGTCATTCGCTGGTTGCTCCCTAGTTCCTCTATCTGGGTTAAATACCAATCTGCCCTTCTGGAAAAAGTTCTTGTGAAATAAAACACCAGATGGTACCTGGATCTCTTGTGGATCTCTGAATCTATAGCAACTTGCTATGGAGTTAATGTAAAGAACAAAACATTCTTTAATAAAAGGTTACATTTCCTTTCTCTTTCAACAGGTAGTAAGTGGAAGAGACATGCTTGCTGCTGTCACTGGAACCAGGTTGTGGTTCCTATGTGTGTGTATTATTAATTGCATTTTTAAAAGAGTAATATTTTCTAAAGCAACAGAAACAGGACTGTGAAGCTCGTCCCCTGGCGTGTTTGCGGTTTGCAGCGGGGTGACGTGGCAGCGAAGCAGAGGCAGGGCCTGGCTGCAGCACTGCAGGCGGCACGCGGGGCCTGCGGCGCGGGGCCCCGTCTGCAGCCGCGGGCGGTGGCGCTGGGACCCCGCGCGGGGCTGCCGTGCCCGCTACCTGCTCTTCGCGCTTGTTTTCACCGCGATTTCAGCGGCGCGGCAGGCGGGGCGGCCCGAGCGCACGGCCACCGCGAGGGACGGTCACCCGCCGGCGTCCAGAGCGCACGGCCACCGCGAGGGACGGTCACCCGCCGGCGTCCAGAGCGCACGGCCACCGCGAGGGACGGTCACCCGCCGGCGTCCAGAGCGCACGGCCACCGCGAGGGGCGGTCACCCGCCGGCGCCCAGAGCGCACAGCCACCGCGAGGGACGGTCACCCGCCGGCGTCCAGAGCGCACGGCCACCGCGAGGGACGGTCACCCGCCGGCGCTCCAGCTGTCTGGGCAGCGCGGGCCTCGCCGGGCCCCACCTGCAACATCCCTTAGTCTCAGAACAGGGATTAAGCACGTGACACGCTTTTAATACAGTGAAGAGTTTCATTGATCATTTTCAATTTTTGCAGTGGGTGCGCTTGCTCTCAAATCATTTTTGAAGGAAAACCAGTGTTTTGAAAGGCGGGAGGCTGTGGTGTCCCGGCCCCGCAGAGCCAGGTGAGGTGGCGTAACGGGGCTGTGCGGCAGCTTGCCAGGCACCCGGGAGCGGTTCCCAGCCCGCACACACAGCACGGGGCTTTAATCGCTGGTAAGCACACACAGGGTGGGTTTCATAGGTGGTTGTAAGTACGCACAGCACTTCTCAGCGAAAGCAGACGGAATATTCTTTGAAGCTTTGGGGAAAACGAATGTGTGCGGAAACAAAGTTTCACAGAAGCAGGGTTTCAGTTCTTAGGATTAGACTTTTATCTTTGGGAGGACCGTGCGTGCTGTGAAATGCATGAAGTTTGTTAACAGTCTGATTTCTGTTGTTCACGTTTATAATAGCAGAAGCCCATTCATAGATGTAACCTTTCCAGAGAGGCTTGCACAACCGGGTTCTCGCTAAGGCAGAGTGAGTGCGGGTGCTCAGGCCTTTGTGTCGGCCCTGGACGAGCTGTTGTGGCCCGTGGAGCTGGGGAGCAGCCCTGGCGCAGCGCCCCGTGCCGGCTGCGTCACAGCAGCTGGGAGCGCGGGAGAGATGCCAGCGTTCCGGCGTTAGGCGCTTAAATGCGTTTAACAGACGAATCTGGTGTGATTTCCAGTGCGTTACTCAGTGAAGTCATCCCTGAGCTGTGCTGACGAGGATCCGGGATCAAGAATGACAGTTGTAATGGTTTTGTGGCTTTTTTCCTGGTTTGGTCCCGTTGGGGAGGACTGGTAGGAATCCCGGTGCTCGTGGATGAGCTGCTGTCTGTCTCACGCCGTGCTGGCTTCACCCCGCGGAGCAGGCGTGGGCTGGGGACCTGGGACACGTGGAGTCGGAGGATGAGGAGTGGTTTAGCGCCCCGAGTGTGTTACACTCCCCTTCTCGAGATGGAAGTCGTCACTGCAGGCCAGCTCCTATGAGATGGTGTTTTGGGGGTGCAGTTTGCGTTTCCTTCCTCCTCCCTCTGAGGAAAACAGGGTAGAGGTTGTGTAGGCATGTGTATATATTTTTGTTAAGAAATTGAAATAAACTGTTTGAAAAGAAAACCAAGAGGCACATGGCACTTACCGAGTGTCCATGTTTCCGTGCTGCTGTTTGCTCGCTGCGTCTCTAACTCGTGTCTCCAGGCAGCTCGTGTTTCCTGCGCTGGAGCTGCGCTCTGGCAGAGCTGAGCCCCGCTCGCCGCAGGCTGGGGCCGGGGGGGGGACCCCTCTTGTCAAGCCCGTTTTCCGCGTGCTGGAGCCGTGGAGCCGCAGGAGCGCAGGGTGGCTGGGGCCGCGTCTCGTGCCCTGCGGCCCCCCCGCTGGGACACGGCCCCTCTGGGCCCACGGGAGCCTTCAGCAGCTCCGCTCCCTGGCACGGCTTCCTGCTGCTCTGAACTTCCACCTGGGACTGATTGCTCAGCCGTCCTGACATGGATATGTCGTCGTGTTTGCAGCGTAGCTGTTGATGGTTAATTGTTGGATTAAGTATTAAGAATGCATTGATGTGTATCAGGAATGAGGAACACAAAGTTATTTGGTGAATGAATGTTTAAAAGGGAGAGTTTCCCTCCTGGAGGTTCAGTGGCGAGCGCTGCCTCGTCCTTTCTGCAAGGATGGAAACTTTGAATGCTTGGGTTCAGAAATTCTGGATCATTTTGACTGATGATGAAGCAATTACTGAAATGCTTCTTGTTCTGCAAAACAAATCCATGTCAGGAAATAAATATAGAAGTAAATGGCTTGGCTTTCATCACCAAGCACTTAAGCAGCCTGCTAATGGTTTCAAAAGGCAGTAACAAAAGATATCTGAAGGAAAAATGGCAATATCCAATTTATTTTCAAGTTTCATCTGCTTCACTAGAATTAAATCTGAAAAATGAAGACGAATGTGTACACGTACACACAAATCCAAGAATGGTGGTGGCTCAGGGCCTTGCTGAAGGAGAGCAGCTTTGCTTTGCACACCCCGCTCCGCGCTGCTTTTGACCCCATCAGGTGTAGCTGCCGCATCAGGTGTAGCTGCTGCATCAGGTGTAGCTGCTGCATCAGGTGTAGCTGCTGCATCAGGTGTAGTTACCCGTCTTCGAGGGCAGGGGAATGAAGCCGGGCCATTGACAGGAAAACCCTTTGAAAAGCAACTTAACCTGCAGAATTACTCTTCAAGAGTGGTGTCTCCCTTAGATATATCTGACCTTTTTTCTCACCATCTAGCAGTGGTTTCTGCTGGTTAAATATAGTTATTTAGGTATTGTGGCTGAGATCTTTTCTGTTTCCCCTCCAAGTCCAAATAATATGCAATTTTGCAAACCTTCTTTTCCGTTTACAATTTAACGGTCTAGTAGATGGTTGAAAGAAGGCATCTTGTCTTTTACATGCCTGCTGGGTACTGAAAGGGTTCATGTTTTCCTGCTGTCATGCTTCTATACATGTACTATTGTTGCATGTGCTGTTTCTGTGGCTCTAAAAAAAATAAAATTAAATAAAATTTTAAAAAAATTAAAAAGAAATTGCAGTAAAGTAGGAATGTTATAAATGAAGACGTGACTTGGGCAACAAGCCACAGTCACAAGGAGACCAATCAGGCCTGGTGGCTCTGCCAGCTGTACAGGAATGGACGCGGGGTTGCCCAGGGTGGGTGTTGGGAGGTTCCCGTCACGGAGGACGGTGAAGGGGTCCCCGGCTCTCACGTGTCTCCTCTCCCCACAGCTCTGCCCTGGTGCACGGAGTGATGGTTCTCCCGGTGCTGCTGCTGCTGGCGCTGCCGTCCCCGAGCTGGCAAGGTGAGTGTGCGCGGTGCCGCGGGGCAGCCGGCGCGGCGCCGCTGCGGCACCGGTGGGCCCTGCTGCCGCTGCAACGCGCGCAAAGAGATGAAATTCCCACACGTGTGACTGGCGTGGGTCTTGCAGGGCCTGGGGGGGAAGTGGGAAACCTTATTTGAAGGCAAGTCATCGAGCCGTGTCATGGGTTGGTCTTTGTCACCCGTGGGCTGAGATGCAGTTGTGTCGCATTCTTAAAAGCCAAGTTTTTTCTCGGGGAAGGCTCTTCAGAGTACGCAGAATGGTGTTTGATGTTTTTCCATGATTGCTTCAGTAAGGCCTTTGAATATGGGAAGTGACTTTTCCATAAGAGGCTTACCCAGCTGTGTGCACGTGAAGGTCTCGTGGCACGCAGCGTGTTCCAGGTTTGCCTCAGAGCAGGAGAAGGGGCTTCGCTGCCGTGGAGAGGCAGGAGTGGCTCATCTGGAGGTCGTCTGGATGTTGTGGGACAAGACCTGAAAGATTCATACTGGCTACTTAGCAACCAGCCTTTTAAAAATGATGAATAAAGGTTTCCTGTGAGTAGCTTGGTTTTCAGCTTTAAATTTTAAGTGACTTGAGAGGTGTATCTAGTGTTTGTTAGGGCCTATCTGTGCTCTTTTGCATTTACCCTGTGAAATCTCTTTCTGAATACTCTGCTGAAATGCATTTATTTTCAAACGTTGATGCAAACGATAAAAGGCGGAGTATATTAACTGGAATGTCAGAATGGATGGTGGAAGGTGAACATTTAAAAACCCATGGAGGTCTGGTGCTTGACTTTAGTCCTGTCTGTGAATAGGAAATTGAGGCAAAAAAGGGAGAAACATTGAATGGGTGTTTGTGGAAACACATGAAACTGCTGATGTTATCGATACGATATTATCCTGAAATAAGGCTTGGTAGCAGTTATCACGCTGTACCTTCTTATCACTCTTGATGTGCAGCTGTCTGCTTCTCTACAACTTTTGTTTTCAGCTTTCAGAGCCTCTTATGTTAAAAATCTTGTCATTACAGCACCTGCCTCTCACATCATGAACCGCGGAGCCGCGGGTGGGGCAGAGGGGCAGGGGTGCGAGTGGAGGTGTGGAGCGGTGGTTGGCTTCTCGCACGGTGTGCGTGGAGGTGTGGAGCGGTGGTTGGCTTCTCGCGCGGTGTGCGTGGAGGTGTGGAGCGGTGGTTGGCTTCTCGCACGGTGTGTGTGGAGGTGTGGAGCGGTGGTTGGCTTCTCGCACGGTGTGCGTGGAGGTGTGGAGCGGTGGTTGGCTTCTCGCACGGTGTGCAGAGCCTGCGAGTGTCCCTGCGAGCAGCGGTGCCGCCGGCCTGGCACGGCCGCCCCGCGCACCCCGGATATCGCACCTCTGGCTCTTGGGAGTTTTGCGTTTCTGATGAGTGAAGAATGTCTGGGCGAGCCTTTGGGTAGCGTTTGGGCAGACTGGCCATTTCTGCATTGCCAGGGCGCTTCACATGACGAGAGCAGATATTACTCAAAAAAACAAAAAAGAGAGAAAGCAACGCCACAGCCCAACCCGAACAAATCAAACTCTGTGTAGAAATCTAAGTGCAGAAGCATGGCTCTTCCCTACCTGAGTGTCCAGAAAATCCTTTTATTCTAAAGGTTTATTGCAGCACTTACTTCTGTGTCCCTTCTTGTTAGCCGTGGTAAGTGGGGAAGGAGGCTTTTCTTCGTTTCCCGAGCAGCCGAAGCCTGGCTGAACCAGAGCAGTTGCTGGGTAACGCCGCGGCTCTGCTGAGGCCGAGGTTTGTCCTTGGCAGCGCCCGTGTGCGGTGTCCGGAGCTGCCAGCACCGGGCGCGGTGAGTGCTGCCCGTGCCCCCAGCGCCGCAGCAAAGAGGGATCCACCCGCTGGCGCCGCTCTCTTCAACCTGCAGGGTTACAAAGCCGGGTCTCGGTGAGCGAAGGGCCGGTTCTTGGCCTCTGTCGCCCTGGCCAGCTGCTTTTGCTGCAGCCACATCCTGAGCGGGCTCTGGTGCTGGGGTCAGCCCGCTGAGCAGTCCCTGGCGTGCGTGCTTGCTGTGCTTAGCTGTGCGGGGGGGGTGTGCAGGGGGGTGTGTGCGGGGGGGGTGTGCGGGGGGTGTGCGGAGAGGCGCGCAGGGGGGCGTGCGGGAGGTGTGCCAGGGGGTGTGCGGGGAGGTGTGCCGGGGGGCGCGCGGGGAGGTGTGCCGGGGGGCGCGCGGGGAGGTGTGCCGGGGGGTGTGCGGGGAGGTGCGCAGGGAGGTGTGCTGGTGTGACCTGCGGGGAGGTGTGCGGGGGGGTGTGCGGGGAGGCGTGCGGGGAGGTGTGCCGGTGTGACCTGCGGGGAGGCGCGCGGGGAGGTGCGCAGGGAGGTGTGCTGGTGTGACCTGCGGGGATGTGTGCCGGGGGGCGCGCGGGGAGGTGCGCAGGGAGGTGTGCTGGTGTGACCTGCGGGGGCAGGGAGTGGGGCCTGCTGGTGCCTGCGGGTCCCCTGCAGCTGGAGCTGCGGTGTGACTCTGGGCTGCGTTGCTGGATGTTGTTAACAGCCTCCTTTAAAAGGTACGTGTAATGGAGTTAGATACGCTGTCTTTAGAAAGAAAACTGAGACCCTTATGGTGTTTGGTGTTACTTCTTTATACTTTTAAAAATTACTTCGGTATTTGCTGAAGAGATCACCTCAAAAATAAGTTGTGCTACCAGAAACAAGTTGTGTATATCTCCTCGGAGAGTTGTTGTTTGGTATTTTCCCAAACAGTTGACAGTGTTTATAGTCCGGGAATTGTTTATAAAATATGAAATGAAACTCTCTAGGTTGGTAAGAGATCGTGCGAAATAAACTCCCCACAGCAGTGAATAGGTGTCCTTGTCCGCTTAGCCCGTTCCGGGTCCGGTGTCGGCCTGCTCACCGTGCGGGTGACGCGTCCCTGCTCACCGTGCGGGTGACACGTCCCTGCTCACCGTGCGGGTGACGCGTCCCTGCTCACCGTGCGGGTGACGCGTCCCTGTCACCGTGCGGGTGACGCGTCCCTGTCACCGTGCGGGTGACGCGTCCCTGTCACCGGAGGGCTGCCCCTGCACCTTCCCCTGCGCGCAGACGCGGGGCGGCCGGGTTCCTGTTCTCTCGGAATGCCCGGACATGTAGAGCCAGCGCTCCCAGTCGGTGCTCTCACAGGCAGGGGTGACCGCGGCTCGGGACAGGTCCCCGTGGTCCCTGGCTTCGAGGGCCTTCTGCCGTTCAGCCCGAGCGCCCCAGGTGAAGGGCCAGTGTGTTACAGTGCTGGTTGTGTCTTAACTGCTGCTCTTGTGGGATGAGAAGGACCAGAGCTTTCATTATAGGAATGTTTGCCATATTTTTTCTTTCTTCCTTTTAAAAAAGTTCCACAAAATTAGCAAAGTTCTGTGATTCTGTGAAGTTATTGCTTGGTATGTGTATGACGGTTTGTGCACACGGGTACTTGAACTCAATGTGACAGATATTATCTGATTGCAGGATTCTTTCTCTAATTTACTCCGTTAGTGGTTCAAAAATGGAAAATTATATTTGTGTATTTGCTCACTGTGGGAGGAGGGAAGGAAGACGAAGCAGAAAACAGTTCTGTTCCCTGCGGGCAGACTCTAATGACAGGCTCGAAGAAGTCCAGCACACGGTATGCTCAGCTGGTATTTTAGGAGCATCCGCTGTATTTGTGGCTGGACATTTCTCCCGTGTGTTAGAACTGAAAAAGACAATGCAGATAGGAGTTAAGCTGCCCTATCGTGTGTGTGACGGAGAGCGGCGACCTGTGCTGCCCCGGCGGCTCTGCCTGTGCTGCCCCGGCGGCTCTGCCTGTGCTGCCCCGGCGGCTCTGCCTGTGCTGCCCCGGCGGCTCTGCCTGTGCTGCCCCGGCGGCTCTGCCTGTGCTGCCCCGGCGGCTCTGCCTGTGCTCCGCCAGCCCTGCTGTCGCCACCGCGGCACCTGGCGTTTGCAGGACACTGAGGAGCTTCCCGCGTTGTCCGTCAGCCCGCGGAGCCGCGTCCTTCCCGCAGACACCAGCGTGACCCAGTGCCCGTGTTTGGTGGCACGTCCATTCGGAAGGCGGCCCTGTGCCCGCGGCTCTGCGCCGGCAGAGCGGCCGTTCCCTGCCGCCGTCTCTTTGCTGAGGGCGCTTGCGAGTTCAGTCTCCTGCTCTCTGCACTCTCCTAGAAGCTCTTCCTCTTACTCAGCCAGAGCGTCTGTGGTTGGAAGGAGGCGCCGTGGCTGCTGGCAGCGGGTGCTGCGTCCCTCCTTGCTGGAACGCCCGCGGCTCCTCGGCCGCACTCTCTCCTCAGAGGCGGTACAGATGAACTTTCCAAACAAAGTCGTTACACCCGCTAAATCTCTGTGGCCATGTCCACTGCAGATTTAAATGGCCTTCATTTGATTTGGTTAAAGTAATTTCTGCAGTGCTTGAGAACAACTATTTCCATGTAGAAGTCTAAAGTGGTTTAGCAGTTTTAAATGCACGCTGTTTGATAGGTTTTCCCCTCCGCGCTGTGTACCCCCAGCAGCGTGTGCGCCAGATGTGATGTAGAATGTCACTGAACTCTCAAAACTTGATGGCTTGGGGTGCGCAGATATGGCTGGTGTTTCTTTGATGGTTCAAGCTCGTATCTTTGTCTTGCTGAAGCGGCTAAATTAGTGTCGTTAGCTCCTACTTGGTGGTTCTTCAGCACTAGCTGCAAGTAATATTTATTCTCTTAAACAGAAGATTCTGTTGTCTAGTGGTTCCTTTATCTCTCTGAAGATATCAAGCATACAATGGTGTTTTCTCCTTAACTCTCCCCTTTGACAGATGACGAACTGAAGCTCAGTATGGTCCACTACGAGTGTGTGTGTGAAGGCATGTCCTGTGGGAATGGCGACCGTTGCCAAGGCCAGCAGTGTTTTGCTTCCCTGAGCATTAACGATGGTGCTAAGGTTTACCAGAAAGGCTGCTTCCAAGTCTACGAACAAGGGAAAATGACGTGCAAAACCCCTCCGTCCCCTGACCAGGCTGTGGAGTGCTGCCAGGGGTACCTGTGCAACATGAACATCACGGCGCAGCTGCCCTCTTCTAAAGGTGAGAGCTCAAGGGCCAGGTGGTGAGTGTGGAGAAAGTGAAGAGGCTGTGCGTGCATGCGGCAAGCTGGGGCGAGCTGGCTCAGCGCTGGCGGCCAGGGCTCGGCCAGCACAGACGCCCGTCCTGCTGCGGGTGAGCGCGGGGCGGCCCGGGCAGGGCCTGGCGCTGGCTCTGGGGGCGCACGGCTGGCTCCGAGCGGCCTGTCACACCGGCTGCCTGCCAAGTTCAGTGCTTCTGGTTTTCGCAATTTGGAATTCACAGTTATTTCCCCCCCGCTTTTATTTTTTTCCCCCATCTTCAAGGCCAAACCTTTCAAGGAGAAGCTGCAGGTTACAGCGTGGAAACACTGATTATCGTCATCCTGGCGCCTGTGACGGTGCTGATAGTGTTTTCTGCGGTAGCTGTGCTGATCATCCGGAGAATACAGAAGAACCACATGGAGAGGCTGAATTCTAGAGATGCAGAATATGGCACAATCGAGGGGCTCATCGCATCAAACGTTGGAGACAGCACGTTGGCAGTAAGTACCCATGCGTGGTGGAGTCTGGGCGCGCTTTCTGCCCTTCCCGGCGCTCGGGCCCCCCGGACGCGGCCACATCCGCAGGGGACAGGCCTCCGGCCGCCAGGCTGCTGCCTGCTGTCAGCACTTGTGTGGCGACATCCCTGTGCTAAAGCCATAGTTAAATGGATTTTAACCAAAAGATAGACCTGGCAAGTGTAGCTCCTGACCTGGAGAATCACGCGGCTGTTCCTGGAAGCGACGTCTGAACAGCGAAACGGAGTCTGCCTGGTCCTTGGGCAGCCTGAAGTGATGGGAAAGGTGCAAAGTGTCCTGCGAATTTGATATATGAAAGGCTGAAGAAGATGAGGTGCTAGTGGAAGAAGAAAATACTGATATGTTTAACTCTTACAAACTCCCAAGCTGACTCCCATGTCCTTAGTAGAGGGGCTCTAAGAAATCACTGAAATTTTGTTAACAGAAGTGCAGTAGGAATTTGAAGAAATGAGAACTGCTTACTCAGAATTCAGTTTTTAAAATATGTTCTCGTTTGTGCGTTCTCTGGAAAATAAAATGACACGGGGCAGTGTTTCCTTTTTAAAGACTTGTTTCTCTTACCCTTTCACTTGAGGCCAGAAAAGAAACGTTCCCAGCAGCTTTCCGTGCATTGTGGAGACTGAGCCAGTGAGGCTGCAGAGGCAGCTGCCGCGCTGCTGCTGCAGGTTCAGACAAACTGCACCGGGGAAGCTTTTCTTAATGCCTTTGTCTCTCTTTAATTAGCCCCCGAGGCTTGATTCTGTGTTAGTGTTTTAAAACGGCCAGTTTTGGTCTGGTCACCATAGACCAGGCGTGTGTGCAGCTGGTTCTGTCTCTGGGCCTGACTTGCAGCTGTTCCCAGCTCTCACCTCTTATCAGTGTGAGACCATTGCCATTCCGTTTGCAAACCTTTTGCACTTCCAGTCATTTAATGTTACTTGGAAACGGTGATAAAACCTGGGGAGAATAAATCAATCTTGGTTTTAAAAGCAAGTGGAGGAGTTGCTAAGTGCTGGTGTGGCGGAGCCGCTCTGTCCTCAGCGCTCGCAGGGCGGGCTGCGGCGCCTCTGCTGCTGATGGAAAAGCTCTGCTAGTGCTGTGCTTCCCAACGTTCATCTGAACAGCAGGCCTGTTTTACTTTCCACATTTTCCCCATTGTGTGTTTTAGATCACTGGCTTTGTTACCCATTAGATTACATTTAGGATTAGTCTCTATAGTGTAGCAAATGCTTAAAACCCTAAGCTTCCTAACAGGGAATGGGAAGAGCTGTGGCCTCTGCAAATCTTGTTTTAACAGTTGCAGAAGATAAGCTTTTTTCTTTATGTTTCTTTCTTCCTCTGATACAAGCAGGAAGGAAAACGAGCTCTCAGTTTGCATTAAAAAGTTAAATAGCAGCCTCCTGTCATTCTTAGATTATCTTTTTCTTGAGTACTCATTTAAAAAACCATTAGGAAAAATAGGGCTTCATCAGGTCTGGTTAAAGCCCAGTAGTGCAGTTTGCTAAAAATATTAAAGTTGATTATGCTTATGGGTTTTTTGATCTTATTTTCCTTTGTGAAGAAAGAGTTGCGCACTAATGCAGTTGGTAATACTTTAACTAGTTCAGAATGCCCAGCCATAACAGTAGCTGGCTATTAGCATTTCAAAAGGCTAATAAGATTTTAACATTCAATGAGAATCCCACTCATCGGGTTTTTTTATGAGCTTACAGTTTCAAGGCTGGCTTCCAGGCCCTGAGAATACCAGAAACTCATAAAAGGCTTCTAAGAAGGACTTATTACGGAATATTTTCTGGAGTATCAGTGACATATGTAGTGTAGGTGATACAGGTAATACTCCTGTCACTTGGTTTATTTCAAGACTAGTTTCAGTTTTAGATGACTATACCGAACGGGAGCAGTTTGGGCGCCAGCAGGGCCGTTGAGGTGCCGCTGCAGCCGTGTGCCGCGGCGCGTTGGGCGGGGACGAGGACGTCGCACGGCTTGTAAACCTGCGCTTTCCTTTCGCACAGGACCTGTTGGACCACTCGTGCACGTCGGGCAGTGGCTCGGGGCTGCCGTTCCTGGTGCAGAGAACAGTGGCTCGCCAGATCACGCTCGTGGAGTGTGTGGGTCAGTGACAACCTTGTTCGTGTCCCGTGCCAAACGCGGAGAGGAAGCTTTGATCTCCCATGCTAATCAACTGGTTTTCCTTTGTTGCTTATATAGTATATGATACTTTTCAGGCTTTGGTGTACGGAACATATTTGGTTTTGGAAAGTGAAGTGAAAAAATTCCTTTCAGATCTATGCAGAAGAAAAGGCAAATATCATCTGTGCTTTACGATCAAAAAATTAAAGCTTTGTTCAGTAAGGTGATGTTAGAAAATACAAACTAGGCTTGTTTGGGTACTTTGTAAGCACAAGAAACTATTTTATTTAGAAAAGCAAGCTGAGTTTGCAGTCTGAAACTGTCAGACTGTGATGCCATCCTTTGTTCAATGAGGAGGGCGTAACCCAGGTATGAGGAGCGCAGCTGGAGTGGCGTTCAGAAGCAGGTGGTGTTTCCAGCGGCTCGGCGCCGCAGCTGCCAGCAGCGCCCGGCGCTCGCTGCGCTGGGCGGCACCGGCTGCTCTCGCTGGACACAGCTCGTCTGGGTCTTAAGGCTCTTTTGTGGGCCTTCAGTGTTCATTTTAACGATGCCGTGATTTGTTTCTTTGGTATATTTATGTATTACCTGAATAGTGTTAGAATTGAATTTAGTAATTTTAGGAAGCATTTGGATCAGAGAGGCCCAGGGGCAGGGACACTGAGCCAAGATGCCGTTCTGTCTATTGAGAGAAAAAAAAAGACTGTTTTAAATATGTTTTGTGGTGCTTCTTCAGTGACTTGAACTTGGATGAGTTAACACCTTCCTGCAGAGGTCACTGCACATCTGAGTCCTCAGGGTGTTAAACCAGGCCCTAGACTAAAGCAGTGAATCTGGGCCCACGTTTACCAGTGTCCTTTGCTTTTGGCTTATTGTGTCCACTGAGTAGTGCAGCTGTTCACACCTGCTTTAAATGCAAGTGTACGTGCTCTGAGGCTCTGCAATTGCTCTTTATCAGAAACTGTAGAATATGATATGCATGGGCTGCTTTGTTTGTTTTTTCTAATTGTCATTGTGCATTTTGTGTGACTGTGGAGCGGTGACAAGTGTACGCGGGGTGATCAGACGGCGTCCCGGGGATATTTGAGCTGCCGAGTCTCCATCCTGTGAGCTGCTCCTGTCCTGCCTGTGTGATCGTTAGCTGACAACTCCCCTGTGTTTCCCCCCAGGAAAGGGCCGATACGGAGAGGTCTGGAGGGGGCAGTGGCAAGGAGAAAATGTTGCTGTGAAGATCTTCTCTTCTAGGGATGAAAAATCCTGGTTCAGGGAAACCGAACTGTACAACACTGTATTGCTGCGCCATGAGAATATTCTAGGTAAGCAGAGCAACCGTACTCGCGTTTCCTCATGTAGCTGGCATGAAGGTGAGTTCACTGAACAGGTCCCTTGTGAACACTGCGGGTTCGCCAGGTATCTTGCACTCTTTGAGATTAGGCTCTTGTGTTTGCCATAAATAAGGGAAATTTTGAGGAGGAGACTTGCAGGAGGTGCTGAAGTCTGAGTCTCAGCTGGAGGAAGTGTCGAAACAACCGTGAGTCGTTGTCTTCCCGTGGAAGTGTTGTAGGAGAAGCAGCGGGGCA
This sequence comes from Streptopelia turtur, assembly GCA_901699155.2. Classification (NCBI taxonomy): domain Eukaryota; kingdom Metazoa; phylum Chordata; class Aves; order Columbiformes; family Columbidae; genus Streptopelia; species Streptopelia turtur. The sequence goes on from LR594557.1 coordinate 763,260, forward strand.
GGTGGGGGGTTGTTGGCCGTGCAGTGTGCAGGGAGGGAGGCGCCACGGGGCTGCACAGCAGGAACGGAGCCTCGCGGGCAGCCACGTGGCGAGAGCGGCGTGAGTGTCCGTGCAGGGGTTCCAGTGCGCCCGGGTTCATGGAACTTCGCTTTACCTGGGAAAAGCAAAGGGAGAAAAGGTGGGGAGGAGTTTGTCATGAGATGTAAATATTTGAATAGTTTTCCTTGTGCCTGAGTAACCTGCAGTGTGAATCCATGATTTTCTTTGTTTAACTGTTCTGCTCAGGCACCAACTAAACTCCCTTGGTGTTTAAGCTTCAGCTAGATTTGCCCCTCTATGATGGATCCCATTTCCCTGTAAATATGAAAGTGTGATGATTTTGAATCTTCTGCATCCCTTGTACCTTGTGCGCTCGGTTCTGAGAGCTTAGCGAATGGCTGTTTTGCGTTGCGAGGCACGGCTGAGGTGTGACAGCCCTTTGGTTCCTGGCGGACGTGACCTCCTTTCGGTGCTGCGCCCCGTCTGCAGGCCGAGCAGGAGTGTTTCCGTGTGCTGACACCACCTCGCCCGCAATCCGTCTTCTTCAATCGGTTTCACTTGGGCTCCTTATTCTTGTTTCCTGTCAGAGAATGTTCCTTGGCTCTATAGCTCACCCTGCTAGACGTTTGTCTAATGTTTCCTGAAGCAGTTCCTTTGGTACTACAAAAATAATTTGGTGGCTTTCTGAAATGTGAATTATTGAACTTTCCTTCCCGAGAGAGCAAGTAACTTGGCTGAAATTACATTACACGTTTCCCATGTTCCTCTGTCTGTGTTTAGTCTTTCTTGATAACTGTCACATTTGTTGGCTATTTTATAGAATTTTTTTAGATGCAGTATTAAACAATATCAGAGATTACAGAAGTATACCGTTGTGCAGAAATCTGAGTTCAAGAGAGGAAGCAGCGGGTGTTCTTCCTGACAAATGTCGTATGCGGGCTTTTAATAACCGTGATTTGTTCCTCTGACTGGGGAATGAAACTTCAGTTGCTCCCAGCTCGAGCTGTTGAGGTCAACAGTGTGTCCGAGGCGCAGCGAGCGTGGGGCGGGCGGGAGCCGCTCCTGTCGCTCGGGTTCACCAGGACTCCGCAGTTTGGAAAGCAGCTCTTGAGCTCCAGAGAGTAGTTTTGCTCAGTTTCTTTGTAGAAAGTCACAGTGAGATGCAGCTGTGAAGTGTGGAGGGGCTGTGCCTTCTGCCACCGGGGAAGCCAGCACGCCCCGTGGCCTTGGAAGTGGACGTGATTCCATAGGACTTGTGTGTTGGAGGCGTTGCTTCTCTGCAGTGGGCAGCAGATGTGCCGGTCTGTGTGTTGGGGACATGGCTTCTCTGCAGTGGGCAGCAGATGTGCCGGTCTGTGTGTTGGTTGCATGGCTTCTCTGCAGTGGGCAGCAGATGTGCCGGTCTGTGTGTTGGTTGCATGGCTTCTCTGCAGTGGGCAGCGGCAGATGTGCCGGTCTGTGTGTTGGTTGCATGGCTTCTCTGCAGTGGGCAGCGGCAGATGTGCCGGTCTGTGTGTTGGTTGCATGGCTTCTCTGCAGTGGGCAGCAGCAGATGTGCCGGTCTGTGTGTTGGTTGCATGGCTTCTCTGCAGTGGGCAGCAGCAGATGTGCCGGTCTGTGTGTTGGTTGCATGGCTTCTCTGCGGTGGGCAGCAGATGTGCCGGTCTGTGTGTTGGTTGCATGGCTTCTCTGCAGTGGGCAGCGGCAGATGTGCCGGTCTGTGTGTTGGTTGCATGGCTTCTCTGCAGTGGGCAGCAGCAGATGTGCTGCGACCGGCCAGTCTGTTACTGGAAACTTCCCCACCTCAAGGTTCTTCAAAAAGAAAGAAAACAGAGCAAAACAACCTGTTTTTTTTTTAAAGGATGTGGTCCTAACAAGTGCTTGTGCTTGGTGAGGCTGACAAAATACATGAATACATTGTTGTGAATAGACGAGTTCTAGAATATGTCAGCTTTTTTCATCATGGTAATACCTGTAGTTTGTGCTCAGTGCAGAACAATTGTGGAAAAGTTTTAATTAAACAGTTTTAAGTTGTAAGCTGTGCCTAAGTAGTGTTGATTCTTTTCCTGGGGGAGTCTCGAAGGAGCTCTGTCATCTCATGTTGTTGTTCCTCCTTTCGTCCTCCCGCTCTCAGGTTTCATCGCGTCTGACATGACGTCCAGGAACTCCAGCACGCAGCTGTGGCTCATCACCCACTACCACGAGATGGGCTCTCTGTACGACTACCTGCAGCTCACCACGCTGGACACCGTCAGCTGCCTGCGCATCGTGCTCTCCATCGCCAGCGGCCTGGCGCATTTGCACATCGAGATCTTCGGCACCCAGGGCAAGCCTGCCATTTCCCACCGGGACTTGAAGAGCAAAAACATCCTCGTGAAGAAGAACGGGCAGTGCTGCATAGCAGATCTGGGTGAGTCCGCCTCAGTGCTGGTGCGCTCTGCGCATTCCTGTGCAAATCAAATCCATTGGATAACTGCAGCTGTGGAAGTCTTAAGTAACTTACAACAGCCTTACTCTGGTGTGGTGCTGCAGGCAGGTCTACAACAGCCACTAGGTGGCACTTAGACCTCGGGAATGTCACTGTGACCAGGAGCAGCCCTGACACCGACACCAGCACCTCTCGGGTGTTTGGTGTTAAATGCTGTTGGTGGATCCCAGCAGACAGCTGCTGTTGGGCTTCAGCCCATCTCTGAACTCAACAATGTCCTTCCATGTACAGAACTACGTGTCTGTCCCGGGCTCTGTCTGTCTGTCCAGCCCGAGCCCCCTGCTGTGCGCCCCGAGCCGGGCTCTCTGTGACCCGCGGGCTTCAGACGTGGAGCTGGCAGGGTGCTGAGGAACAGCTGCAGCATGGTGGCTCGTTCACACCTCCCGGCTGCGTCTGACACTGGTTCTTTTGTTCTTTGAAGACGGGAGGAGATAGCGGCAGAACAGCAGTATTGGGAGTCATTAGCTAGGTAAAAAGTGTATTGGGAGATGGGATTTTTTCCATGATGATTCCACTGCATGGTTCCTATCCCTTCTGCCTGAGGGACAGGAGGTACAGGGCAGACATGAAAGCCACACACCCAGGCCTCTCTAAATTTGCAGAGGGAATAGTAAGTGAAAGGTGGTACAGTAAGTTGAAAATACAAAACTTCAGAGATTGGCTTTTAAATAAATTTGTAGCTGACACTGAGGAGGAGGCAGCACACGCTGACATTGATTGACATCACACTAATAAAGTGAAATCTACCACATTATTTGTTGAGAGACTTCAGATATGGGAGAGATTTTCGAAGAGAGCACAGCAATAAACATTTCCCAGTTAGTTCTTTTGGTGATAAATTAGCTATTTTTTAAACATGAAATCTTCAGGCATGTATCCGACATGTTTTCTCTTTGTTCCTTATCTGTAAAGGAGAGTTACCAAAGAGTTTGCTGCATCTGCCAGATATATTCACGCCCTTTTTTTCTGTAGAGCTTTGTCTTTCTTTTCCTCCTCTGGTCTCGTTCTGTGTTTAAACACATGCACCGCACAGGAAAGGTGGCTCTTCAGAGCCTGGTGTGAGCAGATGGAAAGGTGCGCGGCAGCTGCCGGAGCTGAGCTGGACTGGGCTCCTGTCCGTCACTGCGGCTTCTGCACTTCCCTGTACCCGTTAGGATGAGGGGCCAGCTCTAGAACCAGCGCGATGACCTGGCTGTGTGTGGTGCCCGCCGGTCCTGCCGGCAGCCGCGCTGGACTCGCTGCCGCGGTCCCGTCCCTCGCGCCTGGGTAGCGGCCGCTCGTCCTGCCCGGAGCAGCAGCCGCGCAGCCAGGCCGCTGCTGCAGCACGGTCTAGCTGAGCAGAGGCGGCGTCATAAAGCCCGAGGATGTCAGTCTGGCGTCAGTCTGTCCGCGCTGTGGAGTTCTGCCCTTCCAACGCAATTCACACACATGGTCACAGGTCTCAGTTGAGCAGCTGCGCAGAGCAGCAGAATAATGCTTAGGGCAAGGAAGAAACAGCCCAACCCTCCACTTACTCCTTCGTTCCCTGTCCATGCAGAGTAGTGAATGTCTGTCTGAAACAAGCACTGCTATTTGTAGGGAAGGTGCAAAGAGTGCTGAAAAACTATTTTTGCTCAATTTTTGTTTCTAGCAGCTATACCAGTATACTAAAGAGGATTTTTTGGTGTCTTGAAAACCGATGTGTTTCATCAATTTGTATTCCTGTCAAACTTTTTATTTTTTAAAAAGCATTTTTTTAAAGAATTGGAGTCTTCCTGTAAGAGTTCCCGTGACAGGCGCTCACGGCCTGGAGGCCGATGGGCACCCAGGTCTCCTGTGAGAAGAGCCCAAGCAGCGCAAAGGCTGCAGAGCTGCCCCTGCGGCAGGAGCCCGGTTGCAACACTGCTGGCCCCTGACCCCGTTGCAACACTTGTCCGCTCGCAGCGCGCGGGGCGGCCGCTCGCGTCCCTCAGCCTGCGACCTTTGGCCTGCCCGTTTGTTAATCTGGTTTGCCCAGTTGGCTGGAGTGTTACTGTTCTTATCAGAGCCTTCTCCAGAGTCTTGAAGTCTTCAGAGTTTGCCAGGAAATTGGGCAAGTCAGGTTTTTTTAGTGTTATAATTCATATCTATTGTATAATATAAATATAAAAAATACATAAATGTTAAGAGTGTTTATCAATATATGTCCTCCATGTGTGTATACATGGATATGACCAAAAAGGCTTTCCGAAAGCTCTTAGCCATCACGGGTTAGTAGATGGTGTCTTTCTGGAGGTGCCAGAAGCATTTTCATAGCATCTTGAAATGACTTGGAAGTGCATTGAAATTGTAGTGAAGTGTTTTCCAAATTGTTGTTGCAGTGAAGTACAGGCTGCTTTTGGAAAGAAAAAGAATTCATGATCAGCTGATAGGATATTTTTTTGTGAGATTGAGTTAAAAAGCTTTTGAAGTTTAATCTAAAAACCTCATGTTAAATGTAAATAGTATATGTTGTTCTTCCAAGAGTTGTTGAGGAAATTAGGGAGAGTTTGTGTCATCTTTTCGATTGCTTAGTTGTGTCGCGCACTTGTTGCTGTTCAATTTGCAGTGCTCTCTGTTTACCGTGGCAAAACGAGTACTCTGTGTTTCCAAATTTACAGTCATTTAGTCCCTCACATAATGTTCTTTGCTTAAATGTTTAGTAATTAATAGAAACCAGGTAGAGTGGTTTTGACTGACTCATTTTAGATCAGCTTGAGGATGTTTATTTTTCAAGCTGCTGCAAATATGGTGTTTTTTGTTTTCCAGCTTGATTTTTTTTAACTTGTGTATATCCGTCATGCAGTGTTTTTCTTCTCTCTGCCCCGCGGTTCGGATATATCCACCTACCCAAAAGCTCTATAAATAAATGCGAATGCTGTGTAAAATTGTTTTCTTCTAAGTAACAGATGCTTGGCCTTCTGTGTATACGTGCCCAGAGCGCTGGTGACATCCAGTGGCCGCCAAACACTTAATGACAACGTTTTGCAACAGTGCAATAACATGCTTAATGGTAATCCCTGAGGAGATAATTGGTCTCGGTCTAGGCCACAGGGGCTGTTTTTGACGGCTCGTTTGGAGCTGACCCAGTTGGTCTTTGGACAGTTGCACTCTCAGCTCCTTCTCTTTAAGCAATGTCTGAGTGTCGCTGCTCACGTGTGATTTTGAAGATATGCTGCTGTAGTTGCGAAGGGGCCTTACGAGTGCCGTTTGTGTGTCCCGCAGGGCTGGCAGTGATGCACTCCCAGAGCACCAACCAGCTGGACGTGGGGAACAACCCGCGCGTGGGCACCAAGCGCTACATGGCCCCGGAGGTGCTGGACGAGAGCATCCAGGCCGACTGCTTCGACTCCTACAAGAGGGTGGACATCTGGGCCTTCGGGCTGGTCCTCTGGGAGGTAGCCAGGCGCATGGTTAGCAACGGTAAGTTCGGGGACTCCTCTGCTTGGTTGTAGAAGGGGTTCAGCGAATGGTCATTCACAGCAAAGCATCTGCCACCAAAGCGCACAGCATGCCCGGCGGGGACCAGGCCGCCGGAGAACTGCGGGTCCTGACACTGCTGCCCGTGTTGAAGGCGTTGGTATGCTGGGTGCCAGGGCTGAAGATTGTTGCCATTTCTGTTCAGGTACAGAAGAGACAGGGTTCCCTGACACATCCTAAATCGTGATGAGAAGTAATTCATGCCAAATAGTCAGATCATAAAGTCTCAAAACTTTTTCTGTCAGAGGAGTTACCTGGAGATGTGGGCAGCATCGGGAACAGGTATTGTTCTCATACAAGAACGTATGTCAGCTGAATCACAGAGCATGATGATGTCGGGTGAAGGTCTATGTGGTTAATTAGACAAAGGAGTAAAGTCTTGCCAACACACGGTGGGGTTTTTTTTATGATGTTCTCTGTTTATTGGCAAATGGCTGTCGTGGACAGTCACGAAGACTTGCTCATTGCATTTCCCAATACTTGGATGCCTCTGGATTGCAGTTCACATCAGCGCGAAAGCCTTAAGAATGTGAAAACACTGAAAAACACGGTTTTATATTCTGCACTTTGTGTCTCAGCAATCTGTGAGCACAGCAGCTCAGCCATTGCATCGTGTGATGGGCTTGCTGGGCCCTGGTGAAGTCCCTGTGCTGGAGGTGGTGCTGCGAGGGGGAGGGAGGAGGAGGAGGAGGCAGGCGGCCTTCCTCGAATCCTGGGGCAGCTCTGGGCCCCTCACGCCAAGAAAGGCCTTGAGGTGCTGGAGCGAGTGGAGAGAAGGGAACGGAGCTGGTGAGGGGCTGGAGCACAAGTGTGATGGAGCGGCTGAGGGACCTGGGGGGTTCAGCTGGGGAACAGAAGCTGAGGGGAGACCTTCTGATCTCTGAACTGCCTGAAAGGAGCTTGGAGCCAGGGGGGTCGGGCTCTGCTCCCCAGGAACAAGCGCCAGGAGCAGAGGAAACGGCCTCAAGTTGCCCAGGGGAGGTTGAGGTTGGGAACCTCATGGGGAACAATGAGGTTCATTGTTCATGGAGAACAATGGGGAACAATTTCTTCCCCAAAGGGCTGTGGGGCATTGGAACAGGCTGCCCAGGGCAGTGCTGGAGTCACCAGCCCTGGAGGGCTGGACAGACGGACAGGAGGTTCTCAGGACATGGGGCAGGGACAGGGGTGGGTAACTGTTGGACTTAATGATCCTGAGGGTCTTTTCCAACCAAAATGATTCTGTGATTTTATGCTGTACATAGCATATATAAAAATACACACAGTCTTACCTAGGTGCCTCTTGCAATAAAAACTTCATTAAATTGTATGTATTATTTAAATATTCCCATGCTGAAGTTTAGATGTACATGCACTACTGCAGTAACTGCAGTTCACAGACAACGTACCTGAGCTACATTGAAACTTGGGAGCTCAGGTGGTGCCGGCAGCTGCAGCGAGGGCTGTGGAGCCCGGCGTGGGCTGCGGCGCTGCCGGTGCTGGGGCGCTGGGTGGTTCGGTTGGGCTGAGCTCGGCGCCGCGGGGAAGGAAGCGCTGTGGACGGTAGCGCAGATGTGTCGTGAGACGGGCCGTAACGTCTTAAGCGTAAGACAACAGCGATGCTTATTCCACAGCACTTCTTTCCAGTCGCTCTGTATTTCTGGCTGTTGCCGTAGGTAATTACGTTTCCTTGTGCTGGTTTGAAATGGAATAAGCATTTTTCTCCCCGCCGGGTGCTTAGCTGTGCGGACATCGTTGCTCCGTCGGGTGGTCGCTGGGGTCACCCTGCGTGATTTGCAGCAGACTTTGGCAGTGGGGTGAGCTGCCGAGGTGGGCGTAGGACGCCGTGTGACCCGCCTGCCGTGTCAGCCGTGTGTGCTGGCGCATTCGCTGCGGCTCCTGCCGAGGGACGCTTGTCACCTCTTACCGGGTGGAAATGCAGAGTCTGTTCCAGGGAGTCAGCCTGGTTTAGTGCTTCAGTTTGCGGAGACTCTGAAGTTGTATTCTGACTAATAATAAGCCTGATAGTTTTTAAAATTTGAAAAATTTGTTTTTATTATTTTAATGTTTACTTTACATTTTTAATTTAATTTTTTTTTAAAACTTATCTAATGGTTCTCAAGGTGACACAGCAGTTTTCGGTACGTTCCTGGTGTGGCTTACTGAAAGGAGGAACGTGTGCTCGGAAATGCCTCCTCCACAAGCAGGAGTGCTTGTGTATGGTCTCTGTGCTGTAGCAGGAGCCACTCAGCATTTCTCCCTGTACTTGCAAACGCGGGTTAAGCCCCAGATCGTGGATCTCCTCTCTTTGAGCAGACCAGCGCTAGCTCCTGGCAGAGCGCTGGTGCCGCGCCCTGGGCGCTCCCTGCCCAGCGCACGGCGCCTCGCATCGCTGCTCGCCTGGCGCTCATGGTTCTATGCCGTGTGAATCTTCACTGTCCCTCCCAGCGTTGGGATGTTATTCAATATTAACACAAGACCGAAAGCTGGTTCCTGCCCGAGCCACCACGGTGTGTGGTCAGCGCTCCCAGGCTGTGCGGGCGCGGTGCGGGTCCCGCTTGGCTCCGGCAGCGCGGTTCCTGCACGCACAGGACAAGCTGGCGTTGAGTAACAAGAACTAAAGGTGAAGAAAACGCTGCTGCGTGTGCGTGCCTTGGTGGATCTGAGCAGCGGAAAGCCAGCAGCCCCGGGGAAAGGCTACGATGTACTGTAAAGGGCGGAGGGCAGCGAGCCCAGGCATGCCGGGGGGGCCGCGGTGGCCGGGCTGGCGGCAGCACACGGGCTGGCGGGCGCCGGGACGGCTGCCTGGGCATCCGGGCTCTGCTGGAGCAAAGGCCAGACCCAGAGCACTTCACACTTACTGCCATGGGCCTTAGCTGGAATAGCCGCTCACACACCCGATGCTTTGGAAAGACCACGTGAAAATAGTAAATCAGAGCCAAACTCTCTTTTCGTAACAGAGTTCATCTGTAATACCCTAAGGACCCTGGGACCGTTTTCAGAGCCGTGTGCCGTAGCACCGAAGCTCTGCGTTTGAGCGTAAAGCCTCTGCTTTACCTGACATGGCAGTGTTTCTGTGTTCTTGAGTTCTCACAGTGCACTTCACTGTGTGTTGTGGGAGGAAGCAGGAGCGGTGGGCGCTGCCGGTGCCGCTCGGTGTGCCAGGGGTGAATTGCTGGGAGGAGGAGGGGGGGTGGCGTGTCCTGGAACACCGTCCGTCCTGCGCGTCCCGCGGCGCTGTGGGCAATCCTGCCGCTGCAGCCGCTGCCCGGCGCTCCGCTGCCCTGCCTCCCTGGGGAGCTGGCGGTCCCGGCAGGCCTTCCCCTTTGCCGTGCTCAGCACAGGCAGGGCTGTACAGGCTTTTACAGAAGATCTATGGGAGTTTGATCTTCATCCCCAGTAGAACAAGAAAACTAAATCCCAACCACTGTAGCAAAGCTTGAGAATCTCTTCTCTATTTCAATATATCCAAAGCAACAGAAAGTCTCCTGGATGTTGTGTGTGTCTGGCTGTGGCACAGCTGTCAGGCTGCTAAAAAGCAGTTTTGAGATCGTTCTGCCCGTGTTTCTACTGGACACAAAGGCCTCGTTCGCTCGGTGTTTGCACAAGCCGTGGCCCGAGTGCCTGTCTTTGAACACCAGTTTTGAAACCGGCCTCCTAAGCGAGCTGATCACCTGTGAGCCCGTGTGCTGGTGAGGCGGCAGCGCGGCACACTGCCCTGGGCGCAGCCGGGGCCCTGGAGCCCCGTGAGCCCGTGTGCTGGTGAGGCGGCAGCGCGGCACGCTGCCCTGGGCGCAGCCGGGGCCCTGGAGCCCCGTGAGCCCGTGCGCTGGTGAGGCGGCAGCGCGGCACGCTGCCCTGGGCGCAGCCGGGGCCCTGGAGCCCCGTGAGCCCGTGCGCTGGTGAGGCGGCAGCGCGGCACGCTGCCCTGGGCGCAGCCGGGGCCCTGGAGCCCCGTGAGCCCGTGCGCTGGTGAGGCGGCAGCGCGGCACGCTGCCCTGGGCGCAGCCGGGGCCCTGGAGCCGCCGGTGACGCTTGTGAGAGCACACGTGTGGGCTCAGTGTTCAGCACAGAGTCCTGGCTGATGTGCTCAGACGTCGGAGCCACACGCTCGCCGGTGTTTGTCTTCGTGGTGGCATGTGCTGCCAGTTACCCTGGCTGGTTTACTGCCCTCATAACCAGAAACCCAATTACTGGAAGCAGCAGCGGGAGGGTGCGTCGATGCTGACACGCTCACCGGACTACTCCAGGAATCATAAAACCACGCAGTGCGTGGTAAACATATGGAAAAGAACAACGCAGACCTCAAGTGTTTTACGTTTGCTAGTAGAAATCCCAGTTTTGTGTAGTCAGCAAACCTCCCTGCTTTCTACAAGAAGGCCTTTTGGCAAGTGAATTTATTTCTCGTCATTTTAGCTCGAGCATCTGCAAATGGATATAGTTCTTTCTTTAGAGAATTGTAATATGAGCCAATTAATTAGCATTTTGGGTAGAAGGTGTTCCTATGACAGTAAGCGCTCTTCTGTAGTTCAACGGCTGCTTGATGCTGTGGTGTTAACTCCTAGAAGATGTTTGAGCCTCTTGGCTCGGCCATCTGTTGTGTTTGTGTGCACAAGGGCTGTTTCCCTGGCACAGCCATTGACTGACGCCTCTGGGTTGTGTCTCACTAGGTATCGTGGAGGACTATAAACCACCATTCTATGACTTGGTTCCCAACGATCCCAGTTTTGAAGACATGAGGAAGGTGGTCTGTGTGGATCAGCAGAGGCCGAACATTCCCAACAGATGGTTCTCAGACCCCGTAAGTGGCGGTGCCGGTGCGGGTTTGCAGGTGACGCCTGCTGACCCGCCTGCTTTTGAACGTGCTTTCCGGTTATCGCTGGACAAGGGCACGATCTCGGTGCTGCCGGCGAGGCGTGGCCGGTGAGGTTGAGGAGCGGCCGGCGCGCACCCGCGTCTGTGCGCAGGAGGAAACACAGCGAGCAGAGCTGGGGCTGCCGAGTCTGAGCTCCTCACGATCGGCCCTGCAGCAGCGCCGTCCAACGGTGACTGTTCTAAAGCTGCTCTTGGTTTAACCAGTTTAGCAAACTTGGGTTGTTTCAACACATGAAAGCTGTATATTTGATAGATAACCGCAGTGTCTCTGTAGACACTGAAAATTGAGTATTAATACAGCAATAAAACCTTGTCGTGTTAGTGCTTAGCCCAATCTAGGGCTGCCTTGGCTTGTGATTTGTGGACTCACATTCGTGTTTTGGCTTTTATTCTTTTCGCAGACACTAACGTCTCTTGCCAAGCTGATGAAAGAATGCTGGTATCAAAACCCATCAGCGAGACTAACAGCCCTGCGCATCAAAAAGACTTTGACCAAAATTGACAATTCCTTAGATAAACTGAAAGCGGACTGTTGACCCTCTGGTGCTCTCCTGCGGGAAGGCGACGGCGGCCCGGCCGGACGCTCACATGCCGGGTCCCCGCGCGGCCCGGCACGCGCTGTCACCGCGCTGTCACCGCATTGTCACCGCGCTGTCACCGCGCCGTCGCTCCGGGACAGCGGCACCGCATGGACTCTGCTCGGTGAGCACAGCGGCGTTTCCCAGACGGTCAAGCTCTAAGGACTCACGCGGATGGACGGTTGCGGGGGTAGTGGCCTGAAGGAAGACAGAGAAATCCTAAGACAAGATCAGGGCATTAAATAATGGCTTTGAACGGCTTTTTTCTTTTGGTTTCTTTTTTTTTCCTTTTTTTTTTTTTCTTTTTTTTTAATTCTCTGATCACTCCCAGGGTGAACACGTGGAAGTGGTGAATTTTAATCAGCAATATTGCCTGTGCTTCTCTTCTTTATTGCACTAGGAATTCTTTGCATTCCTTACTTGCACTGTCACTGTTAATTTTAATGACATGACTTGCCAAAAATAAGATTGGCTGTACACTACATTGATCTATGCCTGATTAATAGGAAATGAATTTGGTAAACTGAAAATGTAACTGTCAGATTTTAGCTGCATATTACATGTGTACTGATGTTTACAATAATGCTGAACATTAGGAATTTCTCGTTTATACAAAACTTGCAAATTATTTATTACTAGTGCACTTGCCAGTTTTTTAAACTGTAAAATAAGTGCATAAAGTTAAAGCTTATTTTTATGTGGCCTCTTTCATGATTTCTTACACAGATGTTTTTGTAACACAATATAACCTGAAACATAAATTGTTTTCTGTATTATCATATTACAACTCGATAGTCACCTTTTAAGTGCTTCACATTTGTAGGTGTGTGGTCTGTAACATATTTTCAGTTCAAATACGGAACATATATATAGCCATTACCCACATGACGTTGTGTCTGCTATCTTACTGATCTAGAGAAGGAGAGCAATGGAGGAATTAACTACAATTTTAGGTCATGAATGCTGTGGGGAAAATGCATTTTATTTCTTCTAAGCTATATAATATGCATTTAAACTCTGCCAGAAAAATAACTATTTTGTTTTAATCTACTTTTTCTATTTAGTAGTTATTTGTATAAATTAAATAGAATGTTTTCAAGTCAAACAACAGAGTGGTTTAGTTCTCTCGCTGCCGCCAGCGCGGAAGGGCTGTGCCGCCCCGGTGCTGCGGCTGTGCGCGGCTGTGGGGCCGGCTCGGCTGTTCCTGTGCGGCTGTGGGGCCGGCTCTGCTGTTGTGCAGGGGGAACCCCGGTGCTGCAGTTGTTCACAGCTGTGGGGCCGGCTCTGCTGTTGTGCAGGCGGAACCCCCGGTGCTGCGGTTGTTCACAGCTGTGGGGCCGGCTCTGCTGTTTGTGCGGGTGGAACCCCGGTGCTGCGGCTGTGCGTGGCTGTTGGGCCGGCTCAGCTGTTGTGCGGGTGGAACCCTGGTGCTGTGGCTGTGTTCACAGCTGTGGGGCCGGCTCTGCTGTTGTGCAGGCAGAACCCCCGGTGCTGCGGTTGTTCACAGCTGTGGGGCCGGCTCTGCTGTTGTGCAGGGGGAACCCCGGTGCTGCGGTTGTTCACAGCTGTGGGGCCGGCTCGGCTGTTGTGCAGGGGGAACCCCGGTGCTGCGGCTGTGCACGGCTGTGGGGCCGGCTCTGCTGTTGTGCGGGTGGAACCCCGGTGCTGCGGCTGTGCACGGCTGTGGGGCCGGCTCTGCTGTTGTGCAGGGGGAACCCCGGTGCTGCGGTTGTTCACAGCTGTGGGGCCGGCTCTGCTGTTGTGCGGGTGGAACCCCGGTGCTGCGGCTGTGCACGGCTGTGGGGCCGGCTCTGCTGTTGTGCAGGGGGAACCCCGGTGCTGCGGCTGTGCACGGCTGTGGGGCCGGCTCAGCTGTTCCTGTGCGGCTGTGGGGCCGGCTCTGCTGTTGTGCAGGGGGAACCCCGGTGCTGCGGCTGTGCGCGGCTGTTGGGCAGGTGGAACCCTGGTGACCTGAGGGCCATTGGGACGTGTCTTCTCTGGGGTCCGATCTTTCTCCGGAGTTCCCTTTGCGTCTGCCGGACCCCGCTCTCCGTCTCTCCGACGTTTCCGTCCGGCCGCGGCCGCCCTTGCCGGCGCTGGCCGGGGGTCACCTCTCGCTCTGTGTTTCTAGTGCAGAGAGCGGCCGGCGGGGCCGAGAGGCTGCGCGCACAGCAGCGCTGCGGGCGGGCTGGCCCGGTACCACTTGATAGGTCTCTGAATTGTGTTTGATGAGAATCTGAGCAGATCCAGTGCTGCAAAGGACACAGGAAAAGCAGAATGTGATTAGTTTTTATTGTTAGCTTTTAATAGGAAGCCAAAGGCTCAGTTGCCTGAATGCGTTCCAGTTTGCTCTAAACTGGTTTGTGCATGTGGTGGGTGCTGGGCTGTTAAATAACTGGAGTGCAGGAGGGACAGACAGTGACTCGAGGGGGTCGGTCTGGGCTGGAGATGCTCTGGGAATGGAGGTACCTAGTGACAGTTCCAGCTGCAACACGAGGAGCTCTGTTATGTGAGCGATTGTTTTCCGATCTAGAGTTTTGCCTGGACTTCTCCAGCTCCGGGTGCCCGATGCACACGCGAGTGTTTCTTTCCTATGTGTTTATGAGATGGAACAGGCATCAGCATTTAAAAGCGAAGGGACGCGAGGCAGCTGCTGGCGGCGGCCCCGGGGCAGCCGGAGAGGACGAGGGGCTGCGGCTCTGCAGCGCGGCAGTGCCAAGGGCCTGCTTCGGCTTCTTGCTTTGAGTTTTCACAGCTCCAGCACTTTCCAGTGCAGGTGTTGGAGGAGAGCGACAGTCTGTCATGCTGATGATTAACAACAGTTCTGACCCCTTTGGCTGAATTTGCGGTGCCTTTCTCAAACGCTAAGGTATCGAGACACGGCATCGTACTAGATGTTAGGGAAGACAGTCACGTTAGATGCTTCATCCATCTCTTCTCTGCGCTGAAGCATCTTCTGAAAAGCATTGTGTGCATATAAGAACAACATGACTTTGGGTGGAAACAGCTCCGTATGCTCCCCAGTGCTTCCCTCTGCTGTCTCTGCAGCTGTGCGCTGGGCCCCCTGGGCGCTGCTGGTCGGCGGTGCCGGTCAGTGATGCTGCTGGTTGGCGGTGCTGGTTGGCGGTGCTGGTCAGTGATGCTGCCGGTCGGCGGTGCCGGTCGGCGGTGCTGGTCAGTGATGCTGCTGGTTGGCGGTGCTGGTTGGCGGTGCTGGTTGGCGGTGCCGGTCGACGGTGCCGGTCGGCGGTGCTGGTTGGCGGTGCTGGTCGGCGGTGCTGGTTGGCAGTGCTGGTCGGTGGTGCTGGTTGGCAGTGCTGGTTGGCGGTGCTGGTCCGTGATGCTGCCGGTCGGCGGTGCTGGTCGGCGGTGCTGGTCGGCGGTGCTGGAGGGACCTGCAGTGCGTGTCTCCAGGGCAGCCAGTGCCAGCACCGGGAACCACTGGCCTCTTCCAGTTTGGATATGGACCGGACTGAGGAACTTCAGCGTGAGTTAAAGCCGGAGCCTTGGCTGTCCCTGTCCATAAAGCAGGAATAACCAACTAAAGGATAAAACCACAAACCGTAAAACCAGCCCAGTAATATCCCGTTTATCCTGCGTTAGGTAAAGAAGATTATCCCAGTGAGCTCCTGGCAGGGGGTGTCTGCCCGGTGCTGGGGCTGCTGGGACCCGCGCTGATGGACAAGGTCGTCTTGGTGGGTGCTGCTGCTCGCAGCTTCCTTTGGCATGGCCAGACATCCCGGGATTGCTTTAAACAAAATTCACATTCGTCCCCTGGTCCAGGCTTTGACTGAACTATTTGAATCGTTAACTGTTTGTTTGGGGTTTTTTCCTAATTAGGTAACTACTTTACAAACTTGGATCGAGAAAACTGAGTGGAAAATCATCATAAGGAGTAATTTCTCAGCAATGTCTTGTCTCTCGACTCAGGGGTAAGTCACTCAGCGCTGCTCTGGGGCCGGGCCGGGCTGCGCTCCCCGAGCCAGCAGGAGCCTTGGGACCCGGAGCAGGAGGAGCCCGGTGGCGGCCACTGAGGGTTCTCTGCGCCTGGCCTGTTGAACCTTGGGCTCCAGGGTCTGGACAGTCGTAGCAGAAAACGTGTTGCTGCTTTTCCCCTCGGGGTGTCAGGGCCTGGGCAGCAGGAGGTTTCCGGGCGATGTACCTGGAGATAACGCCCACACCTCCCGCGCTGTTTTTCCAGCATGTTTATTAATTGATGTTCCTCCAGAACCCCTGTAAAATCTAATCTTCTAAAGAGATTTGGAATGCTTATATATAATCTGCTGCATTAAGGGCGTTGCTGCATTTATTACTATGGAGATGGCACAAGCAGTTCCGTAGTTGAACTGCGGATGTGTGTGATGGATTGGCAGTGTTGTCACCGGGGTGTTGTCACCGAGCGGTGCCGCCGTCCACCAGAGCCCTGGTCAGAGGAGGCTCGTCACCTGAAAACTGAATCAGCGGGGGTGTCAGCGCAGGAGCAGCGCGGTCTGATGGAGCCGTCCTGCCGGCGGCAGGGGGAAGGCTGGGCAGGGAGGGAGGCGCTTCAGGTTTGGGAGGGGAAGGTGGTTGTGTTTTGCTCGGATTTCTCTTTTTGTGTGCAGAAGGGCTGTTCATTCCTGGCACTGCGGCTGCTGTCCTGGGGACACCAACGTGTGCTGGTGTTGCTGCGCTGCAGTCACTGAAGCTTCTTCCCGCTTGCCCGTAACTTCCCTCGTGGGCCTTGTGGTGCTGGAATTGTCCATGAAAAATCCTTATCAAGCCTCCTAGATTTTTTTTTTATTAACCAGGATTAAACTATTTTGACAGGGATGGACAAGAAGAATTCTCTGCCCTGCAGGGCCAAGTGTCTGCTGTGCAGAGATCGGCCTTGGCGCGGTGGACGAGGGAAACAAGGGTGTTAGAGGTGCTGTTTGTTCATTTGGAGAGAACACAGATCTCCCTCAAACACAGAATGCATTTTTACATTTTAAAGCTAAGATTCGTGTGGGAAAAGTAAGTATTTTATCACGTGTAGAGTTAATTGTGTTGTGACAGATGCTCTCACCTGGGCACATTTGCTTTATCCCCAGCTGGAAGGAAAAATCCCCGCACACCTCAGGGCCCAAAACCGGGAACCGTGCCGAGCCAAACCGAGCCAGAGCGCGCCAGGACCAGCCACGTGGGCGCAGCGGCGTGGAAGAGGCTGTGGATGGAGCTCTGGTCCCCGAGAAGCCAGGACAGTGTCTGTGCAAAGTGCCGTTTCTCACGGGTCACAGCCCCGCGTGGGGCAGGTCCCCGCGTGGGGCAGGTCCCCGCGTGGGGCAGGGCGCCGCGTGGGGCAGGTCCCCGCGTGGGGCAGGTCCCCGCGTGGGGCAGGTCCCGCGTGGGGCAGGGCCCCGCGTGGGGCAGGTCCCGCGTGGGGCAGGTCCCGCGTGGGGCAGGTCCCGCGTGGGGCAGGTCCCAGCGTGGGGCAGGTCCCCGCTTGGGGCAGGGCGCCGTGTGGTGCAGGGCGCCGTGTGGTGCAGGGCGCCGGGAGGTTTGGGACGGTGCTGGCGGGGCCAGCCCGCTCTGAGCAGCGCGGCTGCGGGAGCTGCGCACACGGTGCTGGGCGCGGTGGCCTGTGACGCCGTTCACTGCAGGGCCTGCCCACCCCGGCCTGGGGACGCTTGGTGCTGTTGCGGTCTTTAAAAGGAAAAGGTCTCCCCCTTTTCCCCACAGCCATTGTGTGTCGCTCGGTGCGTGGTGGCGTTTGTCCCGGCGCCGTGTGTGAGCTGGGGCTGCGGCCCCGGTAGCGCGGGCAGGACCTGCGGCGCTGGGCCTCCCCAGGACCCCTCGTACTGCACATCCCGTCAGTGTCTCTGCTTGTCCGTGACCAAACGCTCTCCCTCACACCCCTGGCTGTGCCGATGGGGCTGTGTGTCCGTCCCCGGGCTGTGTGTCCGTCCCCGGGCTGTGTGTCCGTCCCCGGGCTGTGTGTCCCCAGGCTGTGTGTGTGTCCCCAGGCTGTGTGTGTGTCCCCAGGCTGTGTGTGTGTCCTCGGGCTGTGTGTCTGTCCCCGGGCTGTGTGTCCCCGGGCTGTGTGTGTGTCCCCAGGCTGTGTGTCCCCAGGCTGTGTGTCCCCAGGCTGTGTGTCCCCAGGCTGTGTGTCCCCAGGCTGTGTGTCCCCAGGCTGTGTGTGTATCCTCAGGCTGTGTGTGTGTCCCCAGGCTGTGTGTGTGTCCCCAGGCTGTGTGTGTGTCCCCAGGCTGTGTGTGTGTCCCCAGGCTGTGTGTGTGTCCCCAGGCTGTGTGTCCCGGGCTGTGTCCCGGGCTGTGTCCCCAGGCTGTGTCCCGCGGGGACCGGGCCCCCCGATGGAGGGGAGGCCCAAAGCGGGGCTCGGTGCTCCCGCGGCCCTGGCCTGCCCGCGGGTTTCAGAGCGTGCCGCGGCTCTGTACCGGATTCCTCGCCTTCGCAAACTGCGCCGGTGACGAGGCGGGTGATTTGCAGGTGATGTGGGGTGGGTCTGAGCAGCGACCCACCGTCGGTGAGCACCAACAGCTCCTTCCCGCCAAACGCTGCCGCGTTCCCCGAGCAGCTGCTGGGGATTCCGCCGACACCCCGAACCCCTGAGATAACAACGTTCACATGCCGGCAGCAGTTTCAGCAACTCCGTGTGTTTGTTACTGTGCCCAAATCTTTAGCACTACTCTCTTCGTTGAAAAGGCACCCACTCGGATTAATATGAACTTACCAATAGATGTATGGGCTACTGTGTAATAGAAGTCAGAGCTGTAGCGAGCGGCGTTATGGTGGCGACACTAGAGAATTGTAAAACGGTTCTGGGAGCGCGGTTCGCGGGCCGTGGAGGACCCGGCTGAGCGGTAGGTACCGACCTGCCGGCCGTTCCGCTGCCTGTGCATTTCGGTTTGTTTTGCTTGCACAAAGTCTCAATAGGCCTTAGTTTTGTCCTGATGCGGAGGAAAACAAATTACAAAACAAAATTCTTGTTTTGCAGCCAGCCCTAGAAGTACTTCCAGTTGGCAAATGTCTTTATGGTGTTACCATTTCCAAAGACTCTTAAGTCCCAGGATGCGCTGTTTCTGTCCTACGATGAACTGTGCCATGCGAACATCCACCTGGGAGCACACTGGCCTCACAACAGCCTCAGCACACGGGGGGTTCTATTGTTCCTCCATCCCTTTGGTTGTTTTGTGTCGCTGGCGTTTGGTGTGTCAAAGGCCTGACGACACTGAGACACGGGGCGAGGGGCCAGCGGTGGCGGATGGCTGGAGCCGTGCTCATGTCTGTGCTGGGAGACACAAACAGGGAGCATTCTGCTCTTAAATCACAGACATTCAGTTTAAATGCATGTTGTTGTCTCTTCTGCTCTTATCGCATCTCAAGCAGTTCACTGGATTCGTGGCTGTAGAGTTGAGCAATGTGGGTAATCCTGCAAAACAAGAGAAGGCCAAAGTTCAGAGCACGAGCCGTGTGAGGTGTGTGAGTGCAGGCGCTGCGCCCCCGCTGCCGGGCTGCGCCCCCATCGCCGGCTGCGCCCCCATCGCCGGCTGCGCCCCCGCTGCCGGGCTGCGCCCCCGCTGCCGGGCTGCGCCCCCACTGCCGGGCTGGGCCCCCGCTGCCGGGCTGGGCCCCCATCGCCGGCTGCGCCCCCATCGCCGGGCTGGGCCCCCATCGCCGGCTGCGCCCCCATCGCCGGCTGGGCCCCCATCGCCGGGCTGCGCCCCCATCGCCGGCTGCGCCCCCGCTGCCGGGCTGGGCCCCCATCGCCGGCTGGGCCCCCATCGCCGGCTGGGCCCCCATCGCCGGGCTGGGCCCCCATCGCCGGCTGCGCCCCCATCGCCGGCTGCGCCCCCATCGCCGGGCTGCGCCCCCACTGCCGGCTGCGCCCCCGCTGCCGGGCTGCGCCCCCATCGCCGGCTGCGCCCCCATTGCCGGGCTGCGCCCCCACTGCTGGCCTGCGCCCCCACTGCCGGGCTGGGCCCCCATGGCAGTGCTGGGTGCTCCCCGGGCCATGCCGGGGGCTGCAGACGAGCCAATGCTGAGAACGCTGGGCAGAAGGGTCGAAACACTGTGAGCGGGTTTGGTAGTGGGGGGTGGTTTGTTTCCTGTTTGTCAAACTCAGTTTCAGAACCATTTTGAAATGTAAGCGGCTTGTAATTCTGTATCAATGGTAGCTATAGTGACGTTTATTTAATGAAAAGTATTGAAGTTGAGGGTTGAGACCCAACAGACAATTCAAAATGCACTCTCTCAGATTTTGCAGGCATCCTATAATACAGAGTATACTAGCATATGAAGTGCCCAGACAATCAGTTTTTAATGGCCTAGATGGAAACAAAAGGTCTCAAGTGTGTTTTGAAGACACGCAGCGTTATCAGTATTAAACAGTGTGAAGGGGGTCCTGTTTAAAACAGGTAACACTGGCAGCGTTGCCCTGGGATGGGTGGAAAAGCTGGGTAGAGGTGGGGATGGCAGAGCAACGATCAATATTCTGCTGTGCTACTTTCATAAATACAAATAGAAACGAGGGAGGAAATGGAAACCCTTGTCAGATGTTCATACTGCCAATATCCATATTCTCAGCAGTATGGTTCGATTTGTGTGATGAAGCGTTAAAGTTTGTGGTGGATATGAGCGGAGGTCCCAAACAGGCGCCCAGCAGCTTTGGTGCTGCTGCCCTGCAGCCCTGATTCCAGCGCACGACCTCCGGCGTGAGCTCCCGGTGGGTGCTGGGCGGACGCTGATGGGTGCCGCATTCACATGGCTACATTCTCCGATTTGGGGGGACTTCTTGCTGTCCACTTTAGTGGAACTCGATTTCAAGGATATATTTCACTGAGACTTTCTTGCCTTAATGCATCATCAGTATTCTATCATCAATCAAACAACAGAAAAATAAATGATCGGATTCTTTGCCCTCAAAAAAAAAAAATCTGTCTGTAGTTTTAATAGGTTTTTTGATGTAATTTGTCAGCAGTGTGTTAGAAGCCATTAATCGCCTCTCGCGCAGGGCTCCGCGGCACTGCTGGTACAGTACAGGTGTTGCGCTGGAACCAGGGCGGTGTTGTGGTGAACGAGGAACCCCAGTTTCCAGCGAGCAGTTTCTTTGGCCGAGCGTCCGGCTCACGCGGGGCCCGGGCTTTGCCTCTGCTGTGGTGGCTTTGCTTGGTTGTGGTTTGTGGCTTTGTGGTGGTGGTGGTGGTGTTTTGTTTTATATTGA
This sequence comes from Streptopelia turtur, assembly GCA_901699155.2. Lineage (NCBI taxonomy): Eukaryota > Metazoa > Chordata > Aves > Columbiformes > Columbidae > Streptopelia > Streptopelia turtur. Next base: position 783,898 of record LR594557.1, read on the forward strand.
TTGCAGACCCAAAAGTTCCATTTTTACTAAGTAGGGTTTCTTCCTTTTCAAAGTTATTTCGGTTTTGGTTATCATGCACTTGTGTGCTGCTCCTGGGGCAAATCTGCCTGTCCGGGTCTCGTCACCATGTGAAGATAAAAATGTTCTGGCCCGTGCCAGTGGGACAGAGCCCGTACCCGTGGGACAGAGCCTGTGCCGGTGGGACAGAGCCTGTACCCCTGGGACAGAGCCTGTGCTGGTGGGACAGAGCCCGTACCCGTGGGACAGAGCCCGTGCGGGTGGGACAGACCATGTACCCCTGGGACAGAGCCCGTGTGGGTGGGACAGAGCCTGTACCCGTGGGACAGAGCCCGTGCCAGTGGGACAGACCATGTACCCGTGGGACAGAGCCCGTGCGGGTGGGACAGACCATGTACCCGTGGGACAGACCATGTACCCGTGGGACAGAGCCCGTACCCGTGGGACAGAGCCTGTACCCGTGGGACAGAGCCTGTACCCGTGGGACAGAGCCCGTACCCGTGGGACAGAGCCTGTGCTGGTGGGACAGACCATGTACCCGTGGGACAGACCATGTACCCGTGGGACAGAGCCCGTGCCGGTGGGACAGACCATGTACCCATGGGACAGAGCCCATACCCGTGGGACAGAGCCTGTGCTGGTGGGACAGAGCCCGTACCCGTGGGACAGAGCCCGTGCTGGTGGGACAGACCATGTACCCGTGGGACAGACCATGTACCCGTGGGACAGAGCCCGTGCGGGTGGGACAGAGCCCGTACCCGTGGGGACAGAGCCCGTGCCGGTGGGACAGACCATGTACCCGTGGGACAGAGGAGCCTGTGCCCATGGGACAGAGCCTGCACTGCTGTGATGTCCCTTGCCGGGTACAAACGATGCCATGGGATTTCCACGTGAGTCACTGTCTTCACGCAGCAGGAGTACAAGGGTATGAATCTGGAGGTTCCCTGCAGCCCGAACACCCAGGGAATATTGCATACGAGGGTTTAAAACCTGGCACCAGATAGGACGTCACTGACACCACCCCAATCCCTGAGCAAGCCTCAGGAGCCCTCGGCCGCACCTGCACCGGGACTCGGTGGGCAGGAGGGTTCTGGCTCTGGAGCCGAGCGCTGGGGCCGGTGGCCGAGCCGTGGTCACGCAGCTCCTGACCGGTGACCGGCCGCGCAGCCCCCTGCTTCACCGGCCCTTGGGAAACAACCTCGTCACCTTTGTGCGTCCTCTCAGCCGACGTTCGTGGTCAGACCTGCTCCAAACCAGAAATGAAGTTACTCTGCAGTAATGGGCCACTTCAGCCCCTGTCTCTGTGACTAAGATGCAATAACAAGAGACACTGACTGGTTGCAAATAATTTATATATAATAATAATAAATCCATTAAAATAACTTTATTCTTCATGAGTTTCTAAGGTGCTCTTCATATACATGTTTCCTCAACAATGGATTATAGAGCAGCCCTCATTTTTTGGAAGTAGTAGAGATTTGATGAGACTTTTCTATCTACCATATTAATTGTAGGTAGCAGTTCTTGGACTAGATCTGTTTAACTACGAGATGCTTCTTGCTCTCAACAAGTAAACTCATGCACGTGTTAGTAGGGATGGTGGGGAAGGAAGGGATTTGGGTTGCTGCAATAAGTAATTAAAATGGCAAACTTATTGTGGGAGAGTTTAGTCATTTAAATGTTTATACATTATGGATTCTCAAGAAAAAATGCAATAATGATGGTGGATGCGAGAAGGAACGGAGATGCTAAAAAAACCCAACCTGAAAGCCAGGAGATAGAACAAGGTAATGCTTGAAAAAACCTCAGTATCTGTATTATTCAAGGAATAATGCAGATGCAGCTAAAAGCTGTTACAGTGGGGAGCTGGGGGGCAGGAGCAGAGAACTGCACACCGACCTCCTCCTGAACTCCGGGGTGCAAACGGAGGCTCTGCCTGGTCTGCCTGGGGGAGTCAGCAGCCGCTCCGTGTTTGTGCGGCGGGAGCGCGAGGGTTAACGACACCAAACCTCTGATAGAACTTTGCCCACTACTAATGTATCTGATTTGTTGTGGTTGGTACATGGGAGAGAAGTGTTTGCAGCTATTTATAACCTGAGCTCCCACTGACTTCAGCGCAAGGTCTTTGTCTTTCTGGAAATCAAACTAAAAACCATTAACATTCACAAATTTTACTGAATAAAGGCCATGGTACGCTAAGGACAAACGAAGGAGGACAAATGGAGTTTGGTGCTGGCGTTGCCGAGGACGCGGAGCGCGGCCCTTGCGGCGTGCGCGGCGCTGCGGAGGAGCCACCGAGCCAGAGCCGGGGCCGCGGGACGGGACAGCGGGCGCAGTGCTAATTGGAGCTGGTAATTAGCGCTGCCCTCCTCCGGCCAGGGCCCTGCTGCTCAGATGGACGGGAACCTGTGCACGTGCTGCTCTGTTCTTGACCAGCACAGGAGACGCTGTGTTCTCCATCGCTTCTGCAAAAGGTGAGCAAATGTGTTCCATAAACTTGAGGAGTAACCTTAACTGCTTTAATTACATAATTCATGAGCTATGTCTTCCTTCAAACAAAAAAGCAGATGTAATAATTGCGTGAGATGTATTTACACTTTCTAGCAGCACTGAGCAAATGAAGTGAATTGTTCGTAATTCTTGGAGAGCAAGAGGAGGTGGGTTTGCCAAGCGGTGTGTCCGCCCCGTGCTGCCGGGCGGCCGCGCGCGGCTGCGTGCCGGTGAGCTTCCGCGGCCCCACGGGCACCCCGGGCTCCACGGGACCGTCCCCCTGCCCCACCGGGGCTGGCGACGCGCAGCAGGAGCAGCTGCTGCCGCAGCCGCATTTCACTGCTTTGACACCCAAACCTGCATCTTTAATGGATCTTGGCATGTATTTTCTAAACACTCTCCATTACTTATAAAACGGTAAGTTATATAACATGCTGCTGTGTTATATTGCAGTAGGATATTACATACACCTTTTGTACTTGCTATGAAATAGTCAACATGTTGGACTTAATTGTAAATAGATGACGTAATTCCCATTGTGTTTAACTGGCGATGGGTGATGTGGGAGTCCTGAATACCTTCTCTGGATATATTTGGATGACAACTAAAGAAAAAAAAAGTTGTAGAAGAGCAGCTTTGGTTTGGTTTGGTTTGGTTTGGTTTGGTTTGGTTCGGTTCAGCTTGGTTCGGTTTGGTTCGGGGTTTTTTTTGTCTTATTTAATGGCTACTTAATCCTAGACTACTTGGATTTCATCTTTGCTGTATTTGTATCTTGGTGTAGCTTAGTTCATTTTCTTTTTAAAAGCATCTCATCAAATGATTTTTGCTCATGAAAGAGTAATGCAGAAACATGGAGACTGAGTAATATTCATTTGAGCACATCAGTTTGGATAAACACACACTTAAATTGACAGACCAAACCCACAACAGCGGAACGAACAGCAGGCAGGCTGGGTTTGCCCCCGAGCTGCGGGTTGGTCCCCAGGGTACAGCCCATGCTGGGGCTGTAACCTGCGCGGGACGGGGGTGCTTTAAAACAATGACTTTTCCCCAGCAGGGTACGAAGGGGCCGCGGGGCTCGGATCCCCGGGCAGCCGCGCAGCCTCATGTGGTGTCTGAGCCCGAGGGACAGAGCGGGAGCAGCGGCAGGTCCGCGAGCATTTACTGTAGGTGAGTTTTCATTTGGGTTGCTTGGGTCGCCATTCCACAGCGTCAGACTCTTAACTGAACTGAGCCCTAAATTAATTTTCTAATGTTAGCAGCAAAGCACTGGAATGCATGGAATTCCCAAATCCCAGGACCTTGCTGAAGCTCCCCAACCGTAGTTGCCTTGGAAAAGGCATTGGGAGCAGCACGAGCTCTCACGGTGTGCGGAAGCAGCGGGTCATGGAGGTTCAGCAAGGCCAACGCCGGGTCCTGCGCTGGGGTCACACCAACCCCATGGACGCTGCAGCTGGGGAAGAGCGGCTGGAAAAGGCCCTGGGGGTGTTGGTGCCAGCGGCTGAACATGAGCCAGCGGGTGCCCGGGGGCCAAGAGGCCACAGGGTCCTGGCTGGTACCAGCACTGGTGTGGCCAGCAGGAACAGGGCAGTGACCGTCCCTGTGCTGGGACCTGAGGAGGACAAACCGCCAATCCTGGGGGCAGTTCTGGCACCTGACACCAATAAAACCCTTGAGGTGCTGGAGCGAGTGGAGAGAAGGGAACAGAGCTGGTGAGGCGCTGGAGCACAAGTGTGATGGGAGCGGCTGAGGGACCTGGGGGGTTCAGCTGGAGAACAGGAGCTGAGGGGAGACCTTCTGATCTCTGAACTGCCTGAAAGGAGCTTGGAGCCAGGGGGGTCGGGCTCTGCTCCCCAGGAACAAGCGCCAGGAGCAGAGGAAACGGCCTCAAGTGGCCCAGGGGAGGTTGAGGTTGGATTTAGGAACAATTTCTTCCCCAAAGGGCTGTGGGGCATTGGAACAGGCTGCCCAGGGCAGTGCTGGAGTCACCATCCCTGGAGGGCTGGATGGACGGAGATGAGGTTCTCAGGACATGGGGCAGGGACAGGGCTGGGTAACAGTTGGACTTAATGATCCTGAGGGTCTTTTCCAACCAAAATGATTCTGTGATTCCTACAGTGGAGACAACCCTGGGATTAGAAGCTTGTGAAGACCTTGTGAATAGGGCCAGTGCTGTAACCCTGAATAAATACATAAAGAAAACTACATTAATAAAATCAACAGAAGGTGATTTTTTTTTCAGGATTTTAACACAATTATGGAACCTCTGGCAGCACATGTGGAAATATCAGGCAGAACAAGGTAGGCTGAAAAAGCTGATTTGACAAATGTCACTAACTTCTGTATTCAAAAAATGGAAAAAGATCACTGCTAGGAATTACTGTCTGGGGCTTAATAGGTATGTCATAATAATAATAATAATAATGAACTATTACGTGACGGTGATAAAAATCTAGAGATGCATCTAACAATGTGTGGGAAATGGGGATCTTTCTAGTATTTTTACTTTAAAACAAATACAGAGAGATGAATTGTGCAATGCCTTCCTGAAGACAAGTTAGACTACATGGTCTGGTCCTCTAACAAGCAGTTTTAGAATAGACTTTATTGTATCTTGATTTAAATTTAGTTGATTTGTATGATGATACCTGTAAGTACTTCTGGCGTATAGTGACACAATGGCTTTAAACAATGTCATGGTGGTTTCTAGTGTATGAGAGAGCTGCTGGGATGCTGCGAGGAGATGGGGTGGGCCAGGTTGAGGGTCTCGGTATGGTATGAGATCGTAACAAGTTATTGGAGAAACACTGAAAACAGTTCAGAAAAAAATTGATGTTTGTGGAAAATTTGGCATAGCTTGATGAAGCAACCAACGGAAAAGATGCCGAACCCACTAATAATTAGAAACGGAGGAGGAGAAGTCACTTTTTCTGGCCCCGTTTTCTGTGCGTTTGCAGTTTAAGGTGCCGCAGGCTGCATGTGGCCGGGAAGCCCCGTCGGTTGGGCTCTGCCCGGGGTCCCGCCGCGGCCCCGTGTCACCGCGCGGCTCCGGCCCGCTCGGGGCGCGGGACCCGCGGGGACAGCGGGAGGAGCCGCCGCAGCTCCGGAGCCCCCGCGCCCTCCGCCGCCCCCGCCCGCCCCCGAGGCCGCGGGGGCAGAACCGGCGCTGCCCTCCCCGCCGCGGGGTCCCGGGCGGGGCCGCGCCCGCCCCTCCCCGCCCCGCTATAGCTGCGGCGGGCGGAGCGCAGCGGAGCGGCAGCTGCCCGAGCGCGGCGGCGGCGGAGCCCGAGCCGGAGCAGGAGCCGGAGCAGGAGCCGGCCGGGGCGGCCATGTGGCGGGCGGCCCTGCCGCTGCTGGCCGGGCTCTCGCTGGGCGCAGGTAGGGCGGGCGGCACCGGGAGCAGCGGCGGCACCGGCACCGGCACCGTCCTGAGCGCCGCCAGCGGGATGCGGGGATGGGGGCGCCGCGCCGAGCACCGCCCCCCGCCTTCCTTTCCTCGGGACTCCCCTTTCCTCGGGACCCCCGCGTTCCCCGGGACCCCCGGCGCTCCGGCAGCTGCGGCGGGGCCGGCGGGGTCAGGGTTGTTTCTCAGGAGGTTAAGGAGCTTAATGCATTTAATTATGATCAACATGTATACACCAGAAATAGGTCAGCGGGGATTTACGGGGAATAACCGGGTTCCCGCCCACGCCGTTCCGGTACCGCGCGCTCCCAAGTTCTCGGTCCGCTGGGTTTCAAGAAGCGGTCGCTGGGGGATCTGGCCCCTGGGTGCTTCGTCGTGCACCCAGATCTCTGCTCCGCTGCTCCGCGGTGCTCGGAGGCAGCTCCTCCGGCTGCGCGGCCGGTCGCAGCGAGGCCCCTCCGTCTGCCGGGTGTCGTGGGGCTGCGACATGTCCCGTCCCGTCCCAGCGCGGCGGGACACGGGCCACAGCCCCGGAGCGCTCTGGGCGCGGGAGCCGGGTGCGGTGTCTGGGCGCTTCCCATCCAGCTTCTGCTCTCGCACAGCGGGTGGTATGAAACATTGATTTCACTCAGTTTTTCCTTTGAAAGCCGCTGCTGTCAAATAACGCTCTGTAAAGCAGCAGTTGTCTTCAAGGTGAAGTGAGGCAGTGTTGAATACAACATTTTAATGTTTTTCTGTTAGGTTTACTCCAATTTACTTTTCTCTCGGTGGTTTCAGCGCAGGATCTCTGGGTGATGCTCGTTACACTCTTGCAGAGGGGTGCTGGCAGCCCAAGCTGAAGGACTGTGCCCACTCCCACATCAAAGTACTCCTATAATCCCTTATTTTGGGAAAGGAGGGGTAACAAAGCTCAGCTATTGTTATTTGAAGTACTCTGGTAAATCCTCGTTACCTTCAGGGATGGTAAAACTTGATCTGTCTGAGATCTTATCTTTGTTTGTCTGGTTCCTTTATTATTCAAGTTTGGAAGCTGACCGTAGGGACAGGCAGCCCTGTGCTGCTCGTGTTCTTCCCTGGTCTGCTCGAATGGAATCACCAGTGCTTTGGCCATTTCATCTCCCCTTCCCTCTGGAGACTGTTCAGCACACTGATGAATCTCGTTGGCTTTGGATGTCATTTATATAGAACAGTCTTGCATTGCTTTCCTCTCTGAAGTTGCAGTAGCGTCGTCCTGTTTTCCTTACCCCACCAGTCACTGTGCAGCGCGGGGATGAGGTGCGGTGCGTGTGCCCGCGGTGCGGGACAGGCAGACGCCCCGGTTAGAGGAGGCACCAGGGGAGTTACACGGACCTAGAACAAGTGTTCAGGTCTCACGCAGCGGTTGCTGCTGAGTGTCAGGTGTTCAGCTGTGCATCTGCTCATACTGCACATCTACTCTACATCTGCTCGTGCTCCACCACAGACTTGTCTGATCAAGATACATGACTAAGCATGTTCTGGTAAGCTTCTAACCCTCTGTTCTCTATAATGCACATTTGGAGATGCTGTGCTGGGCAGTGAAGCTCTCCTGAGGAGCTTCCATTGTGCCACAGTATTCAGCAATATTTATGGAATTAAGAGGAAGAGTATTTTGCTGTTGATGTGGAGAACAGCCCCACTGTTTCCTATCTGCTTGTCTCGTGTGGGCTTCTCAAAATTGCTTCCCTCCCGCTCCTGCCATTTTTGTTCTGCATCGCCTCCACCTGCGCTGTATCAAATGCTTTGCACACTTCCATACTCCTCCCAGCCTTATCTTGGGGAAGTCGAGAGTACTCAGCATGCCGTAGTGTTTCTAAATGATCCAGAGCCGAGGGTGTGGGTTGTGGTAAGAAAAGGTATCAATGGGTGGTGGTTCCACCTGAGCCTCTTGTAGCACTCACCACTGAACTGTGTTTTGCCTTTCTTATAATGTGTCTGAAAGATGTCTTACATTTGTGAGAGTTTCTCTCCCACTTAAATGCGAAGCGCAAAGCCGCCTGGTGCGCGGCAGAGGTGCCGGTGCATACAGAGGCAGGTGTGCATGGCCGGGCGGTCTCCAGCGCCGCGGTGCGTGCCCGGGCTGTGCGTTGCTGCTGCTGCCGGCCGTTACACAAGCTTGCTGTTAGAAAGGAGAAGCACAATAGATATTGCTATGGAAAGCTGCTACATGAGGATAAATGCATGAAAATAGCATAACATTGGACACTTGCTACATGGACAGTACTGTGTTCAAACAACTTGGTCTTCTTGTCTTTCCCATAGGGTATAATAGCCTTGTATTGAATAATAAACAATCACTGAAATTACCCTGTGAATCTTAAGTCTGAATTTTTAGCACGTTCCTTTTATTCTAGTGTTTCCTACAGAACATAAACTTGGAATGAAAGTCCAAGGTACATAACCCAGACAGAGCTGTGAACCAGCCGCTTCATGTCCCTGTGTCACTGACGGGCCCAGAGAGCCACCTGCTGCAAAAAGCATCTTCCTTCCAGCTTCACAGTTCGGTTGGCTTACTCCTTATTAACTGCTCCTATCGGAAAGCCTACATGCTGTCAAGCACCAGAAATAGTATGTCCTTGCAAACAAGCACGGCAATAGCAAAGCAGTTGTACTTCCCTAAACAGTTTAATTCACTGCTATGTGACAAATTATCAGTATGGTGCTGTCTTCTCACTTGTGTGGGTCACTGCAGCTCTGTAGCAGTCAGAAGCCGTGCTACTACGAAAGCTCTTTTGGAGCAGGCTGTAGAGCGTTGCCGGTTGCTTGCCGGCGCTTACTCCAGGCTTTAGCCTGGCCGGGATGTTTGTGGCTCTGCGGAGCGCTGCTGAAGGAGAGGGTTCCGTTCTCTCCACGTCCGGCGCTCAGTGCCGGGGTTCAGTGTCACCAGCCGGCGAACGCTGTCAGCAGCGCGATACCGCAGCCGCGTCCGCGGGGTTTGCACCCAGCCGCTGCTGGAGCCTGGGCCAGCAGTGTCCCAGCCTGCTGCTCCTGCTGTCTCACCACAGTCCTGCAGCCAGGCTGCTTCGCTGCGTATGTTTCATCAAGCCTAACTTGTCAACGGATGCTTTGCCTGCTTGAAGCTCATGAGAACGTAGCAAATGTCCTTTGACAGTTTATTCCAACAACAATAATTTCACTGGGTGTTGTTGCCCTTTCGCTGCTCAGTTAATGTTAATTTAAATGTCTGGCCTCAATTTCTGTCTAGTGGGTTTTTTTGGTCACGGTTGCTGAGCTTTTCTAGAATAGGGATTTTGAGCACCCAGTATTCTGCCTCCAAAATGAAGTTACTTAGACATGTTAATAAAACCACTTCCCATACAGATTTTTAAGAAATGAAAACATTGGGGCTATTTAGTGCCTCTCACTTTAAGACATTTTCTTCAGTTCTGGAATAATTACTTTTCCTTTCTCCTGCACGGCTTTCTAGTTTGGTATCAGTCCTTTCTGCGGCACGTTCACATAGGGAGCTTTTAATCTACTCTCACTCCTACTATTTCCTTTTCCTAGAGCCGTCTGCAGCGAGGGCACTTACCCACGGTTTTCCGGTACAAAGCCCGAGGTGCGGCGGCTCAGCCCGCGCTTTCCGGCCCCGCGGCAGCGCGCTGCGGTGCAGGCTCTCGCTCAGGAGATGCGCGTGTGCTGCTGCGCACGGCATTCTCTGTCAGTCTCCAGAACAGAAGGGTGGATTTGTCCCATGGCTTTTGGAATGCGCTGGTGCTTCATCCTGAGTAGTGGCAATAGAATTGACACCTATCGCTGTTGGGAAGGTGACAAGGGAGCAGGAGGAAGAGTTGAACTTGCTGTCAGTAATGTCTGTGCTGCGCGGGGGCTTTCGGCTTAATGGGGAACAGCGATGAGCTGATCCCGTTTGTCTTCAATGCAATCTGTGATTGTAAAACTTTCCTATCTCCCCAGAATTGCCTTTTACATGAAAGAGCCATTTCTTAGCCTGTGTCCAGTGCCCCTGCCACCTGTCCTGTACCTCTCTCTGGTTCTCCTGTGCCCTTTGGAAATGGGTGACAGGAGCCAGTCCCCGATGGCAGAGTGGAGTGTTTGGTCTCCTCCTGGTCGTGCCCCCCATGAACTGATTTGGGTTCTCCAGCGCTGCCCAGAGGCTCAGCACTCCGTCCCAGAGGCTCAGTAGCATGTCCCAGAGGCTCAGCACTCCGTCCCAAAGGCTCAGCGGTGTGTCCCAGAGGCTCAGCGGTGTGTCCCAGAGGCTCAGCGGTGTGTCCCGAAGGCTCAGTGGTGTGTCCCAAAGGCTCAGTGGTGTGTCCCAGAGGCTCAGTGGTGTGTCCCGAAGGCTCAGCAGTGTGTCCCCAGCAGGGGCAGCCAGCGCTGGGCCGGTCGCTGCTCAGACACAGCTGGTGCTGGTTGTTCTGGCTGATTTGACTCTCCTCTGGCTCTCGGTCCCTCAGCCTGGTGAGGTTCCTTTGCCATGCTCTGCAGTCAGTTCTGCTTTCTCCATCCCCAGCAGATCTTAGCGCTTCTTTCTCAGTTCCCCTTCCCAGATCCCTGGAGCACGCAGCACCCGATTCCGTGTGGCTCTGCAGGGATCAGCCTCTCCTGGCCAAAGCCGCCAGGTTCCCCTGCCTGGTCCCTGGGTTGCTCCAGACCATGGGCTGACCGTGGGGTAAGGCTGGAGCACCTCTGTCCCATACCCTGCTCCGTCATGGGCGGCCGGGCAGAGAGCGGCTGCCGGGGCTGTGCCAGACCCTGCTCCAGTGCCTGCTCCAGCCTTTGTTCAGCTCCATCACGGGCAACGGGCTGGACAGCAGGACACAGCCAGTCTGCAGCTCTGGGGTCTGCTCTGAGCCCCTTTTTACAGCGGCGAAGCCTTTTCCACCTGCCCCCCATCCCTGGGAGGGCGGTAGATGTGCGGCTGGTGGGTCAGGCCCAGGTACGTGTCTCACCGTGCTGTGACACCTCCCACGCGTGTCCTCGCTCTGTGCCCGCGGCCGGGGACCAGGCAACGTGCAGCGCCTGCGCTCACAGGAGCCCCGAGTCTCTTGATTTGGGAATACAATGAAAATACGCGTAGAAGTGCACTATACAGAATGACTGAGGATAGAAACGTTAACGGATATTCTGCTCTCCTTCCCATCAAGATTTAAGATAGGTCTGGAATTGCTGTAAGACCACTTAGATATCTGCTTTCCAATTCCATTTTGAAATGCTCTACTGCTCTGTAGTCACAAGAAGAAACTGTTAACTGTTGTGAGTGGCACTGGATTATGGCTTAATGGAAGATTAATGCCTTGTTAATTTGTACAGTAAAAAGTTTGTGTTGAAATGCAGAACATTGCGTGGCTCACAAGAGATAGCAAGTCTGAGCCTTTTCCCCCATAGTTTTTAGTCTATTCTCTTAGTCCCACAGCATTAGTCAGCTTATGCCAATTATGTGCTCAATTCTTTCCATTTAACTTTTAAGGTTGCACTATGTCTATCTATTTGTTTTAATTGTTAGCTGCTTTTATTAAGCTGGTGTTTAAACCCATATTCTTCCCTCTGTTGTTCATATGTAGAATCATTCTTGTTCCGTAGTTATCTTGTGATTCATATATTTGAACCTTACATGAGGAGGATCTGATGGAAGCATGAAAAAAAATCTGTTGTGCACCTTTGTATTGATCTGTTGTGAACTGGATGCTGGTTCAGTTCTTCCTGCTATGTAAGTGAACCACACAGCGTGTTTGCCTGTGCTGTGGGTTTATGGCTGTATTGAAAACTAAAAAGAAAAGAAAAAAGTTGTTTTTTATGTAAGTCGGTCATGTTGTCTTCTGCTCCAAAGAGCAAGTCATCCTGTCCTTAGGTCTGAGTGGGTCTCATCCAAGAAATGGGTATAGAGTCTCAGCTCCTATTGCAATAACAGCAGAAAAATAATCCGTGAAAACCACTCATGTCTTCAAAGTGCTAAGATCGGGGAGCACCTGTTCCTTGCGGTCTCTGCACCCCCAAGCTGCTTTCCTTGTGCATCTGACCGTTTGTGGACCAGCTGCCCCGTCACCTGGGCTGGCTGGTGGGTTCTCCCGTTGCTCACGGGCTCTGCCCGAGCACCGTGCTGCTCTGGGGACCAGGACTGCTCACCGCTGCTGGGCCACGTGCCGTTGTCACCGCTGTCCCCCCCGAGGGGAGCCACGGCGCGTCCCCTGCTGCTGTCCCCCCCGAGGGGAGCCACGGCGTGTCCCCTCCTGCTGTCCCCCCCGAGGGGAGCCACGGCGTGTCCCCTCCTGCTGTCCCCCCCGAGGGGAGCCACGGCGCGTCCCCTGCTGCTGTCCCCCCGAGGGGAGCCACGGCGCGTCCCCTCCTGCTGTCCCCCCCGAGGGGAGCCACGGCGCGTCCCTGCTGAGCCACGGCGCGTCCCCTGCTGCTGTCCCCCCGAGGGGAGCCACGGCGTGTCCCCTGCTGCTGTCCCCCCGAGGGGAGCCATGGCACGTCCCCTGCTGCTGTCCCACCAAGGTCAGCCCACGGCGTGTCCCCTCGTGCCCTGCCCCGGCCGTGCAGCTGTCCCCGCAGGACGGGGTGTCACCCTCCGGGGGTGCGCGGCTTGGGGAGCTCCGGGACGTGTTAGCTGGAGGATTGCGTGCTGGGAGAGCCGTAACCAGGGGTCACTACGTCTGGATGCCTCCCACAGTGCTCCCAGACCGCATATTGCGGTTGTTCACTTTCTCCTAGTTTCCCAACCAGAGAATGCAATGTTTTAAGGGAAATGTTGTCCTTGAGTAAAAAAAGGAGTCATGTTTGTTACTGGATTGAAGAGTGCCTCATTTTGAAACTTTGGGAGCACGTTTTCCTCCTCCCGCTTTGATCCTTTTCCCTTTGACTCCTTCCCCGTCACCACATTCCCGCAGCGTGGCTGGTGGGGCTGGCGGAGCTGCGTGCGGTGTCTGCCGGGAGGAGTGAGCATTTCCCCCGTGCGGGAATGGCAGAATTCCGGTCGGTGTTTGCACATCCCCCTGGTGCGTGGAAGGGCTGCCGGAGCAGCGTGTCCCGGCGGGCACGGTGAGACGGCATCGCGCTGTCCTCCCGCTGCCCTGGAAACCGGGGAAGCTCTTGGCAGCATCTGGGGCAGCAGAGGAGTCACATTAGAGCAGAAACTGCGCCGATGTGTAATGTGAAAGCTTGAAATACATTGCCAGGTTGTAGAACTGTAAAGGGACAATGTTTTCCAGGATCCCTCTCCCGATTGCACTGAGGTGAGGCGGCTGAAACAGCACAGCTGCAGGGAAATGGTATAATACTTTCACAGTTACATTTTAAGATCATCTTTCTGCTCTTTTAACAAAAGATTCTTGATGTACACAAATGCCTTTGGAAACAGGATCAAGTATTTGTATCTGTATTGAATGTTCTACCCTTTTTTCTAAATGAGAAATTAGCCAGTAGCACAGGCAGGTACAGGGGGAACATTGGGCTTCTGTTTTCTAGAATTACATTTAAAAATGGTCTGTGTAAATCTTCTGGGAAGAGTCTCATCTTGCCATCAACCCAGCCTCTGATCTTGTCTGTGAATAGATTTAGCCACATCGCTTTTCTGCTTTTGTTTGTTTGTTTTCCTATGTAAGTACTTGACACTGGCAGCATTAAAGCTCGTGTGAGCGGTGGGCTGGCTCAGCGCCGCGCCGGAGCGGACGGCTGAGCGGCTGGGCCCAAGGCTGCGCACCCGCTGCGACGGTGCTCTGCAGCTTTTTTAGAAGGAATGATTAAAAAAGGCCACAATTCTGGTGCGGTAGGACAGACATACACTAGAAGTTTCTCAGGTTGTAATGTTTTGGGCGTGCACGAGTTTTTCGTTCGTGTGCTCTCTTTCCTCTTCCAGCCGGAACGCACTGTTCCCATCAGGAGCTCGTGTGCCTGTCTCTCTTGACTTCTGTGAGCTCAGTGTTTCCGAAGGAGAGCAGAATCATAGAATCATTCCCGTTGGAAAAGACCCTCAGGATCATTGAGTCCAACCATAACCCAACTCCGGCACTAAACCATGTCCCTAAGAACCTTGTCTATGTGCCTGTCAGCCCCCCCAGGGATGGTGACTCCCCCAGTGCCCCGGGCAGCCTCAAGCCCTTCCTGGGCAGCAGAGCAGGGAATGCCTGCTGGGCCGTCTCGCTCTCCAGGACTTTCTAGTCTGCAGTGGGCATGAAAACTCTCTGGAAATACAGAGTTCAGCATGCTCCTTTCTGTGGGCTCGTGGCCAAATGCTTTTGTTCTCAGAAGCAATAATAATGTGGGTGGGTTGTATTGAGAATTTTGACCAAAACTTCGTTTCTTTTTGTTCTTTGCATAATGGCTTCTCGCAGAAGCAGCTCTGTGGGCAACAGAATTGATTTCCGCAGCCCTGAGAACGTCCAGTTGCAGGCAGTAGGTTGGACAAGGCGGTTTCGAGGAAAACGCTCAGAACTAAAAGGACAAATGAGATGAGAGTCTTTCTGTCCGTGATGTAGAAGGAGGAAAGGACGCCCAGCAGAGCGCAGCGCTGGGTCCCGCGGCAGGAAGCGCGGCTCTGGGCGCGCAGCCCTGCCGTCCCGCGGCGCCGCCCGGCACAGCGGGCACGTGGCGCGGGCACCGCGCGTGCTGGCCACGCGTGGCCGGCCGAGAGAGGTGACCGGCCAGCTGTCCCCGTCTCGCCCTGCGCTCGGGGGATACCCGGGAGCCGTCAGGACCTGCAGGGACGGGTTTGGTCAGCCCCTCTCTCAAGCAATCGACCAAATACCAGAGTATGGATGGAACTGTCAGTTATGTACTGCGGGTGACGTTGCAAAGGCCGTTTTCCAGTTTATGCTCAGGCTGTGAGAAAGGGGAGAAAAACAGCATGATAATGTGTCTGAAACCCTGAAGACACTTGAGGCAGTCTTATATTCATTTCCTCAAGTAATGCTTTTATTTTGCAGTGTTGGTGACGATGTGGCTGTTTTTCTCCTACTAGATCTCTTATTTATTTGGACCTGATGAGTCTTGCTCCTGGCGTCTCTTCTAGGACCGTGGTAATGTGTTTAAGGGAGAGATTTACCTGCTCTCTTGCTGGGTGATTGATTGTGCTCACTGCCGGTACAGAGCAGCGGCAGCGGCAGACAGTGACGGAGTCCTGGCGTACCCTGCGTCCGGGACAAACACGCACATACGGTGCCAAGGAAGTTTGTTGTGGGCCGGGGCTGCAGATAAACACAACAAGCTGTTATTGCAGGTGGGTAGCACAGGATGAAGATTGTCATAAAGAGAACAAACAGTGTCACAGAAGGAGAAATCAGGTTGGTGCTGACGTCTGGCAGGACTGCTCCCTCCTCTGGGTGCTGTTAGAGATGAGTCGCCACTGCTGCAGCCCTCGGCCACCCTCCTCCTCCTCATCACGGGCACGGCGACGGTGCCTGGCACACAGAGCCAGGTGCTTTCCTGTAGACAAACCTCTGCTGGTCCCCAGCGTGGGGTGACATGGGCATGGGGACAGCGCCCAGGGTGCTCTGCTGGTCCCCAGCGTGGGGTGGCCAGGAAGGGCATGGGGACAGTGCGCAGGGTGCTCTGCTGGTCCCCAGCATGGGGTGACATGGGCATGGGGACAGTGCGCAGGGTACTCTGCTGGTCCCCAGCGTGGGGTGACATGGGCATGGGGACAGCGCCCAGGGTGCTCTGCTGGTCCCCAGCGTGGGGTGACATGGGCATGGGGACAGTGCGCAGGGTGCTCTGCTGGTCCCCAGCGTGGGGTGACATGGGCATGGGGACAGCGCGCAGTGTGCTCTGCTGGTCCCCAGCGTGGGGTGACATGGGCATGGGGACAGCGCCCAGGGTGCTCTGCTGGTCCCCAGCGTGGGGTGGCCAGGAAGGACATGGGGACAGTGCGCAGGGTGCTCTGCTGGTCCCCAGCGTGGGGTGGCCAGGAAGGGCATGGGGACAGTGCGCAGGGTGCTCTGCTGGTCCCCAGCGTGGGGTGGCCAGGAAGGACATGGCAGGGGCACAGGTGACAGCTGGGCAGCGCTGGCTCATAGGGGCTGGCTGGTGGTCAGAACAGAGCTCTGTTGTTCTGGGGCCATCCCAGTCCTCATGGCTCGGCTTTTTGGACGTCCATTCTCTTTAAGAAAGAGCCTTCTCTTGCCCAGTTCCCATAGAAACAGAATGAATTTATACATCAAATTACTTCTTTTAATTTTTTTTGGTACCCTGGGCCCCATAAGTAGAGCAGGGTTCAATCTTGCAGACGTAGAACTGACCTGGGAAGGTGTTCAGAATGTATTTTGGGGACCCCATGATGGGATAAGAACTGTTTAAGTCAAAAGTTGAAGAGATAAGTCTCTCTGCTCTAAAAGGTGGTGGTGGATTGTTTTGATTGTTTGCTTGGGGGTGTTTGTGTGGTTTTGGTTGGTTGTTTTCACAGAAACAAAATAATCATATAAAGTGCACTTAAAGAAGGGTTGTCTGCAGAAATTGCTTTCAGCCCAAGGTGTCTTGGTTATCATATCACTGCTAATGTGGGCTCCTAAACTTGGCACGAAGCAAGCAAAAAACGTTATCAAGCAGGTGACGACAACAGGGAAGACAAAACCAGTTATTGTCACCAGCTGGCGTTTCACTGAGATTATGTGGCATTGGTTTCCCCCTCATCTTCCAAGAATCAATAAAGCCTGAAAAATGTAGTAGTTATTAAATGTTTCTAATTGATTTGGTGAAACATGAAGATATGGTTAAAAACATGCAGAGTTTAGAAGCCATCAGGCTTTTGCACCAAGAGAACTCGTGTGGCTGTTTGTGTGCCTGCAAAAGGTGCATCGTCTCAGGAGAGCAGGGGAGGAAGTCCGTAGTTCCTGCCCGTGTCTGTCTGTCTGTAGGGTGGTGTGTGCCGGGACTCGGCACCCTGGCGGTTCCTCAGGCTCGTGGCCGTGGGCTGTGGCCCGGCGAGGACGCTGGGTGCTGGCACCGGCGAGGAGAGGGGCGGCTGCGGTTTGGGCAGGCGGCACAGCTGCCCGGAGAGCGGCTGCCGACAGTGTTCACCGTTCATACGTAACGAATGGAGCTGTGCCCAAGTATGCATCTCGGAATTGGGCACGAGCGTGCGTTTGTCCTGAGCCTCGCCTGAGGTGCTGTCTTGAGGCGTGCGAGCTGGAGACTTGGACCTTCCGTCCACAGAAAGCTCTTCTTGGGGCAGTCACTCTTCCCACCACACAGACAGCTGCTGTACGCTTCCCTGTGACCAAGGGCCACCTGGTTTCAACACTCGTCACCTGTGGGTGTTGGGGACCTGTGCTGCCGGGGCCTCCTGTGACCGGGTTCCCGCGGCAGCCCAGGGCCCGCTGACCGGCGCGGTGCCGTCGGTGAGCCAGCCGCGGCCGACTGGCACGGCGCTGCGGGGTCTGTCCGCCCGGGTCTTCTCACGAAAGCCGGACACCTCTCTTTCAGGGCTGAAGTGCGTGTGCCAGCTGTGCGAGCACACCAACTTCACCTGCCAGACCGAGGGCGCCTGCTGGGCCTCCGTCATGCTGACCAACGGGCGCGAGGAGGTGGTCAAGTCCTGCGTCTCCCTGCCCGAGCTGAACGCCCAGGTCTTCTGCCACAGCTCCAAGAACATCACCAAGACCGAGTGCTGCTACACCGACTTCTGCAACAACATTACCCTCCGGCTGCCTGTCGGTAAGAGCCGCCCGAGCGCGGAGCTGTTGGGACGCTCGCGTGACCGCCCGGAGTGCCGGAGCACCGTGCCAGGACACGGCCCGGAGAGCCGGCTCAGGGGGTGTTAAAGGCTGGCGGGAAAGCAGTAGCTATTTTTTTCCCAACTTGTTTCGGACAGGAAGATCTAAACCACAACTCGGTCTGGGGAAAAGTGAATTTCTTGCATCTCCTAAAGATGTTCCAAATGCTGTCCGTGATACCCCGCCAGGCAGTAACCGTGAAGATGAAAGGAAGTGTCTGAATCGTAGAATAGTGAAGAAAACAGACTTGTAACCTCAGAGATTTTGTGGGCTGGAATATCATAAGGGAGTTTGTGATTTAAATGGGCATGAGTCCAGATGCAAGGATGATGAGGTTTGATGTGCTGGCGAATTTCCATGGGGCATGGATCAGCAATGTATAGAACGAGCAGTTGTGAGGGGCTGAGAGCTGTTAGCTGCTGTGTCACAGGGGAATAACGAAGACATTGCTCTGGCTGAAGCTTTACAGTTGCAAACGTCTGTACAGAATTCACAAACCCGCTTTCGATCGGGACGGGAGAGGTGTGGAAGGAGGGCTGGCTGCAGGTGCTGGCGGTGAGCTGTGTCTGGGAAGTGCCCCCGTGCTTCGGCACAGACCGGTGTTGGGGTTGGCAGTGAGGGCAGCCTGTGATGGGCAGTCCTTGTCCTTGGCCAGTCTGTGTCACCGAGTGCCACGAGTCACCGAGCAGTTCCCACAGGTGACATCGGTGTGAGGGCGCGTGGGAGCCGGGGGTTGCGGTGGCTCCGTGGCGGGCGGGACGGCACCCGTGTCCCCTCTGCTATGGTCACACAGGGTCTGCTGCCGGGGCGGGGGTGAGGACAGCGGGGCATTGCTGGGGGGGCTCTGGCCGATGCCGTTTCAGCAATCCTGTTGGCCTGTGTTGAACTCGGGGGTTCTGCGGGTCGGTTTAGCAGCTTGTGAGGCAGCTTTTCCTGGGTGTTAGATTGTGCCATTGATTCCTGCCCAGCGGGGACGGGCAGGTGTAGGATTCCTGCTCCCAATTAGAGGGAGGGAGGAGATTTGCACTTCCAGGAGCTCTGTGTGCTGCACAGCTGGTGCAGTGCTTGACTCTGCCAGACCCAAAATCCGGTAATGAAGTTGATTCAGTGCTTCTTAAAATAAATATTTATACTATTTTTAAGTTTAATTATTTGACTCTTCTTTCCAAGGTTTGTGCTTAAGCTGGGCTTTTTTGGAAAAGGTGTAAAATATACTACTCTACCTTTTTATAACATACACTTACACTAGTGAGAGATGTTACAGGTAAAAAAGATGCAAATTAATACATAATTTACAATTACTAATTGTGCTTAAGCCGCTATTGTGTGGTATTTAAGAGAATTCAGCAGGCAGTTAGTGGGAGCACTCGCTCTCTCACCCAGGGCACAGGAGGCAGGCGGCGCCGGGGCTGCTGCGGTGGCCGCGGGGACCGTCCCCTCCTGCCTGTCCCACTGGCCTGGCCGGGGCAGCCACCGAGGCACCAGCCTTCTTTCGGCTGACGACAGAAGCGAGATACTAGTAGTTATCGTGCTCTAGAAATGTAGAAATAAAATACCATGCCTTTTTATTTGAAGTTGGGATGCAGGAATGTTGGGAGCAAACGGGTGTTTGCAGGGAGGCGCTGGGGTACGTCTGCCATCCTGGCTCTCGAACTGGCGGTTGCAAAACCTCTGGTTTCATATTTCAGTACCAAAGAAAATTATTTAGTTTTTAGCTTCAGCCCTTTGCTCTAAACATTTGGGGGAGTTCATGATAGTCGGATATTTAACAGTGCCGATGGTATTGCTTTGCTGGGACTCGCTGTGCTTGGACGGTGCTGGTGTAAAGGTCTGTGTGTAATGTCACCTCTTGCCTGGTGTGTCACTGTTAATGTCACCTCTTCCCCAGCGTGTCACCATTAATTTCACTTCTTCCCCGGCACGTCACTGTGTCCTGTTGTACGGCCTGGCTCTTGGCCCTGGTCCCCCAAGACAGGGAACTAAACCACCGTGTCTGTTAGTGCCTAACCCAGCGCACTGGCTCTCTGGTCTTCAAAATACACCGGCTTTGTCGAGGTACTTATTTAAGCCAGCCCACCTCCAAGCACCCTCTGTGTTTAAGGAGTAATAATACATGTGGTTTGACACTTGGTTCAGACATCTTGCTGTGGAAGTTGGGTGTACCTCCATTACGCAGATTCTAGTTGGAAAGCGGGGCACGTGAGATGAAGAGCTTGGCTTCGGGCGGCAGTGAACCCTGCAGCGGAGCGGAGGCCGCGGGCGGGGCAGCGAGTGCCGGGCGCTGCGGGTCCCTGCGGCTGCAGCCGGGGACACCAGCCCGTCCCGCCTGCTTCGGGCCCACCGTGTGCTACTCACCAAGGGCCGTGTTGTGAACGGGTCGGGGTGGCTGGGCAGCAGTGGAGTGACTGGCGGCACAGGGACCTCTGAGCAGGAAGCGGCTGGTTTGTTTTCAGTGCCCGTGCATGAATTTCCATAGTAAAGCTGTAGATGGCATTGCACGACTGCACGCTTGGGGCGGCAGCGCAGCTCCTGGCTGCACTGCGGAGGCTGCTCTTGGTTTGAATTAGGTTTGTTTTCTGTTTTTGTTGGTGTGTTTGTTTGCTTTTTACAATGTGGGAAAATATAAATATTTGTGGATGGATTAAACTTGGATATCTGCTTTTTCTACACTAGTTGTTGGCAAGGATTTCATGACAGTATTTTGCATCAACAGGTGTCAAGTTTCAAAGTGCAGGACTAGTTTGCAGTAATTAGGGATTTTCTGTGCCACCCTGACTTTATTTGCAGGTTTCTGCTGTTTTCCCTGGGATACTTTCTGCCCAGCAGGTGACCCTGAGGTGACCTTCCCCTATCAGCGGGATGCCAGCTCCTCAGGGGACCTTTCTGTGAATTTGTCTGCAGGACAAATTGCCGCTGTGCACTCGGCGTGCTGCAGGCTGTTTGGAGGAGTTGCTAATAGGATCTTGGAGACTTCTTGCAGCCGCACACTTGTGTCTCACAGGGGCGCCAGGCCGTATTTCTGATCTGGGAGGCGCTGTTTGTGATCTGTGCCCCAGCCCACTCGTGGGCAGGATTTGACCCCCCGCCTGGTTGCAGGTTCCAGCCCTGGAGCAGGCGCTGGAGCTCCTGGCAGCTGATGGTGGCTGTGCTGGAGGGTGCTGGTTGGCCCCAGGAACAGTAAATCCGAGCTGGGGAACTTGTTTCCCATCCCTGCTCCAACGCAGCAAAGCTGACGTTGGCTGCGGGCCCCTCCTCGGGTGGAGGCTGTTGAACCGCAGCTGAGCGCTCAGACACTTTACGTTTGGTCCAGATGCAGTGACCAGGACTTCTGGAGCTCTGGTGTGTCTGTGATGTGTGGGGAAAAGTTTGTGCCTCTACTCATTCTGACCTCATCTCAAAACACCCAGTGACGCT
Source organism: Streptopelia turtur (assembly GCA_901699155.2). NCBI lineage: Eukaryota > Metazoa > Chordata > Aves > Columbiformes > Columbidae > Streptopelia > Streptopelia turtur. Next base: position 804,910 of record LR594557.1, read on the forward strand.
GGGTATTAACCCTCCAGCTCTACAGACGCTGGGAATTGAGGCTGGATGGGTGCAGGTGGGTTTGGGAGTTTCTTACAGGATTTGGGGCTTTCTGACCAGGCTGCTTGCAGGGACTGGCTGAAGAAAACGTCAGCCTCTCAGCGCAGAAACACGGGGATGTGCTCGGTGTACAGCCACGTGCTTGTGATTCAGTGGGAGGCTTCAGCACAGCAAAGAGTTCTCTGTAGAAGTTTAATTCTAAGGGTGTTGGGGTTTCTCCTTCAGTCCGCGGTTCCAGCAAAAGGCGCCAGAGCCGTCCCCTCTGCTGCCTCGGGGTGACCTGGCGCTGCAGCATCTCTGCAGCTGGAGAGAAAAAGCGGATGAGTTCTCTTCTGTATTTGCATAATGGAAAGTGAGTCAGAGGAGAAAGGAGGCTTTATGGAACAAGATTAAGCTAATAGTGCGATTAACAAACTGTATAATAAGAAATTTCCAGCTCTCTTCTTTATTCCTGTTGCCCAAACTGTACAAAGGCACAAATGGTCCTCGTATCACCTACAGTGGCACACACTGGGCTGAAAGAAAGGGAAATATAATAGACTTACTAAGACAAAAATCCCTCGAGTAAATTTGTATTGCCGAGAGAAGTGAATGGTACCAATTAAACTAATTGTTGGGCAAAGATTCTCATCTTTTGTTGGATTTTTTTTTTTTAATATCATCTGTAAGTTTTGCATGAACAAATAATGACTGTTCATTTACCAGTTTGAAAATGCCTAAAGACATTAATGCCCTTTAGGAGAATGGTATACATGGATATGTTAGTATTAAAGGAGTCAGACACTACGGTACATATTAATCCAGAAAAGGAGAAAAATCATCCGTCAACCAATAACTTTCTGAAGAAAACCCAGTGTTTGAATACAAATGGTAGGGAGGTCTCTGGTAATTGCTCCGGCCCCTGAGCCGCTGGGTCCCGGGCGGAGGGACGCGCTGCCCAGCGCGGCTCGGCCCGGCCCTTTCTCCCTTTCTGCTCCTCGCCTGCTGTGCAATGGGGTGAAGAGCTCCGGCTGGGTTTGCCCGGCACAGACGGGGTGAAGAGCTCCGGCTGGGTTTGCCCGGCACAGACGGGGTGAAGAGCTCCGGCTGGGTTTGCCCGGCACAGACGGGGTGAAGAGCTGCGGCTGGGTTTGCCCGGCACAGACGGGGTGAAGAGCTGCGGCTGGGTTTGCCCGGCACAGACGGGGTGAAGAGCTCCGGCTGGGTTTGCCCGGCACAGACGGGGTGAAGAGCTCCGGCTGGGTTTGCCCGGCACAGACCGGGTGAAGAGCTCCGGCTGGGTTTGCCCGGCACAGACGGGGTGAAGAGCTGCGGCTGGGTTTGCCCGGCACAGACGGGGTGAAGAGCTGCGGCTGGGTTTGCCCGGCACAGACGGGGTGAAGAGCTGCGGCTGGGTTTGCCCGGCACAGACGGGGTGAAGAGCTCCGGCTGGGTTTGCCCGGCACAGACCGGGTGAAGAGCTCCGGCTGGGTTTGCCCGGCACAGACGGGGTGAAGAGCTGCGGCTGGGTTTGCCCGGCACAGACGGGGTGAAGAGCTGCGGCTGGGTTTGCCCGGCACAGGCTGAGGCCGAGAATGGAGTTAGCGGGGAGGTCCAGACAGTGGGCGAAGAGACCAAACACACTTCTTCTCATCAGCACTGCTGAAATGTGAGTGATGGATAAAAACAGGGAGGGTGGGGAATGGAGCAAAACAAGAAGAGAAGGGGAAATATTTTGATGTATTTTTTTCTCTCTTCTGTGTGGCTGCTCTATCTTCCCTGGCTGCTGGTGTCTGCAAGGCACGGCTGCAGTTCAGCGGCCAGCGTTAACACTTGCTGTTACTGCTCTGCGGCAAAGCGGTGCCAGAAGGGTCACGTAGCTGGCGTCCCGGGTGCTGGCCCACGGGGCCCGGTCTGCGAGGCCCCCCCGCAGCGCGGGGGCCGCGTCCCGCCCGGCAGAGCTGCTCCGCGGCCCCTCGCCCTGCACGGTTCGTGTGCCTTGGTCCTCGGCTGGGCCAGGTTCGCGGGCTCCGGGGGGGCTGCTGAGAGCGCGGCCGTGGGAGCAGAGCGGAAACCGCAGCTCAGATCACGTACGTTTATCTCACAGCCGTATCCCCAATGGTTTACTGCAGTTTCCGGATCCTTAGGCGGACCTTTTCCAGCTGATTTCTGAATGTTCTGACAGGAGTGATGGAGTCTGTGTCGTGGTGGAGGCTGGGGAGCATTTTAGACTCCAGTCTAAACCACGTATTTTTGAAATGGTTTAAAAGTATTCTGTATGTCTGACTAGAGCCCTGGATTAGCTGCAATCTATTTTCTTACTATATTGGAAAGAATACATAATGTTTTTTAACCTGAGTGGCTTAGGAATTTAAACATGCATAGTTCAGGGCTTCCAGAAGTCTTAAGGTGCCCGTTATATGTCAAAGACAAGGCACACGTTGTGTATGAGAACGTTTTTTCCACTGGAGAGGAAAAAAACCCTTTGTTTTTTTTCCTGCCTAGAAGTACTCTTGTTTACACAGCTTGGAATATAACTATAGCATATTGTGAAACCGCTGAATATTGCCAGATGGGCTGTTTTTGTTTCATACATGGTAACACGTCTTCAGCTTCCAGTCTTGAGTAGCAAGTTATTGAATGGTACATTCAAGATCAGATTGCAAAATATGCTGATTAATGGTGTCGCTGCAATGGTTTTGGGTAGTCATGAGGGATTTTCTTATTTCCCGAAAAGTTTAACGTTGCACAGCTGCAGTGAACATTGCCACACTTGTTTGGTGGTGTTGCCTTTAATTACTGCTGTACCTTGCGTGTTGTGCCACTCCTCCTGCGTACGGCTTGTGCTGTGGCAGCCCCAGGGACGCCCAGGGCTCGCCATGTGCCAGCCCAGATGTGGAGGGCTGGAGATGGCCAGCGGCCAGCTGTGGGGCGGGAATCACAGCGCCGGTGCCTCCCGGGTCCCCCACGTGTGCTCCGCGAAGAACTGGAAAGGGCTGGAGCAGCTGCCGCCACCTTGGTCCGCACTTTGGGACAGACTGAAGCGTGACAAGGAGTTTCCGATTGACTCTTCCCACGAAGCTTCTCTAGACAGTCAGGATCTGTTCGTTTCCCAGGAGCGCGGTGCTGACCCCTGCAAACCGGCCCGGCCGCCTCTGCTCCCGGTCCCACTGCTGACTCGCCCTCTGCACCAGCTCCTCCACCTGCGGCTCCTCGGAGGAGACCTGTCCTGTAAGCATCCCTGGCCTGGGTTTGTTCTGACAGCTGTCCCTGCATGGCTCACAAAGCTGGTTTGCGCTCCCGCTGTCCCTCTCCAGCGCGTGTGACAGTGTCTGGGTGTTGCTGTGCCGGAGCTGCCGCTGTCACCCGCTGCTTGCCTGCCCCCCGGAGGGACATAGCGCTGAAAATTCAGTTCCGATGCCGTTCTCTCACAAAACCTGCACTGGACATCGTTACTCATACAAACTGTGCTCATACGCATTTTCAGTAAAAATGTGTGAGATCACTTTTCTGTTAAAATTCAGTACATTTTTTTCTGATAAAAATGGTTTTGTTGCTTTTTTTTAAAGGTGCACTGAGCATTTTTTATGAACCTCTTAAAATCCTGCTATAAAACCTGTTTCAGCAGCTTACAATGTACAATCAGTGCACTAAAAGTTACAAATTGCCTTGTCCCTCCTCCTGAAGCCCAAACCGCATTGTTGTCTCCCGTAATTCTGTTGGCAAATCTGGCAGCTGGCCCTGGGTTTGCAGACTGTGTGACAAGGCAGTGCAGACACAGCCATGTGGCTTTAATAGTAAAAACTCTTCAAAACCGGGTACTTTGTTTGAGGCTCACGGTGAGTCGGGCGCATGTCCTGCAATGCCAAGCGTGCCTGTAGCAATGCACCTTTCTGCGCTCGCTCCTCGCCTCGGCGCGTTGTGCCCGTTGTCATCGCCCGGTTATCACGGTGATGTGTTCAGCCCCGGGCTGCCAGTCTGATGTCACGGCCGTGCAGGGTGAGATGTCACTGCAGCAGTGTGACGTGCAACGGCCTCAGGACAGCTAAGAAAAACCAACCCAGGTAATTTATTGTGCCCTTAGTGAACTTGGCTTTGCTTCCTCTTCAAAGTATCTCTAGCGCTGCTTCCTAGTTTCAGGATCCTGGAAAGTTTTATGTATATACATCGGTATGTCTATAATTTTAAGATAAAACGAAAGCCAACAGTAACTGTTACTCCTTTTTGCCTGTACAGCTTTGCCACCTGTAACACCCAGACTGCAAGGAAACCGACTTGGAAGTGAAGAAAAAGGGAACAACCCTGGCGATGTTTCAGATGTTGCTTCTGGAAAGTGATGCTCTGGAACGGAGGGAGCTGTGAAAAAAGAGGGAAGAGAAGGAAGAGCTGGAGGCACTGAGAGGGGCTGCAGGATGGCGAGGAGGAACGGCTGTGACCCGGCTGTGGGACGCGGGCGAAGAAGACAGCGGTGCAGGCGCAGGCTGGGCGGGGACAGGAGCCGCAGGGACAGGGACAGGGTCAGTCCAGCGTCCCCCGCGGGCTCGGCGGTGCCCGGGTGCCGCTCTGCGCAGGGGCCCGGCCGAGTCCCTCTTCCCACCTCTGCTGTCCAAAGCTTCCTGATCGTTGTCCTTTCTGTACTGTTTGCCCTGGCCAAAGAACAATAAAGTTTTGTGTTTTGTTCATTTCATATTAAGTTGTTTTTCGGCAATTGGTGGAAAGAACCGCCAATTTATAGGTATCTTGTGCGCATTTGTCTTTATCAGCCGCTGCTGATAGATGGTGACTCTGCTTAGGTCTGCGGGTGAGGACATTGACTTGGGGGATGCAGTGGCAATGCCGGGTTGAGGACACCCAGACAAGGGCCCCTCGGTTGGGACGCGGTCCCAGCGCCACGCCACGCTGCGTGGTGAGGTTCCTTGGCAGCCGCCAGCCCGTGTCCCCACAGCCCCGTGTCCCCACAGCCCCGCTCGGCCGCACTGTCCTGCGGCCACTCACTGCACCAGAGTCCCCGCGGCAGAAGGTACCAACCTGTGGCTTGTTGTACCTGCTGCAGGGGAATTCTCTGCTGTATAGTGATTAAAAACAGCTTAGGAAATCACAGTGTATCGGTGAACAAGCTGGAGTTGCAAGGAGGAGTCCTGCTTGCAAATCCTCTTACAAATCTGCCAGGTAACCTGTGAGTGTCCCGTTGGAGTGTGTTAGAGGAAAAGCCCACGGGCAAGACAGAACAACTATGTTTTCAGAATGGTTTGAATTGTGCGCTGTGAGCAGACATGGAGCCTTCTGTTGTTAATGTTTTATTTTCTCAGTTGAAGCATGTAGTGTTAAGATGTAAAGAGGAGGAAAAGCCGCAGTTTCCTTTGCAGAGCTGAGCGGCGCGTCCGAGTGGCGGGTGCACGGCTGGACAGGTCCTTTGCAGAACCGCACGTCTGCTGTATTCGCTGGAGGGGGGTCACAGCCGCTGCTGGGGCCGTCAGGCCGCTCGCTCTCCAAGTTCAGGTTGCACTGTACACATGGCTTAGCCTTTGCCTAAGGGAGAGAGGGGCATTTGTTTTCCACAACAGCGAAGGGATGACTTTGCATGGTGTGGAGTCCATGATTACTCAGTCGTCTGGAGCCGTTAGGTCCACTGTTTGGTACTTGTGGATCTGATTGTCGAGGGGTTTTTTGGTTCATGTTTCTGTTTTGTTTTATCGGGGGGGAATTGTGTTGTTCATGTGGTGGTTGTTGTTGTCGTTGTTTGTTTATTTGTTAAGCTTATTTTCAATGTTGGGGGCAGTAAGGGATTTTTGTGTGTGTGCATGTACAAGTAAATACCTTAATAATGTATTCCTGTAGCTTCTTGATAAGCTTTTTACCCCTATACTTTTGAAGCGGAAAATGATCTGGGACGGTCCCCTTGTGATAGCTGCATGATTACAAGTTCCTGAAGTGTTCTGTCTCAGAAATCCTCTTAATGCCTCATTTACCATAACTTCGTACTCCCGTATGCATTCAGGATTGCCAGGAACCGTATGTTGACCTAAAGAAAATGGGAAGAGCAACAGTAACTCCAAAGTGTCAGAAAATATTTAACATCCAAACTCATTTTCATGGGAACCAAAAGACGTGCCATATTCAAATACAAAGCCTCTTAACAACTGTGGCCGCTTTGGAATGAACCCGTTCATTGCGTGCTGAAGTGACATAGTTGGTCAAGAGACCAGTTTCTGGCATAGCACTGTTTGTAGTTACTTTTGCTTTCTCTGAGAGACTGCAAATAATGAGATGATGACATTAATACCTTGTGAATACATTTAACTTTCCATTTAGCTATAGCTTTATGCAGCATGACTGTAGATAGGGATAGCAGCAAACAATCAGTGAAGCTTAAAGAACATTTTAAAAATAAGTACCAAGGCCTCCTATTTGTTCTGAACCGGTTTGTGCTGGTTTTAAGGAATACCGTTTAAATGAATTGCCTGTGCCGGGGTCTTGCAGGGCGCTGCTGGTCCCGTTCTGTGTCTCCTGCAGCGGGGAGCGGGGCGTCAGCTCACTGCAGGCAAACACAAACGGATGGACACTGCGTGCTCTGCAGGGTCCTGCTGTGGTTTTGGAACTGCTAGGAAATGTTCTTCAGGTGTGTGCTGTTGTCAGTGGTACCGAGCGGTGGGGTGGGACTGCCTGGGACGCTGTGCAGGGAAAGCCTGGGGGTCAGCAGGTCTGAGGAGCCGTTCTGGGCTGGTTTTGGGTTGTTTTGGGGCTGTTCTGGGCCGGGCTGGCCATGGTCTGTGTGCCGCCTCGCCCCGGCCCTGCTGCCAGCAGCCACCCGGCCCAGCGGCTCCTTCCCCAGCGCTGCTGCCGGCACCGTCCGTCTGCTGCCGTTTCCCGTGGTGCTCAGGGCTGACCAGAGCCCAGGCGACCTGCGGAATAGGCGGGGGGGGGAAAGTCTCCGTAACTTCCAGAACGGTGTCTGTGCCGCTGCTGCCAGCCCTGGGGATCGGTACATCTGAACGTGTCGCTGCTCCGCAGCCCTTCGCTCATCGTCTTTTTCCTCCTTTCTGTCTCCCGAAAGCGTCGGAGTCTGCGGGCAGGGCCGGCGCGGGCCCGGCGGCGCTGGCGGTGGCGGTGGCGGTGCCGCTGTGCGCGCTGGCGCTGGCGGCGGTGCTGGCGCTGCGCGGCTGGCGGCGCCGGCGCGGTGCCCGCGGCAGGGCCAAGCAGCTCAGCGTGGAGGAGCCGCTCTGCGACTGCAACCTGGTCAGCTCGGGGAAGACGCTGAGGGAGCTCATCCACGACATGACGACCTCCGGCTCGGGCTCGGGTAGGTGGGGGCTGCTCTGCAGCGAATCTTCTTGGTGCTTAAACCGAAGGCAGACGTGCCACCTGGCGTGTAGGGCGCTGCAGAACGTTCCTGCTGGGCAGGGGGTGCAGTGGGGGTCTTGTCTCAGAGGCTCTTACACCGGTGACAAGTTTTTTGCCAAAGGAGGTTTGGGGCCGATACGCCTGGCCACACATTATAGCGGCAATAGGGCTTCGTTTGCCCTGTGTCTGTCAAATGACAAAAGTTCAACTGTTGGTGAGACTCTCCCATCCAAACAGTTATTCAGAAGGTTTCAGTGGTGAGACAAAGCGTTGCTGGCCGGGGTGGCACAGCAGGTGAGAAAACGCCCTCCACCGAACCCAGCGGTCAGGTGCCGCTCCTGGAGTTTTTATAGCCCTGCCGAAATAATGTTACTCCGAATTCTTGTTTGGAGCACAATGCCAACCTTTTCAATACTTTTTCTCTGTTTCTGACATCCTATCTACTGCGACGCCTCTGTTGCTATTGAGAACTTGTTAAACCAAAGAAATCCAAAATTAGGTGGGAATTCAAGAATTCCAGCTCATCAGGGTGGTGGCACATCTGGTGTGTACGGCTCGGCTTTCTGCAACTAGAATTTTTATTGACGAGTGCAGTTCAGTGGAGCATTAACTTTATTATTTAAAAAAAAGACTGGTGAACTATTTCACAGATACCTGTCTCTTCTTTTTAAACTAGGTTTACCCCTGCTTGTACAGAGAACAATTGCAAGAACAATTGTCCTTCAGGAAATCGTAGGAAAAGGCCGATTTGGCGAAGTCTGGCGTGGAAAGTGGTGCGGGGAAGACGTGGCTGTGAAAATCTTCTCCTCCAGAGACGAACGGTCCTGGTTTCGGGAGGCAGAAATCTACCAGACGGTTATGCTGAGACACGAGAACATCCTGGGCTTTATTGCTGCCGACAACAAGGGTACGGTGCGAGTCCTGTGAAATCCTGGGTGTTTGTCCCACAGTCGCTTTCGCTGCCCCGCTCCCGTCACTGTGACCCTCGCAGCGGTCCGGAGCTCTGTCCTGGGGGGCGGCCAGAAGAACTGTTTGTGTGCATGGCTGAGCTGGCCACAAAGCGGGCAACGCTTGGCCTTTGTTTCATAAGCTGAATAATCTTGTTTTTTCTGGGTAGATAATGGGACGTGGACTCAGCTCTGGCTTGTCTCCGAGTACCACGAGCAAGGGTCTCTGTTCGACTACCTGAACCGGGGGACGGTGACGGTGGCGGGCATGGTGCGGCTGGCGCTGTCGGTGGCCAGCGGCCTGGCCCACCTGCACATGGAGATCGTCGGCACGCAAGGCAGGTGCTTCCACCCCTCCTCCCGGTGCTCTAAGGAGCTTCAGAGGCATTTGCAAAGTCATTTGTGGGTGATGTGGTATAGTAAAGCATTTTGCAAACTGCTGTACTGCAAGAAACAGTCTCAACATAAGCGTACGACACACAGCATAGACAGAACGGGAATGTCATCTTCCCACTTCCACTGTCTGTCCTGCTTCCACGTCTGCGAGTGGATGTGGGAGCTGCTGTGCTAATGGGACTGCTAATGGTTTGCTAAATTAACTTGGAGGAGGGTGAAATTGCAGTTTCTCTTTTTGTGTTTTATTCCTGAAATGCAAATATTGGAACAAAAGCGCCCTCAAGGTTGGTTTGGTTTGGTTTTGTGTTTTAATGTGATGGCGTTTAGCAGAGCTTTCCTTAGTACAAAACAGGCTCCAGTGTTTGGGTGTTGGTTGGTTGGTTTGTTTGTTTATGGGCTATAGCAACAAAGTTGAATGAAACTGGTTTTGCTTCCTGGCTCATTACGTTAAAACTGCTACGGTTGTTATCAAAACGGACAGCGCTTTCTCTTTGCGTGAGCAGGCAAGCCAGCGATCGCGCACCGGGATCTGAAATCTAAAAACATCCTGGTGAAGAGGAACGAGAGCTGCGCCATCGCGGACCTGGGCCTGGCGGTGAAGCACGACTCGGTGCTGAACACCATCGACATCCCCCAGAACCCCCGCGTGGGGACCAGGAGGTGGGTTTGGGGGCTGCTGGCCCGCGGGGACGGCGCCTCTCAGCCCCTGGCCCCGTCCTCCCCCCGTGGCTCCGCTCGTGGTCTGTGGGCCCCCGTGTCCCCTGGGTGGTGGGACGGCAGTCGCAGCCATGGGACATGGCTCGATGGCGCGGCACCACGTGTTGGTCACCGCATCTGCTCCTGCCGCGGTCAGGGCATCGCTCTGAGCGGTCACGGGGGTGTGTGTGGATGTGGGCAGCTGCGGTGTTGGGTTTGTCCCGCCCCAGCTCTCCCTTTGCTCAGAATTGCTGTCAGGAGCTCTCACCGCCCGGTGGGACCGGCGGGTGCCTGGCCTGGCCTGAGCAGCACAGCCGGGTCTGCTGTACAAACTGACCTGTGTGTCCTTCAAAGGTACATGGCTCCTGAGATACTTGACGATGTGATGAACATGAACATCTTTGAGTCCTTCAAGCGCGCGGACATGTACTCCCTTGGGCTGGTGTACTGGGAGATCGCCCGAAGGTGCTCCGTTGGAGGTGAGCTTTCTGGCGTCTGCACTTTGCAATGCAGACCACCGTTATCTTAAATAAAACAAAATCAATTAAAGGATCTGTGTCCTGCCCCTGCACGCTTCATTATGTTGACAGTATGTGGCAGCAGAAGTCTGTTGTGGAGCAGTTGTTCGAGGCGGCCCCACATGTTCCTCTGTTCTCTCACTGCTTGTGAAAACAAACAATCGGAGTTGATTCTGGAGCAGCTACTTTGGGTTTTGTGTCACCTACACAATAAATCTTTCCTAGGAATCACCGAGGAGTACCAGCTGCCTTACTACGACGTCGTGCCTTCTGATCCTTCGATAGAAGACATGAGAAGGGTAGTTTGTGAGCAGAAGCTCAGACCAAATATTCCAAACCAGTGGCAAAGCTGTGAGGTAAGAGCAGTTCTTCAGTTTAGTATTATACAGAGTGTATTTAAACCGAGACAGGGTTTTGCCGTGGGACACAGGGAGCTCCACGTCCGGCCTCTCCCGTGTTTAAATGTGTTTCAGGTGTTGGCCCCTTTTTCAGCTTCCAGATCAATACAGAGAAAAACTCTTTGCACCAAATGCTGAGCTCTCTGGAATATATTAATTTATGGTGTCGCTGTCGTGCTGCCGTTCCAGAGGCCGCCCGTTGCGCTCCCGGGTCGCAGTGCAGTCCGTGGTGACGCACTGTTCTCCATTCCTGGGTTGTGGTGCGGGTCACGGTGCAGTCTGTGGTGACGTGCTGTTTCCTGCAGGCTCTCCCGGGTCACGGTGCGGGTTGCAGTGCGGGTCGTGGTGTGGTCCATGGTGACGTGCTGTTTCCCGCAGGCTCTCGCAGGTCATGGTGCGGGTCACGGTGCGGTCCATGGTGACGTGCTGTTTCCCGCAGGCTCTCCCGGGTTGCGGTGCGGGTTACGGTGCGGGTTGCGGTGCGGGTTGCGGTGCGGCCTGTGGTGACGTGCTGTTTCCCGCAGGCTCTCCCGGGTTGCGGCGCGGGTTGCGGCGCGGGTTGCGGTGCGGCCCATGGTGACGTGCTGTTTCCCGCAGGCTCTCGCGGGTTGCGGTGCGGGTTGCGGTGCAGGTTGCGGTGCGGCCCGTGGTGACGTGCTGTTTCCCGCAGGCTCTCGCGGGTTGCGGTGCGGGTTGCGGTGCAGGTTGCGGTGCGGCCCGTGGTGACGTGCTGTTTCCCGCAGGCTCTTGCGGGTTGCGGCGTGGGTTGCAGCGCGGCCCGTGGTGACGTGCTGTTTCCCGCAGGCTCTCGCGGGTTGCGGTGCGGGTTGCGGCGCGGGTTGCGGCGCGGGTTGCGGTGCGGCCCATGGTGACATGCTGTTTCTGCAGGCGCTGCGGGTGCTGGGCCGGGTGATGCGGGAGTGCTGGCACGGCAGCGGCGCGGCGCGGCTCACCGCCCTGCGCGTCAAGAAGACGCTCTCCCAGCTCTGCGCCCAGGAGGACGGCAAGGCCTGAGGCAGCTCCCGCCGAGGGACGGATCCTGCCGCTCAGCTTCTGACGTGTGATATCATTGTTGGTTTTGTCTACCTCACGCACCGTGGTTCAGTGTTTAAGCGCCCGAAGCAGAGCGCTGACATCCAGCTTCGTATTTGGCCACTGGACGGGGCAGCTTCTGACCGTAGTTCGTGTTCTGTACAGCAGGTCTGTGACTTGCCGGGGTTCTGTCGGTGACTTAGACTCCAGGCTAATCGCAGAAAGGAGCTTAAGACACCACGACAGTGTAATGATACCTTTTGCTATCGTGCTTTTTGTCTTAGTCCAGCCCCAGGCGTATCGGACGTAGCTGCTATTGGTTAAAGCCTGTTTGCAAGAGAAACCACGTTTTACCCTCAAACCAAGTCAAAGACCCAATTTAATCCAGATTTTTACATATTTTCATGCAAGATTCTGAAAACAGGCTGTCAGTAAAATGCACTTTTAAATGCTATATTTACTAAGCAAATTTTTAAAAAATGAAAATTTCACTACACATGTATATTGTGAACAAAAGCATCTAGTCAATTTTTCATAAACTTTTATTTTTTGTTGTCTTGATTTAATATACAGTATTATAGTTAGGACTTGTAGTTATCTTACTCTGTTCATTTTTTCATTGAACATATCGATCAAGGGACAATTTTTATTTTTAACAGTTGGTAGGAAAAATAATAGAGGCAATACTTTTCCATTAGATACGTAGGGATGGAATGGGATAAATTCTACCTAAACTGAGAAAGTATACATTTTTAAAGCATGATGTCTTGCCAATCTGTCACTGGTAACATTTTTTAGTGCCTTTTGATGTCCCGGGGGAGCTTTAGCAAGTCAGCAGCGGGGCCATGTCTGGGTGCACCGGTGTTCGCGCAGCCCGCTCGTGGGGCCGGGGCTCTGGGGACACGGGTGACCGGAGCCACCGCAGCGCTGCTGGGGGTGGCAGGGTCCCGTGTGCTGTCGTCTGTCACAGCCCGGGGACCTGCTGAGATGGCACTTTAAAGTGCTGACGTCCTTCTGCGAAGCCAGTACAGCCTGTCAGAGGTTCTGTGTGGATTTCTGTAATAGCGCCAGCTTGGTGAAAAGTATTAATGTCTCATCATATTCCCATAACACTGCGAGCTATAGGAAGTGGGGTGCTTTTTTCATAACTCACTGATGTGGTATTTTGTGAATTCTGCCCCACTCCACATGTATGAATATAGTGTTCCAATATTTTTAATAGCCAAAATGATACACTTCATAATAATATGATTCTTTAAATGTTTCTAAATCCAGGTGCCTGTGGAAATTAAGCCCAGAGATGTCTCCAGAGTAGCAAAGCTTCGCAAAATTCAAAGTAGCACATGCAGCTCTGTGGAAATAAGCTGTTCGCTAATTGTAGTATGAAACCTCTTTGGCATGAAACCTCTTTGGCATGGAACCTCTTGAGCTGGGGCTCTGGCGTGCAGGAATGGGTTAAACTGTGACCGGGTGGGACGGTCAGCAGCGTCAGTGCTGCGTGTTCCATCCCGACACACACGCTCGGGACACCGCGGGCTCGTCATGGCTGTTAATTGTCCCATAAATGGGCCCTAATGCCGTTTGCCTGTTGTGTAAACCTGGTCCCTCCTGCTTGTGTTAATAGCGCACGCCTGCGCGTGTCTGTTGGCTGCGTGGCGGAGAACGTCGCTACTGGATTTTCCTGCAGCGTGCTTTGAGATGTAATCAAAGGCATCTTATAGGTGTAATTGTTCTGCGCTTCAGCTGCACTGGGGAGCTCAGCAGATGTGCGTTTCTAAGCGGCTGGAGGGTGGTTGTTGCAGCTGTGTGATCCAAGGAGAGATGGGTATCCAGAGATGTGCAGACCTAAGATCCAGCATTTGTTCTTGTAGAACGTAACTTGAAAAAAATTCTTATGTTAAAAAGGAACAATCAAAGATTATTTTTTTAAGTGGGAAAAGGAAACGTTTTATCAATTGAAATAAACTCAGTGAATTTGCAGAGTCAGGTGTTTGAAATCAGCAGTAGTGGAGTACCAGTGATTTTAAACAGTGTGCTGATTCAGGCCTGTTTCTTCGAAAGTGTTTAACGGTGCAGGCGAGATGCACTTTGGGAGTGGAGCGCTCGGCAGGTGCCCGCAGAGCGGTCTGGTCTGTCCCGCAGAGCAGTCTGGTCTGTCCCGCGGCGCGGTCTGGTCTGTCTGGTCTGTCCCGCAGAGCAGTCTGGTCTGTCCCGCGGCGCGGTCTGGTCTGTCCGCAGAGCAGTCTGGTCTGTCCCACGGCGCGGTCTGGTCTGTCCCGCGGCGCGGTCTGGTCTGTCCCGCAGCGCGGTCTGGTCTGTCTGGTCTGTCCCGCGGCGCGGTCTGGTCTGTCCCGCAGCGCTCCGGCTCCGGCGCGGCTGCCGCGGTCTCGGTGCACTGACGCTCGTTGCTGAGAGCCGGGTCAGCTGCCGTGCGAGATGCAGGGTGACCGAGGGGCACCATTAGCTTCTCCTACACCACTTTTAAAATGCGTTAATTTTTTTGCCTAAAATAGAGGCATTCTTCATGGGGAGAGTGATTGGAATGCTCTCTAGGAATTTTTCTTCCATCTTAAATTCAGTCCTATGCACTTTTTATCCGTATTATCCTTTGAATGTATCCATGCCCTTGATGTCTACTGGATAATTGCTCCTGGGGCTTCTTTCCCTGTGGACTGGTGGAGGAATTTGGTGTTGGTGCAGAAGGTCCCCTGGGTCTTTTGTTATTGAGAGGCAGCGGCACCTTTTAGCAAAACAGAGTTAGCCACAGCTGGGTCAAAGGGCTGGTGCTGTTGTGCTGGGCTTTGTTTGTAAACCGTGTGCTCCTTTGAAGGAAACCAACCCCCTTATTTTAGTGGCCTTTTCACTCAGCGTGGGTTTGTCCTGCTTGGATTTAAGAACAGAGGTTATGCTGAGGCCGTTGGGGTGGGTTTAGGAGGTTTCTGGAGAGCTTGCTGGTGTTCCTGCTGATCTTCATCTAAAGCACAAGTTCTTAAGCTCGTAGAAATTCTCAAGCTCAAGGATGCTGCAGACCAGTCACCACATTTAGCCTCTCATAATTGATGCTTCTAGTCTGGGGGAGTTACTCATTTTTTTAATTAGCTTCTAATAACAACCTAGAACTTAACGCATGGAAAATGAACTGAAAGGGAAAGTTAATTAACATTTTCTCTAGCACCTATTTTTTTTGTTTCCTTAACTACTCCTCCCAAACACCCCTTGAGAAATTCAAACTGTAATCTCTCTTGCACTTTACTACTTTTATAGTCATTTGCACTTACCCAAGATCGTTCCCTCCTGTAGCGCTATAACGACTCCCGTAATGCTGTCATTGTTGTGTCACTTCTATTCTTGGCAGTACTTTCAGGAATTATAAGTGAATTAGTTTGGAGATGTGTCTGGTCCCCACAGGGGTCTGGGCATTGGGCAGAGAGCATCTCCCTGGGCGCCGTGCGCCTGCTGCTCCAGCGACGCGCGGGTCCCGGCCCGGGAGGCTGGGGGGAGAGACGGCCGTGTTCTGTTTTACAGGCAGCACCTCTATACATGTACGGGAAAAAAGCATTAAGAGGTACAATGTATTTCTACAGAATATAAGAAATGTGCAATAAGTTTTAACCAAAGGCTCTGAATGTATTTTTGGCATAAATAGACTGAATGTATTTTGAATGTAGCTATTACATTTCTGTCTAAATCTGCTGTAGTTTTCAGTCCCCAAAGAGGAATGTGTAGTGTTTTGTTAGTCTGCAAACCAGTCTCTGAGTTTTCTGTTTTTTAAAGAAGCATTAATGTTTTTTCCTGGAGTACTGTAATATTTTAGAGGTTAGTACAGCAGTACAATGCTAAAATTCAACCTTCATATTGTGAAACACCTAATGTAGTGTACGCTGCAGCAAGTTATTTTTAAAACTATTGCTGAGGTTATTGCTTGATATTGCAGCTGCCCTGGATGTAAATAATTTGTTTAGATGTTGTATTTTGTATGTGTATTTTACATACAGGTATACTTTTGGAAAGATGTGGCCATTTTAATAAATTAAGCACACTCTGCCATTGTGTTCCCGTGAAGTGTAAAGCTGTTTGTTTATTTGATGTTTGTTTTGGGAGGGGTGGAGGGCTGTTCCAGGTGCCCCCAGCGGACTCACGTGGTGACTCACGGAACGTGGGGCTCCTGCCGCGGAACGGGAGCTGAGCAGGTAGGGGGCGCGGTGCGGGCGCGGGGGCCCCGCGGGAGGCGGCAGTTCTGCGCACGCCATGGGTTCCGTGGGTTCCAGCGAGGGCCGCGGGCCGGGCGCTGCACCCGCCTCCCTCGCACACCCAGCTCCTGCGTCCCGCTGCTGCGGCTGCTCGGGGCCGTAAATGCCCGTGAGGCTCACGCACGCAGAGGACTTAATTCTGAAGTCTTTGCTTGCTTGAACATCCCCCTTGCACAGCCATAACCTAGCCATTTAAGGCAGGCTTTATTCAAATTTAAGACATGTCAAAATGACGTCCACCACACTATAATACTGCCAAACAGTATCAAGCCTTTCATGGCTTTTGAAGGGTACTGTGGGTTTTTTTTTTTTCTTAAAAAGCCCACTGTGTTACCGGCAATTACTTGTGAGTTGGGTCCTTCTGACAGTGGGTTCTTAAGCACGCTCTCACTCTTTGGTAACCGGATGGTTCAGGAAGGTTTAGTTGCCAGGGCTGGTTCTGGCTGTGAAGTGCGGGTTCTGGTGCAGTAAGGTGAGCGGTGGCCTTGGGGCGGTGGCTCTGGAGTGGTCCCCAGCCCGGCAGCAGCACCTCTGGCTGCCGTCCCCGCCAGCCCCACGCTGAGCGGGTCCCCGTCACCCGGGAGAGCAAAGCGCTGCTCTCCAGCAGTGCCGAGCGGGTCCCCGTCGCCCCGGAGAGCAAAGCGCTGCTCTCCAGCAGTGCCGAGCGGGTCCCCGTCGCCCCGGAGGGCAAAGCGCTGCTCTCCAGCAGTGCCGAGCAGGTCCCCGTCGCCCCGGAGGGCAAAGCGCTGCTCTCCAGCAGTGCCGAGCGGGTCCCTGTCACCCGGGAGAGCAAAGCGCTGCTCTCCAGCAGTGCCGAGCGGGTCCCTGTCACCCGGGAGAGCAAAGTGCTGCTCTCCAGCAGTGCCGAGCGGGTCCCTGTCGCCCGGGAGAGCAAAGCGCTGCTCTCCAGCAGTGCCGAGCGGGTCCCCGTCGCCCGGGAGAGCAAAGCGCTGCTCTCCAGCAGTGCCGAGCGGGTCCCCGTCGCCCGGGAGGGCAAAGCGCTGCTCTCCAGCAGTGCCGAGCGGGTCCCTGTCACCCGGGAGAGCAAAGCGCTGCTCTCCAGCAGTGCCGAGCGGGTCCCTGTCACCCGGGAGAGCAAAGCGCTGCTCTCCAGCAGTGCCGAGCGGGTCCCCGTCGCCCGGGAGGGCAAAGCGCTGCTCTCCAGCAGTGCGAGGGATCCCTGCTGCCCTGGAGATCCTGCTCCCAGCACTCGGGGAAGGAGGAGCAGCTCCCGGGAGCAGACGGGTGCTTTCCCATGTGGGCGCTGTGCCCTGTCCGCCGCATCCCAGCTGGGCAGCGGGGTTGGCCAAGGGCTTTCACGCGGGGAAAGGTGAGAAACTGCTCAGTGGAGGATTTGTGTCTAAAAGAGAAAGGACTAATTGTTAATTTTCTTGTAATTAGGTAAAGCAGCTCCCTGGGAGCTGCAGGAGCCGTCGGTGCGAGCCCAGCAGCGGCAGAGAGGCGGCTCTCGTCCCCGAGGTGCAGGGCCGTGCCGTGTCCCCAGCGCTGGCTCCGTGCTCCTGCCCGCGGACGCGTGTGGGCAGAACCCGCAGGACGGCGCCGGGGGGCAGGTGGGTCTGCACGGGCTCTGCTCCAGGGAGGCTCCAGTGTTTTCTGTGCATTTAGAGCTGCTGGGTGACAGCGAACGCAAATGTAACGCCTTGCTGAGACACGAACTGCTGCTCTTTCATTTGTAAGGATGCAACTCCCCTCGAGCTCTGTCGCTGGTGTTTCCTGTCTCTGTTTATCGTGCTGTGAGCTGAATTCATAGAAACGGCTGTAACTTAGCCTGCAGTGCAGAAAGGCCTTGTTTCCTAACAGAAGTACTTTATTAAGTTTAAAGATGTCTGTATTTTTTCAAAGTGACTGAAGGAGGATATGCATGTGTGCTAATTAGTGCAAAGAGCTTGGCTGTGTGTGCACAGAGAAGTGCGGGTCTGCTCGGGACCTGCCGAGCGTCTTGTTTTCATTCAAATATTGGATTGATTCTTTCCTGAGCCTGATGGACTGTGGGAATTTAGGAAGATTGTGAGTTCATGAGAGCCCAGGAAATGTGTAGGTAGTCCCTAAAGAAAAGGAGGAGAAAATAGCAAAGATAAGCACTCTGCAGTCAGTAGGCTGCAGCATTACTGTGCTACAGAGGCAGAGTTCCTTCCTCTTTCACTAGGTGTTTGTTTGCCTCTGGTATGGGTGTAATTGCGCTGTGCCGTTGCTGCGGCTGCCAGCCGGGGCGGCAGGACGGCGTTTCGGGAGCCTGCGGCACCGCTGCGGCACGGGCCCTCCCGGACACTGCAGCGAAGGGCTGCGTTTGAAATACTCAGATACTGCTGCCCTTACTACCAGCAGGAGGACAGGATCTGGCATATGACTACAGTCTGGCCTCAGAGAAAATGTAGCGGAGACTGAAAGACGCAGGGGTTTTGCATTACGTTAATGAAGGTTTTTCTGCGCCGGTTACTTCCCAAAGCGTCTGTTCTGAACAGGCGGTTACCTGGCCGTGTGTTCGCACAGACCCGTGCGCTCGGCTGTGTGCGCTGGGATGAACACACCTCTGCGCTGCGCCGCTGAAACTGAGCTGGGCGCTTGTCTTGGTTGGTTGGCTATGGGGTTTGTTTGTTTGTTTGTTGGGAGGTTTATTTTCCTTATGTGTAGTACTAAGACCTTGGTATGTGTTTGTATAAAAACAAACTGTACAGATATTGGGTGTATTTCTGGATTGTTGCTCACGTTTGGTTCGTTGTAAAACACCGTCCTGATTTCCTTGGTAAGGTAAATGAGAGGTGCGGGGATTTACTGGCTGTAAAAGCCACCAAGATGATCGCTCGGGATTGTTATCTTATACTTCTGCAAGGGATTGAAAATCTGATCTAAAAATCGCAAAAACGAAGGCTGTGCAGAGGTCAGGAATGCAGCCGTTGAGGACATTTCCAACCCTTCAGAATCAGCCCTGTGCTTCATCTCTCAGTGTTCTGAAGAAGCGGTATTTTGATAGGAAAGCAGAGAAGAGCGCGGGGACAGCTGAGCAGCTCTGCAGAGCTGTGGGGGGACACTCACCGGGGCCTCCGGCTGTTAGGCACTGCGTGGTTTACCAGCTCTTGTCAAATGGAAAACTGGGCAGTACGAAGGACTCGCTGCTCCAAACGGCTCGTGTGGTTTGTCTGTTTGTTGAAAATGACAATACAAAACCTTGTTTGAAAACCACGGAGACTGTTTGAAATCACGCAGCAGATTTCATTGCAGTCTCGAGGAACGTTTGTGCACTCTGATAAAATCAGCCTGTATCAAAACGTATTAAGTTGTTCAGATTAAACCAACTCACAGGAACATCCTCATGTTGCCCTTTTAGCCAGATCGTGTAAGAACCCAGTTCTCTTTTCACTAAATGCATACAAATCCTTCCTAAGCCTGTGGTTCTCCATCCAGTTATTTTAATGCAAAACCAGTCCCTTAATGTCACAACAGTTGTGGTTTCCTTTCAAAACAACTAGAAATGTGTAGCTCAGAGAAGCTGTATAAAGCAAGGAGAAACGGATGGAGCGGAGCTGGGGTGTCTGCAAGGGGGCGCAGGGTCTGGATGTGCGGGGGGTCCCTCTGCAAACTGCAGAACTGGAGGGGATGGTGGGAACTGGGGTGTCTGTACAGCTGGGGAGCTCTGGGATGGAGGGCAGAGGTGGGGATTGACCAGGATCCCTGTGGAGGAGCAAAGGAGCAGCTCCCTGGGGTCCTTCTCCTTCTCCTCCCCCTGCTCCTCCTCCTCCTCCTCCTCCTCCTCCTCCTCCTCCTCCTCCTCCTCCTCCTCCTCCTCCTCCTCCTCCTCCTCCTCCTCCTCCTCCTGTCCTTTCTCTTCCCGTCCGCCCTCGCTGTGCTGGTGTCCATCGGTGTGGAGGCGCCAGGGCCAGGTGTCTGCCCAGCGTGTGTCAGCACGGTGGGCACGTTGGACACCGGAGGGCTGGAGGGACAGTGCATCCATCGCACCGCGCTGCTCGGCTGCTGACAGTAACAGCCTGTTAGAGGTTTCGAGTGCAAGAGAAACGTGGTCCGGCAGCACTGCTGGGCACCTGTGTGCGTGCCTGGCCTTGGCAGGCTTGTAGGGAGCTGGGTCGCTGTTTCGGACCCACAGGGGGTTCCCGAGGAACCGAATGCACCGTGTTTGTTTGCAAGGGCTCTTGGTGGCTGTTGTGAAAGGGGAAGCGGCTTTGAGTCCCCGCATTACTCAGCTGCTTTAGCAAGCGCGCAGATGCCACCCTGCGGTACCTCGCTGTTCCCAGGAAGGAGCAGAGAGCTTTCCCCCGTCATATGTTGCTTTTTAAAATATTTCTCTTCTTTTTTTTCTGAACCAGCACCACAGAAGAGGTGAGACACACTGTGAGCAAGGTCAGTGCCCTCAGCTTGTAGTATCCTGTTTGCTACCATTCTTACAGAATATTTCACTGTGGGAATTTTGCTTGATGGCAAGATGAGGCATCACCGGATTAAAAAAAAAAGTGAGGAATATCTTCACCGAATGACCAATCCAGGTACATTGGCGTGTGTGTGAAATGCATTCTCCTGGCTGTACCTCGGGCATGGCAGAGCCCCTGGAAGGCCGGGGTGGCCGCACGGACACGGCTCCTGCGCCGCGGGGAGCAGCCAGCGCTGTCCTGCCTGCTGCGCCAGTGCTGGCACTGTCACCAGCGCGGGGGACAGGGAGCAGCTCCCCCGCTGAGGTGCTGCAGCCAGGGGCTGGGCAGTACGAAGAGGAAAAGAAACTTACTGTGTCACAAATACGATGAAAATCAGCCATGCAAAAAAAAGGCAAACAAAAAATTCCTGTGCTAGGCGTTAAATTTGATGTATCTTTCAGCTGAACGGCCCGTCCCACCACGCTCATTGTTTCACTCGCCCTGAGTTTCTGCTGAGATGGTGATGCGATCTGCCGCGCTCTGCAGGCCAAACCTGGGCTTGTTTCCAGCCTAAGAGGAGACACGGGTTTCTTTTTTTGAATGACACTCATTTCAAAACCTCATTTTGCTTGTTTTGCCATCCCTTACTGGAAAGCTGTTACGTTTTCTGCAGCTGGGGGCGCTGAGCCACAGCCGGGCTCCCCCCGCGCCCCCTCCACCGCCCCGTACAGGGGCAGAGCCAGCGCACGGGGGCCCTGCGCTTGCCTTGCAGTTTGTCCCCAGCCAGCTTTGCGGGGTGGGTCACTGCTCCCTGCAGACACAGCGCTCCGCGGGGCAGCGCTCTGCCCGGCTCCGGCTCCGGCTCCGGCTGCCAGCCCTGCCCGCTGCCCGCTCTGTGCCGCTCAGTCACACCAGCGCCGTCATGCAAAGGAAACTTTATCTCCTCGTCTTTGAGCAATGCAAGGGCTGCCGAGCAAGTGGGAGAGTCAACAAGTTGAATTCAGGCTGAAGCAAGTAGTGCTTTGAGGACAACATTGCGGAGAGAAGAAGCTGTTCAGTGAGAATTGTGTGCAGGAATGGAAAAATTAAGCAGATTTCTTGCCTTTAATTACCAAGCCTAATTCTTAACTCTCACATGAGCACAACACATGCCGAGCGCCCCGGTGATCTGCTAGGAGAGATTTACGTAACGTGCACCTCAACCACAGTCACGTGGCTGGCTTTCCGCTCGGCGACGTGCGGCCGCTCGCGGGGACCGGCGTTGGAGTTTCCTCAGCCATGCCACAGCGTTCGGCAACGCCGCTGTAGAAGCCCTCCTGCCGACATGGCTCTGCCGAGGCTCGCGCAGCAGGACCACAACGCCAACCTGGCGGGCTGCGGCGCCGCGGACGAGCCGGCTCTGCCCGTGGACAGCCGCAGGATGCAGCACCTGGCCGCCGTGGGGACGCTGCCCCGCGGGCGCAGGCAGGTACGGGCTCGCTCGGGGGCTGGTGGCGCCGCTCCGCCCGCACAGCTGCCCGCGGCCACAGGGCCAGCGGCATCGGCCGGGGCTCCCCAGGGACCGCCCGGCTTCCCCGCGGGTCCTGGTTTGGTGCTAGAAGGATGACCACCCGGGTTCCCTGCAGATCCTGAACTCATATGCTAGAAAGATGACCTCCCAGATTCCCTGCGGGTCCAGATTTCGGATGCTAGAAGGATGAGAGCCAGGGTTCCCCGTGGGTCCTGATTTCGGGTGCTAGAAAGATGAAAGCGCAGGTTCCCTGCGGGCCCTGGTTTCAGGTGCTGGAAGGATGGCCACCCGGCTTTGGGCTTGCGCTGCGGTCCTGTGGCACGGCGCGGGGGAGCTCAGAGGGTCCTGCCTGCGGGGCTGGGGTGTGCAGTGGCTTTTACAGCACGGTCCTGCCCGGCTGCGCTGCTTCTCCATTCACAGTGGTGCTGCGAGTCAAAAGAGGCTCTTGCTGTCTGGGTGTTCCTTTAAACTTGTGCTTACTTCAGTCTAGCGGCCTGGCTGGGCTGCCCTTTCTTCTGCACTGCTGACAGAAAGCACCTACCATGAGCTGTTGCCATTCAGATGTTGGGGTATTTTGTACAACTGCTGGAGCTGGCTGGGCTGTCACTCTTCGCTGGGATTTTCCCCCACAACTGAGCAGCACATTTGTGCCCATTTCTGCTGTTTGCAACTGCATTGCCACAAAATTCTCCCTCGCTGTTGCTGTAAATTGCCAGCGGGGCACCTCCAGCTTTGGTCCATTTGTCTAGCGTGAAGAAGCCTGAATAGGAAATGTGAGAGACACATTCGAATCTGAAAGTATTATCAGAAAACCGGTACATAATATCTGCGCACTTAAGGCTTGGGGTGGGGTGGCTGTTAGAGATGAATCACAGCACGGGCGGTGGGCACAGACCGTACCCAGGGTCCCTGCCATAGCCTCTCACCTGCTCTGCGCGTTGTTGTCCGTGTGTTCTCTCCCACTTCCCCTGTTCTCTCCCTAAGTACACCGTGTTCACAAAGTCAGGTGTTCGTATAGGTGTCACACCAGGGCATGATTTTACACTGCTGGAGCCTGAGATGTTTGCCTGTATTGACTAAACTCCACAAAGGTTTTAGTGATAATGTGATTCCTTATCTGTGGGTCACTATTATGGGGAGAGTCAGTGTTTACCATGGGTCCTGGCTTTTCCATATTGCTCCCCAGGCTCAGGTCTCGCCAGGCTGGCGCAGGGACGCGGCCGGGCAGCGCCACGAGCAGCTGCGGAGAAAGCCGGCTGCAGCGCCCTGGCCTCTGCGTGCCTTCTGCCCTTCTCAGAGCTGTGAGGTTCACAAATGCCCGCAGATTTGGGGGAAGAGTACAAAAGAAAGGTGCAGTCTTGGCATAGCAGAGATGTGCTGCACACACTGTCTAGGTAACAGTTACAGCACTAAGGGGAATTACAGCAACCCCGGCCTTCAGAACCTCATGCCCTCACCGGTTTAGCATTTAGAAGAGTCCCCGGTGTTGGAGAGAGGCCCCGGCGCTGTGTCCCGGCACCGTGTGTCCCGGCACAAGAGCACGAGTGCCTGCACTTTGTCGTCTTTGGAGGTTTACGCTGTCAGCTGAGCGAGGGGGAGGTTTTCCTAGCATTGCTGCTTTTAGCCGTGTGCCTCGAAGAGCCGTGGACCTACTGACCCGCTGTCACCCCCATTCTGGTTGCAGCTCACGTTAGCCAGATCCAGCTCCTCGGGTGACTCCTCCAGGCCACAAAGGTATGAAGATACTCTTCTATAATCACGGCTATTTACTTATTCTGCACAAAAAGCGTGCCCTGGGAATGTTCCCGTTTAGCAGCCCCGGTGGGATGAGGGTGGATGCAGAGAGTGGTGCCAGCACCTGGGCGTGCAGGAGGAGTCGTGACATTTAGTTGGGGTGAGAAGAGGAAGCAGCACACTGCAATGTGCTGGCACCGCGGGCACGCGGGGACGGCGACGGGGCTCCATCGTCTGGTTGGAAACACGGAGCGCGGGCAGCGCGGAACCCGCTGCTCACACGAGCCCTGTTCTTCTCGCAGACACCTCGTTGCCATACTGAAAGAGGATAAAGAGGCGTTCGGCTTTGAAATCCAGGTAAGACTTTAACGACGAGTTGATTCATTTAAAAATATTAATAAAACATGGTGCAAACTCTTAAGTGCCACAGCCTCAACATTAGTTTAACGCAGCCCAGAGCAGAGAAAGGTATCTGTCAGTTCCTCATGGGATCTGAAGGGCTTACAGTAATCACACAGAAATAAGATGCATTTCCAAGGGGTTTTTTGTGGCAAAGGTCACAGATGAGAATTTCTGGCCTTCTCACAAGTCAGGACATTGAAGATAGGACAAATCTCCACCAAATCCAAACACAAGGCAGAGGCAATGCCATAAGTGAGTATTTTTGGGAGAATGGTATATAAGAATATTTTCGTGTAAAAAGAAAGATTAAAAAACCCTCTCTCAAAAACCACCTTATACCGGCATTTTACTACCTCGTTTAACATATCTAAAGACGTGTATTTTTGAAGCAGATGTACAGTGTTGGTATGTTTTTTAATAAATAACTGCTAAGCATGACCTTTTGGTGGCTAAATTATACGGGAAGAAATTCTCTTGGGTGTAGAAGTCAGTAAATCATGAAACAGGACAATCAGAATCTTATCTGGATTATTACTGCTACTGGGAGGTTTTTGTTCTGTGGATTTTTGTGGGAAAGGCAACTCTTAGATCAGTAGGGCTGCTAAAGTCCTGGTTACAAATGAGAAATAATGGCGGGGCCAAAGGGATGTGGTTCTGGGGACAGCGGCGGTGGCGCAGCGCGGGCTCCGCCTGTTCGCCAGCCCCGGGCCGTGTCCGCGGCTGCGGCGCAGGCCATCGCCAGGGCGCGTGCTGGTACCTGCGCACCGAGGGAAAACAGCGTGTTCAGTGGAATTCCTGTGTTAGGAAGAGCTTAGCGTTTTCAAATGTTGTTGTGTGACTAATGAGCGGGTGAGCGTTCCGCTGCGAACAGTGGAGAGCTTTCAGGAGGGAGGATAATGGAGCCAATTACTGGGCTTTTGTATAAATTGTCAGGGCAGATTTTTTGTTATATGTGACGTTCTGATTAAAAATAATTGTTCTTGGCATATTTTCTTCCTGCACTGTGCATTGAGTGTGAGCGCTTCACTAGAAGGTCCGGGCTATGAAAAGGCAGCATCTGCCCAATAGTTAGGATAAACTGTGATTTAGAAGCTGTAGTTTCGTTACTACGAGTTAAACGGAGGCAAACCAGAACGGGCCGATGTGAAGCGGCAGGTCTACCATCTGCAGGGAGCTCATGAGAACTGCAGCGACGGCCGAACGCCAGAGCTTCTCCGGCTTCCCGCGCACGGACCGGGGCCGGGGCGGATGGACGCCGGGTGGCTCCCACCCCGCCGCTCTGGTAGTGTCTGCCCCCTCAAGTCCAGGCGTCCCCTGGAGGAGCAGGGGGTGCGGCAGAGGCCCGTCCACCCTGCTGGTCAGAGCTGCCTGGACGTGGCCACCTCTCCCCGTGGCTCTGGTGGGGCCGTGGACACCCTGCTGGCCAGGCGGCTTCTGTTAGGCCTGACAGACCCCATCCTGCTTGTCCAGCTCGTGCCATTCAAGCTGGCCCAGTCTCCCGGGCTGGCAGGTGAGACTGGCCGCTCCAAAACACATCAAAAAAGGCCAGTGTGACCGCAGTGGCCCGTCCTCCAAGACCCTCCTGTTTCACCCGGTGCTCCTCGTTTACCCCAGAGTTTTACTGTTGGTCTAGGGTTGAAATCACGGCATTGATGTGGTTTGGTCAGATAAGCTCTGAATTCAACCCAGGCTTACCCCTGCTTGCTCCATGCTGGCTGAGAAATAGGCGAATCTAACACGACTCCTGATATCTGGGCCAGATCTGCCTGTCAGAGGTTTTCAGGAACTGCAGCTTCAGTTTTAAGTTTGGGTAGGAAAATGTGGCCAGATACTGATATTTGCATGTAACTGAGAAGACATTTCCTGTCATTGCAAGTTCTGCTCGCGTCAAATCACCTACTTTTGCAGTTTTCTAAACACGTCAGCGCTGATAATCACATGGTAGATTTATACTCAGAATTACTTAATGTATGTTTGAATGTATAAAACAAGATTACAAAGCACTTCTTAGGGGGTGCGGGGACCTGTGTGGAGAATGACTTTAAGAGAGCGAAAGAGCAGAAGTAGGTGCAGCTCTTCTTGCTTTTCAGTTCTCCTTGGGAAGCGCTCTGACTTATGCAGCATTGGCCGTGAGCAGAGTTGTCCCGTGGACACCCGAGTCCCACCCGTGGCTGGGGACGCGGGATGTCCCTGCAGCGAGCGATCCACGGCCACGCGGACGGGCGTTCTTCAGAACTCTGTGTGTGCGTGTGAAAACAACACACAGGCACCTGTCAGCTGCCTATTCTCTAGTATAAGAATGCAATTTCTAATTGTTAGGTTTTGGTGTTCTCACTTGTATGATAACATATTGTGCTCATCACAGCCTTCTTATTCAAAAACTGTGTAAAAAGACTACGAATTTTCAAATTGTTTTCTTGCGTTCAGTGTCAGTGACACTGTCACTCTGGTATTTACAGACTATCAGGTTTCCACACCAGAATGATTACTCCCTGGAGGTATGCACTTGTGTCTGCAGAATTCAAGAGGAAAGTCCTGCCCATCTTTCTGGCCTTCAAACTGGTAACTATTCAAGTCCTTTTCCTGCTGTGGGTAGCCTTATTTTGTTTTTCTCTGGGTTAGTTTTATTGTAGAGCATGCGGAAGGTGTGTGTGTGCTGGGGATGCTCATTTTCGCCTCTGTGTATCTCCAACAGGCGACATCCTCGCCAGCATCAATGGTGTGAACACTGGTGGTTTTAGTCACAGGCAAATAGTCGACTTGATAAAGTCTTCAGGGAACTATTTAAGGTAGGCATCCCTCCCTCGAATGGGCTTTAGCTTGATAGTCCCTCCTGTGGGAAGCCAAGGAAGTGCCAGTGGCTGCTCCCTGGGCACCATGTGGTGCAGTGCAGTGTGGTGCGGTGCAATGATGTGGTGCAATGATGCGGTGCAATGATGCGGTGCAATGGTGCGGTGCGGTGCAGTGCAGTGTGGTGCTGTGCGATGCTGTGGTCCGGTGCAATGCGGTGCAGTGCGGTGGGGGTCTGTCAGGGCCACAGCCCACCGCGGCAGCACCACTGGCAGCGCTCGCTGCTGCTCTTTGCTTCGGTGCCAACATCGCCTGTTCTCTGCAGGTTAGAGACTGTCAACGGGGCCATGTTCCTGCGGAAAATGGAACTGGAGACCAAGCTGCAGTTACTGAAGGTAATTAATTGGTTAATCCTTTGCCAAACGCAGAGGGCTGCTGTGGATTCATTGCTGATGGGGCAGGTGGGTGTCCCTGGGGCTGGCTGTCCTGGCTGGGGACAGGCACACGGGTGTCCCCTGCCACCAGCACCCCCAGCCATGCTCTCTGTAATATTTTCTGTATGATTTTGGTAATTTTCCCCCCAATAATTTCTGTATCTCTCTAAGTATTTGCATCTCTGTGTCTCAGCTGCGCCCAGCTGGTGGGCCATCTCCCCCGCACCGCGCAGCAGCGCGTTCAATGCACTCTGTATTTAGCAGGGGGGCAGGCGGCTTTCCCAAGCGCAGCTCAGGCTGCTGAGGGCTGGTGAGCGGGCAGCACCTCCCGCTTACAGAGCTGCAGGTGCCCAGCCCTCCCGTGGCAGTGCCTGGGAGCAGGTTTTGGGGAGCGGTGCCCCATGTGCCCCTGCTCGCCCTGCTGCAGCCGCAGAACCGCCGGCACTGCAAGCGCCAGGGCTTTCCGAAGCCGGGACTCCACTGACCGTGTGCCAAAACCCTCCGCACAGGAGCATGGCACTTTAAAAAGTGCATTAAAATTAACCTGGCTAAAGTAAACCCCATGCTGAGCGGGTTTGGCTTGCCAGAGCTGAGCAGCAGGACAGGGTTTGCCATATGTGCCATTGCCTATAAAACAGAAGTCCTGCCACGGGGGCAGTTTCATGTTTAGTACGTTGCATGCTTAAAACAATGTTGATTTGCTGTGGTTTGCACAGCGCGTTGTAATTTGCTGCATGACATCCATGATGTGGGTGATTTAAACATCAGTCGTGGGGGCTGGAGGGTGAGGAAAGGATGGAGCGTCCCACGTCCACCGCGCTGGGGTGCGGGGTCGGTGCTGGGCTGTACGGCGATGTCCTGGTCGCCTGCACTTCGGCTCTTGCAGACAGCGAGAGATGAGCCCGAGCCAGAGGTTCATCGCCGTGTCGATGGGGAGGCAGCAGCAGGTGCTGCCAGCCCGGCCACCCTCAGTGCTCCATGGCAGCTCCTTCAGTCTGGTCCCTTACAAATCTCTGAGAAATAGCTGGTAAAGCCGTCAGAAATGGGCCACCCACAGCTTCTCCCCCTCCTTCCCAGGGTAATTATAAAGCAAAAATCTCAAAATCTGCTGTGAAATGTGTTTCACAAGGGGAGTTTTTAGCTAAAAGCTGTTTCCCAGAAGTGCCGAGCCCCTGTGACAAGTGTCGTTACCGGGTAAAACGCGGGTGTGCGCCCGCCCTGCGCGCTCACGCCGGGGCGGCTGCGGCGGAAGGAGCCCCATTCTGCTGGCAGCGCCGGTGCCCAGGCAGGGCGGCTCCGCCGCCGCAGACCTCTGCGGCCACGGCGAGGCGGGCGCGCGGGAGCCGGCCCCGGCAGCCTTGCCGCCGTCGGGCTTAGTGAGGTGGGAGAAACCAGGACTAGGAAGTTGTTGCTGGTTTGTTTGGGTCCAGATGAAGATAAGATAAAAGAAAATCTCTGGGCAACTCCTCAGCATCTCTTGAGTACAACTTCCTAGCTTTGGTTGAATCATGATCTTCTAGAAACTGCTTTATTCGGTACTGTGTAGAGACTATAGGAGCAAACGCCTCCGGAGTAACTGTCCTTAAAAGCGGCCCTGGGCTTCATTTTGTGAGTGGTTTTTCCAAAATGTGGAAAAGGGAAAAACTGTGAATGCAGCAGCAGGATTGCCCATGCAGGCTTGGCCTGGTCAGTCTGGGTTTAGCAGCGTGTGCTTTGCCGCGTGCCCGAGGCGCGCGGGGTCCAGGCAGGTCACTGGGGGAGCGCCCGCTGCCGCTGTCTCCGGGCAGCGCTCACCGCTTGGGCTGTCATCGGGCTTTGTTGTTCTGGTTTGGTTTGGTTTGGTTTATTTTTAATCAACTATGCAATAGTTTATTTTTACGCCAAAAGCTGACGGGAAACAGAGGGAAAGGAAAACGCTGCTGGCAGTTGGCTGGCAGGCAGCACTCGGAGGGTGTGAGGTTTTACTGGGGCCAGGGGCGGTTTAAGGTTCCTTACTGGGGCTGGGGGTGGTTATAAGGCTGACGGCGAGCAGCACGCTCCCCAGATTCCAGGCTTCTGCTTTTCAAAGCCGATGTGCGCGGTACCTCAGGCACAGCACCCGGGACGCGAGTAGGGATGTGCTTTCTGGAGGACTTTGCTAGCTCTGGGAAAATGGTCTCAGCAGAAGGACAGACAGACGGGTGCTTCCTGTGGGTGAACTGTGCTATCTGAATACGCTGTTTCCTTCACAAGCGTTCGGTGCTTCTGGGAATGTGCCGGTGACGGTCTGTTTCTCCCCACAGCAAACGCTGCAGCAGAAGTGGGTGGAGCTGCGCTCGCTGCTGGCGCAGGAGCAGCGCTTGCTGCACGGTACGTCCGCCTGCCGGGGAACCGCAGCGCTGCCGAGTCCTTCTGCCCAAACGTGCTCTCATCAGGAAAAAGCAATGCTTTAATCTGATTCTCGTTTGCTTTCGTTTTCCCCCGTTAAGGAAGGCACGGGGCTGGCCCTGGGATGGGTTTTGCATGAGTTCTAGGAAAGGAGTTGATGTGGGTTGCAAAGTTCTTTCCATTCTTATTTTAACAGGGCAGACTTTTGTTTGCATGTTTGTTTTCCTATGGGTGGCCAGGAAGCAGCTTTGACTCTGCATGTGTGGGGAGGCAGCGGGTTAGAGAGCACCCAGAGCCGCGACCAGCTGCCCAGCAGGACGCGGGGCTGCTCCCTCTACTGAGATGCTGGGCACGGTGTGTCCCTGTGCCACCAGAGCAAGACGTGTCCCTGTGCTACCACGGCATGGCATGTCCCTGTGCCACCACCGCATGATGTGTCCCTGTGCCACCACCGCATGATGTGTCCCTGTGCCTCCACGGCATGGCATGTCCCTGTGCCACCACCGCATGATGTGTCCCTGTGCCACCACCGCATGATGTGTCCCTGTGCCACCACAGCATAGCATGTCCCTGTGCCACCACAGCATAGCATGTCCCTGTGCCGCCACAGCATGGCATGGCCCTGTGCCAGCACAACATGATGTTTCCCTGTGCCACCATGGCATGGCGTGTCCCTGTGCCACCATGACATGGTATTTCCCTCTGCCACCATGGCTCAGCTCTCCTGCTTGCTGGTCCTGAGAAGATGCTGGTAAATAACTGTCCTCTATGGCTTCTGCTCGCAGGGGAGGTGACTGACACGGCTCTGCTGGGCACACCAGAGCTGGAGGAGCCGTGGCTAGGCGGCTGTGGCACGGCAGGACCCCTCAGTCCGAGGAAACCTCGTTTCTCCAGCGAGAGCAGCTCCCGCAGCCGGCTGAGCTCCATGACGCTGGGCAGCGAGGACAGCTTCTCCCAGAGCGGAGCCTTCGAGGACTCGGCCGCCGAGAGCCTGAGCCGCCAGTCCAGCGTGGACGACGAC
Source organism: Streptopelia turtur (assembly GCA_901699155.2). Lineage (NCBI taxonomy): Eukaryota > Metazoa > Chordata > Aves > Columbiformes > Columbidae > Streptopelia > Streptopelia turtur. The sequence continues at coordinate 835,146 of LR594557.1, forward strand.
TGCTTCCTGCCCAGGGATGGGGACAGCGCGGGCGGCAGGTCCCCCCTGCGCAGGAACCGCAGCATCAGCCTGGCCAGCAGCGGCTCCATGTCCCCGCTCTGGGAGGGAAGCAGCTGCACCAGCAGTTTCGGGACCCTCCCGCGGAAAAGCAGGAGATCCAGTGTCCGAAAGCATCTTTTGAGATTCATTCCAGGCCTTCACCGGGCGGTGGAAGAGGAGGAGAGTCGGGTGTGACGTGGCTCGTGTCACCCCTGACGACGCGTGGGCGGCTGCGTGGGCCGGGCCGGGGCAGCAGCTCCCCGGCCCCACGGAGGGTGACACTGGGCGCAGTGGGGCAGCCCTCCCGCCAGCAGCACCGCTGCACCGACACACCTCCGGGGCTGTTCATTATTCTAGTTTTCAACCTGAGCACACTGTGGACCTCTTCACTAACGTGAGAAATGACTAACCCTGAAGCGTGAGGAACCTGTGCAGAACTTCCTCAGCATACTTAGATGTTAATAACAGTTTTTAATTGAATGCAAAATTGATAGCTATTTATTTCCTGTTACCAAAGCCATAGTCTTCCAAAGGTCTTTAATAAACCAAATGCTTCTACTAAAACCAGTGACAGAGTCCCATTAGGAAGAAGACAGAGCCCAGAACATATGACAGAGGAGACCCTGGGCAGGAACATTGAGGTGCTGGAGCAAGTGGAGAAAGGGGAAGGGAGCTGGTGAGGGGCTGGAGCACAAGTGTGATGGAGCGGCTGAGGGAGCTGGGGGTTCAGCTGGAGCGTCTCCAGGAGCAGAGCCCTTGGCAGCGGGGTTAACCCCATAGCTTATCTGCTGTGATTCAGTAAATACGGGCAGAGATGAGGAGAAAGAGACCTTCTACTTCCCTCTCAGACAACGTGGAAATAGGCTGTTCCTCCAGCCCAAGCAACCTAATTGTGTTGTTCGAATGCAATTGGAAGAATTTTAAATGTGATTTAAATACCTGGTGTGAGTCATTGGTGTTTTGACCAGGCGGACCGTGCGGCTGTTTACCGTTCAGGTCTTGCTGCGGCAGCATTTCCTGGTCCTTTCAGAAACCTCAGGCTAAACCAGACAGCTTCACTCTGAGATGAGCCCCAAATTAAAACAACCCCTTCCCAAAACGTCTTTAATTAATGAACGTTGCTAAGGCAGCGGAATGTGTACTGGCATCTGTAATTTTCCTTAAAAGGATGAAGCTGAAGGTCATGTGGCGATGGGGAGAGCGGCTCGCGAGGTCTCACGTGTGGGGATGGTGCTGTGTCTGTGCCGCTGAGCTGAGCACCGCGGTCCGTCCTCCGCGGCTCAGCGCCGGCCTGCGGCGAGCTGTGGCCGGATACCTGCACGGGGCTGAGCCAGAGCCGCCTTCTGCCTGTGCTGTGGCTGCTTCAGAGCGCGCCAGGGCAGCGCTGGGCACAGCCTGCATGCTCCGCCGTGCCTCGAGAGGAAAATCGAGATCTAAAACACTGTATAAAGCGTTCCATTAACGCTGTGTTTCTCGTGGAAATCAGTGCAGCTTTATGGTCCGAAGAAGTGATTTCTTTTGGTATGGAAGGTTAATTTGACGTACCTTGGGGGAAAAGTGCTTGCTTTTAGTGTGGACAGGCTGAAGGAGTCTGGACATCCAGTAAGCTTGAGAAAGGCCTTAAGAAAGACCGAACAAAGGGTGCTCTTCCCACAGCGGTCAGAGAATGCTTTGGTTGCTACAACACAGCACGATGTGTTCGCTGCCCCGATCAAAAACAGGATGTGGGCGACAGGCGCCGCAGCGAAGCGTCGAGATGGGGTGGAGGGAGCTCCCGGGCAGACTGAACAGCTCGCACAGCAAAACCAGCCAGCAAGCTCTTTTACGGGCCCCTCTGCTCCCCCAGCGCTGCTCCCCCCGGTGGTGCTGGCTCTCAGCTCTCCAGCCAGCATTGCCCTTTTTTCATGACTTTTGCAGTCTCTCAGGGTTTTTTTTGCTGGGCTTTCTAGGCCTATTTTTTTTACCCATAAAACTACGAAACAGGTCGTGGTTTCTGCTGGAAACATTTCGAGTCCAGTGGAAGGTCGTTCTGGGTTGGAGGCTGTAGTGTCCTGCACAAACCCTCCCGAGCAGGTTAGAGGTGCAGCCCCGGCGGTGCTGGGAGACGTGAGGGTCTCTGTGCTTCCCTGGCTGACCCGTTTCTGCACGTCCTGGGCTTTGCTCCGGTTCGGTTGTGCTCGGAGCAGGTGGCGATCCCTTTGGATGGCGGTGTTTCTGCCTTCGTGCATGCGGTTCTGCCCTGCTGGTTTCTGCTTTTGGACCTGACATTTCGTTTCTCGTGCGGCTGTTTTACAAGTTTTCAGGTGTGGCAGCTGGTTGCATCCGGCTTTCGTAGCACTGAAAAGAAGGTTGTGAAACTTAGTCGTGGTGGGTGGCTGAGTCTGCTCTGGCACCGCGAGGCGAGAGGGGAGCACGAGTCGTGGCAGATAAAGCCAAGGGCTCATTGCGGTGCTCCCAGCACTGCCTGCTGTCTGCCTGGAACTGTGGTTGTGCCACACACAGGTCAGCAAACGTAAAGAAAACTCTCCATAGGCACCCGGTCACTCACAGAAATCACTGTTGCAGTGAGACCAAGTCAGCGAAACCCAGAAAAAGCCCATCCAAGGGGCCCCCACGCTGAGGCCTCGCGAACTCGCTGCACAGCTGGCGGCGGCTGGTGATGTTGGTGGCAGTGGAGGCGATGGCACTGGCAGTGGAGTTGATGGCACTGGCAGTGGATGGTGATGCCGGTGGCAGTGGAGTTGATGGCACTGGCAGTGGATGGCGATGCTGCTGGCAGTGGAGTTGATGGCACTGGCAGTGAATGGCGATGCTGCTGGCAGTGGGTGGCGATGTCGTTGGCAGTGGATGACGATGGAACTGGCAGGGGATGGTGATGCCACTGGCAGTGGATGGTGATGCCACTGGCAGTGGAGTTGATGGCACTGGCAGTGGAGTTGATGGCACCGGCAGTGGGTGGCGATGCCGCTGGCAGTGGAGGCGATGGCACTGGCAGTGGGTGGCGATGGCGATGGCACTGGCAGTGGATGGCGATGCCGCGTTGCTGCCGTTGGCAATGTCCCCTGCAGCCGCGGGCGGTGGGGACAGGAGCTCCGCACGGGTGGTGTCGGGCAGGGCAGGTGTCTGTCCTGGCGCTGCTCTGCTCGGGCAAGCTCTGCTGCCCAAATTGCTCCTGTGCTCTGGCTCTTTCAGTACAGGCTGCTGCTGTTCTGTTTTTCAAAGCGTGGAGGCAGGAAGCAGACCACCTCTGGGCTGTGCAAATGCCGTGTTTTCCTAGTCCTGCATGGTGGTTTTGCCCAGCTCTGTTTATAAATAGCTGCCTGCGGTGGGAGGAACCCGCAGCCACTTCTGCCTCTTTCCAAGGCCGCGGTGAGCTCTGCCTGCTCCGAGGTCGAGCTGGGGCTGCAGCATCCCAGCAGCGGCCAGGCTACCGTCACCATGGGGACGGTGACAGGCGTGTGCCCGTGGTGTGTAACTGGCGTGTGCCCGTGGTGTGTAACTGGCGTGTGCCCGTGGTGTGTAACTGGCGTGCCCTGGCTGCCCCACTCCTGCCCGTACCCCTGTTTTTCAGAGGAAAGCGGCTGCTCTCCTGCAGCTGCCCCCAGACCCAGGCTCCCCGGGCAGCACCAGCACCGCGGGGACAGCAGCACTGCAGGGACAGCAGCACCGCAGGGACAGCAGCACCACAGGGACAGCAGCACCGCGGGGACAGCAGCACCGCGGGGACAGCAGCACCACAGGGACAGCAGCACCGCGGGGACAGCAGCACCGCGGGGACAGCAGCACTGCAGGGACAGCAGCACCGCAGGGACAGCAGCACCACGGGGACAGCAGCACCGCGGGGACAGCAGCACCACGGGGACAGCAGCACCACGGGGACAGCAGCACCGCGGGGACAGCAGCACCACGGGGACAGCAGCACCGCAGGGACAGCAGCACCACGGGGACAGCAGCACCGCGGGGACAGCAGCGTCCCGGCCCCGGGGACAGCTCTGCCGGGGACTCAGGCGTTCCCACCTTTCCTTTCATTCCTCTGCTGGGTGAAAAGCCGAAACTCTGAAATTTTCTGCAGAAGAAGAATCCCAAGGTGTGTTTTTTCATGAACATAAGCTACTTATCTTGCTGACAAAATGGAAGTGCTTGCTTGTAGGTTGTTGGTATGGCCCACAGTTGTTTTCTCTGGGTGTTCCAGTGAAATGTAATTCCCCCCACCCCGGCTGTGCGCAGCGGTGGCAGCGTTTGTCTCCAGTGTCACTGTGCCTGTCACCCTGCCCTGGCTTTTGGGTGGCACTGTGTCTGCCGTGGTGACCCCGGGTGACGTGCGTGCTGCTCCAGAGCAGCTGCGGTGACCACGCATGGTGCGGTGACCACGCATGGTGCGGTGACTGTGCGTGGTGCGGTGACCAGTGACTGTGTGTGGTGCGGTGACCAGTGACTGTGCATGGGGTGCACGTCCCCTGGGGCAGCCAGGGGTGTGCAGGACCTGCTCCTGGGAACCTGCGACTGGGGCAGAAACTGGGGAGAGGTGATGACAGAGGAGCCTGCAGACTCACTGCAAACTCCCTGCCACGACAGCATCTTCCTGTTTCTGTACTGAATTTAAATTGCTCTCATGATGTACTTCATCGACTTTCAAATCCCTGTTGTGTCCCAATGCCTCTGAAATCCCAGGTGCTGTTTCTGAAATTTTAGCAAAGGAAAAAGCTTGAATGGAAACTTCTTGCATTAAAGGTCACACAGGAAATGATTTATAATAGATTCATGCAAATCGTGCTTCGACCACAAGGTGCTCATTCGGGAAAATGTGAATTGTTGAGAATTAGTTGTGTAGTCAATAAATGGCACCAGGAAATACCTGAAATCATTTCAATACCTTTTTGCAATCAAGAAGTCCGGCAGGCAGGCTCCTGGGGAGATGGGGACACCCGTCCCTGTCCCCGTCCCTGTCCCCGTGGGAGCCGAACACGGCTCCCAGCTCACCAGGGCTCCCACTTGTCAAGCGCAGAGCCGTGTTTTCAGCTTGGGGTTATTTCAGATTGAAGCCTGGCCAGGAGTTTGCCCCGCGCTCCAGCCCCGGCAGGATTTGTGCCGGGGGTGCAGTGTCCGTACCGGGGGCCGCGGCTCCTCGTCCCCACGCGATGGCCACGTCCCTGCCATGCCCTTGCAGCCACCGCCGGGTCAGTGGTGAGCGCGCTGGCCCGTGTGGGACATCCCACCGTGTCCCTGCCCGGGTGCGGGTCTGCGGACACCCACCCTCTCACCGCTGTGACTTGTCAGCTCACTTTCAAACCTCATCTTCCATTATTTTGGGGGGGGGTGAATTTTTCCATCAAAGGGTTGATTTTATATATCAATTACACTAAACTAATTTTCATAACAATGAAAAATTGTTGATTTAAAGATGCAAATTCACAGATGAACAAAGTCAGTGCAAAGGTGCTGGCTCCATTTCTAATCAAGGGCTGAACTCAACAAGAGTATTTCCAAATCCTAAAGCCCAAAGATGTCAAAAATGTCGTATTGTACGAACACAAAAAGTCATTCACAGCAGGAGATTTCACTCTTACATAAACCTGGCTGTGGCGCCAGGGCTGAGCCGAGTTCAGCTGTGGTCAGAGCTGCTGGGCCAGGCTGCTGCTCCCTCTGCAAACCTGTCCCCGCTGCTCCCAGCAGCTTTAGGAGCGACTGGTCATTGCTGGTCCAAGTGTGAATCTCACCCCTCGCCCCTGGCTGTTCCTTTAACGAGAGCTCCCACTGCCCTGGCCAGAAGCTGCTTCTGCCAAGGGGGTTGTGCTGTGGGCACGGGAAGCGCTGGGGGTCCCGCTGGGAGTCAGCAGGTGACCTGTCACCTGGCCGGCTCGGCCTCAGGGACCTGCCACCTTGGTCCACATCTCATCACAAAACGTCACTTTGGCTTGTGCTTTTGGTTTTCATCTTCTAGTTCTGCTCCCTGGGGGCTGAGGCGCCCAGATGTGGTTCGTTAGCAGGTCACTGCAGATGCTGCACATCTGGTGGGACGTCCCTGCCCGTGGGACGTGCGTGGTCGGGCTGTGGAGCGGTGCTGTGCCATGCGCGGGGACGTCCCTGCCAGCCGGCCCGTGTGTCCCCTCAGCAGGACGAGAGGCGTGCGCTGAGCGCAGCGGCACGGCGAGGTTTGTTGGCGAGGTTTACGGCATACCAGCCCCATGGGGAATGTTAATCGCGTCAGGTGGCAGCGGTGCGGGAAGGTGGTCACCCCCCGGGGATTAGAGGTCGGAACAATCGCCGTCCCTGTGACCAGGCAGGGACACAAAGAGCCATTGTGCCGGGAGCACAAAATCTCTGCTTATTACCGCGGGGCTGACATGCTGACAGACCCGCTCTCCAGGCCAGCACAAAAGCTTCCTTGCTTCAGATTGTTTGTTTATGTAAATTAAAATGCTGCATTTAATTATGCAACGGGACGAGCCTCAGCAAGAAGCGAGGTGCTGATTGGGTCGCCCCGTGGCCAGAGCCCCTGGCAAGCGCCGGGGACACCGGTGGTGCCAGCGCGGTCCCTGCTGTGCCGCGGTGCCCGCAGACGGGACGCGCGCGTTGGCCCTTGGAGAGGGGAAGCAAAGCCCGGGAAGAGAGGCGGGCGAGGAGCAGCTCCCGCGCGGGTGCAGGAGTGTCCCCGGTGGGGACACGGCCCAGCCCTCGGCATGACAGCCGTGCCAGCAGCGTCCCCGGTGCCCGAGTGCAACGGCAGCGTGTCACCGGAGAAGGGCCCGCTCCAGGGCATCGGTGCCACCGACGAAATAGCAAAGTCTGTCCGGACGGTTCCTTATGCCAATGCGGAAACCAGCCCTGATGCTTCACCTGCGGAAGAAAATTGGGAGGAAAATAGAAATTCATTGGCACAGGACATAATTCCCGGGGATTTTGATGGAGAGAAGCAATGCAAAGGTAAAGTACAAGGCTGCCTTTAAGTGTTTGGAAAGGAAGGCTCTATTTTATGTATAGCCTTATGAATAACGGATGTACTATGTGCATCAGTCAGAAGTCCTGAGCTATGGTAGTTGTAACAATGACTCAGAGCAGTTAGAGTTCAGGGACAAATGGGAACTAGCAGTACACAGGATGCGGTGAGAAGTGTGTGACAAGAAACAAGCAGTTTTCAAATCTGCTCTGGAACTCTGCTGCCTATCCGCACCTGTTAAAACCTAATTATCATCACTAACCTCTCATTGTCCATTTCTTGTGCTTTGTATTTGCTAAAGAGAAGCAAGAGGCAGCCGATGGGCCGCTGCAGCAGGGACCAGCTGCTGTCCAGGACTCGGGGACCGGTGGCCAGGAGTCGCAGGAAGGTAATGAGAAACGCTGCGTGACGCGGGGTTCTGAAGCACAGCAACGAGCAGCCTTCAGAGGCAGCGGCACACAGGTGGTTATCGTGTTTTGTCGAATTTGGTCAGGCCCTTGTGTTCTGGAGAGCGGTGACTCGTGTCTCATCAGCAGAGCTGCTGCACCGTAGCCAGCACAGCCGGAGTGTCTGCCCGGGGCTTGAGCACATCACCGGGACTGGGGGTGGGAGCCCAGCAGGGTCTCAGGTCCCCAGCGGCCCCTGAGGCTGGGAGATGCTTTATCTTCTGCTCCATGCAGGAGGATGACTTCTGTAACTCAAAAATGTGTTGCCTCCAAACCCAAACTCATTTTCTGCCTGATCCACCAAGTACCGGATGCCCCGGTACCCAGAAAATTGCCTGCTGACCTGAACCTCTGCACCGGGTGCTCTCCACTTGTGTCTGGGTGAAAATGGTAAAGACCAGGTTCTGCCCATCCTGGCACCGGCCGTGCTGGGTCCCTGGTGTCACCCACCGGGCTGCATTGTCAGTGTTTTCTATATGTCAGCTGCCACATAAATATGCAACCTGTCCTCAGAGAAGAGTAGATTAACAACACAGAGTAGCTGTTGCGGTGCTGGCAAAGCCAGTGTCATTGTATTTAGCTCTGAAAGATGTACGGGCCATGCCTTGTACACAGAAACTTTTATTATGAAAAGGAAAAACTCTATGAACATTTGTCATGGGCAAAATAATATTCCCTAGAGCTGCAGAGGTTGTGGGGAGGAGGATCGTGATGGAGGCTTTCCTGCTCGGAGCTGACATCCATATTCCAGTGGTGTTGCTTTATGAGTGCACAATAAAACCTATTAAACGCTCTCGCAGTCCCCCTGCACTCCCCTGCCCCCCAGCCACAAGCACTTTATCTCTAAATTGCAGGCAGCTTTTTAGTACCTAACCAATTTAGTCTAATTAATACTCGGGACCCCACAGGCGAAATGTTGAATAGGCCATTTGTTGCGGCAGGAAAGCATGGTTTAGGGCAGAGCCGTGCCAAACAGGATGAATGGGAGTCAGCCATTCAGCCTGCTGGGCCACCGCGCAAGGGGGACGCGCCCGGGCAGTCGGCACCGCGCGCCTGCGGGGACACGGGACCCGGTCCCACAGCGGGGCTGGGCAGGGGGCTCGTGGAGTCCAGCGCCTGCCCAGGGCGGTAACCAGGGAGCTGGGGAAGCTGTTTGGGAAGGTGGCACAGCAGGGACACTGCAGAGGGACACTGGCCAGCGGGGGACCCGAGAGGGCAGGGGTGAACGGGCTGCATGCAGGGAGGGACAGTGCCTTGGTCCTGGAGCACAGGGGATGCTGCAGCGTTCCCGGTCCTGGGATGTGGAGGTGCTGCAGTGTCCCTGGTCCTGGAGCACAGGGGATGCTGCAGCGTTCCCGGTCCTGGGATGTGGAGGTGCTGCAGTGTCCCTGGTCCTGGAGCACAGGGGATGCTGCAGCGTTCCCGGTCCTGGGATGTGGAGATGCTGCAGTGTCCCTGGTCCTGGAGCACAGGGGATGCTGCAGCGTTCCCGGTCCTGGGATGTGGAGATGCTGCAGTGCCTCAGTCCTGGAGCACAGGGGATGCTGTGCTGCTCCTCCCTCCTCAGGGCTTGGCTGCTGGCATCTTCATCACTTGTCCCTTTAACACCGGGGAGCAGGGAAGGCTCCCTGGGAAAGGCGGTATGAAAGAGATGGGCAGTAAAAAATGCAGGGGCAGGTAGCTGTAAGCAGTGAGTTTGAGCCTGTGCGAAGCCTTTCTGAAGCACGCGCAGGCACCCCGGTGCCAGGGTTCAGGCTGGGCTGCTCCGCACCAGGCGGGCTCTGCGGGACGGGTGCTCGGGTGGCGGGAGCTGCCCAGTCACCGGGGCGATGCTACCCCAAGAGCAGGGGCAACGGGAGCACTGAAGTGACGCTGAACGTCCTCACCCCACTCCCTCTGTGTTGCTGCAGGGCCGGGCAGTGCAGGGACGCCTGCGGACAGCGAGGAGCCGGAGCTGGGGACAGTGGCCAGCCCCAGCGGGGACACCGCGGGGCCCCTCGGAGCCAGCGCCCATGGGAGAGGGACCGCAGCCGAGGAGGAGGAGGACGAGGAGGAGGTGGAGGAGGAGGACACGGAAGAGGATGAAGTTCAGGTGATCGAAATCAAGAAGGAGAACGGCGAAGCGTCCTGCCTGGAGCAGCACGAGGGCAGCAAGGAGCCATCGCCCCCCAGCAGCCCCGGCCGCGCCGCCCCGGCCGAGACACCCGGCGAGCAGCCCAGCCCGGGGAAGAAAAACGACATCTCCAGACACAGCTATTCCAGATACAACACAATCTCCTACCGCAGGATTAGAAAAGGAAACACCAAACAGCGCATCGATGAGTTTGAATCCATGATGCACTTATAAACTGAGGTGGGGAATTACTTAATGAGCCGAGCGTTCACTCTGGTTTGTCGTTTTCTTTTTTGGTTCCCCCAATGTCTGTCCACACAACATGAGGTCACTGCTTTTTTTCCTTTTTGTATATGATTTCATAATACACTGTGAACATTTAACATCTTCGTTTTGACAGCGGGCAGAGGCATCCATAGCACAGGAAAATAAATAATCAGTTTGCTAATTATCATACCATTTGATTTAAACTTTATCCTCTTGTTTTCTGTCCGACTTGTGTAACTATGTTCACACCATAGGATGTCTTGAGCTGGCTGGGGCTCCTCTGGCTGCCGACATGTGGTAAGTGCCGCCAGCCGTGCCGGTGCGAGCCGGCAGCGCCGCAGCTCAGCCGGGCCGCAGGGCCGTGGCAGCCATAGAGACGCTGTTTCGCAGCTGCTGCTGTGCTGTCCCTCTGTGCTGGTGGCTCGCGGTGACAGTGGCCTCCATCTCCAACTTGTGCTGCTGGGATGGAGATGGTTTGTGTTCATGGGGAGATGCTGGTGTGCAGGAATTAAACAAGGTAAGAGGGCAGCGAGGTGGTGACATGGCCCTGCTGGGGAGGTGGCACTGGTGACACTGGTGGCACCAGTGACTGGTACTGGTGACTGGGCCAGCGGGGGGACAGCAGCTTAGACACCGTGTGTCCTGCCTGTGTGTGCCTCTGTGTTCACCTGCTGAAACTGCCGCTACTGGAAACCTGTATTTTCCAAATCACATCGGTCTGGACTCTCTTACATGTCTTCTCAGTTTTTTGTGCTAAGTTTAGATGCAAAATGTTAAAGATTTTTTTTGTGTCAAAGCCAGGCAAGTTTTAGGCATAATTGTTTTTCATGTCACCTGAACACAACCTTTCTCCACTTCTAAAAACCTTTGTGTGACGACATTATTGTTGGTGCAGTCTTTTTTTAAGCTATTTTACAGACAGGTTTGTCTTGAGTGGGGACTGAGCTCTGCACGTCACCCCAGGGAGCGCCTGGGAAGGCTGAGGGAGGGAGGTGAGAACAGTTAGACCGTGACTTGGGCCGCAGTGGCTCCTCCAGCCTTAAGTGCTTCTTTTAAGGATTAGTTTTACATCTCCAGCAGCACTGAGTATCATTTTGACTTTTCTTGTTCTACATAAAGGCAATTATTTATTGGCAACGTGAACATCATAAATGGCAATTCTGTATTGTACAGCCCAGACACAGCCCTCATTGTGCCATTCAGACTTGTTTATTCGCACTTTGGTTTGTGTAAGTTCAGAGCTCTGCTTGTACGAAGTTATACTGCGGGTTTGTTTCTCGCTGGCAGCTGCCCCCCCGCAGCGGTTCCCGTAAGGGTGACACGTTGCTGTTAAAGATGTGCCCATCGCCCGGGCCGGCTGAGCTGGGTGCGGAGCGCTGCTCCAGCTGACCCGCCCCGGCGCCCCCCATCTCCTCACCGCCCAGGCTGGCCGAGCTGGGTGCGGAGCGCTGCTCCAGCTGACCCGCCCCGGCGCCCCCCATCTCCTCACCGCCCAGGCTGGCCGAGCTGGGTGCGGAGCACTGCTCCAGCTGACCCGCCCCGGCGCCCCCCATCTCCTCACCGCGCCGCCCGGCCCCAGCTGCGCTTCAGAATGTGGGTAACTCATTTGCTTTACTGCAATTTAAAAGGTGTGATAGAGAAGAAAACATTAAAATACCAAAGTGACATAAAAACCAGAACTCAAGTGAGTACTGTGGGTGTCACGGAGAAGCCGGAGGTTTTAGGGTGTCTGTGGAGCAGGCGGGAGGTGTCTGCCCTCTGCTCACGTCAGCAACGGCAGGGGTTGTTCTCATTTTATCGTACATCTCTAACAGTCATTAACGTTGGGTTTATAGCGCAGGTGACAGGTAGAACACAGGGTGCAGACTGGGCAGGTGTGGGCATGAGGCGCTGGGTGCATGGCCAGGGCTCCTGGCACGTGATGGAGCCGCTGGGTGAGCCCCCAAACCTGAGCATCCCCTGGGACAGGGCTGGTTTGGGCAGAACAGTGGGGGGGGAAGGTCCGTCAGGAGGTGCAGCTCTGGGATGTGGTAACTAGACCCAGCCTTAGCCTAAAGATCATTTCTCTGGGTTTCTGCAGTGCCGGAGAGGGCTGGGGGCAGGTGGGGCTGGACCCTTCAGGGGCTGTGACACCTCCCCGCTCTGGCAGTGCTGCAGGGGCTGGACGGCCCCGGAATTAAACCCTTCGGCAGAAACCTGCCAGTTGCCACAACACGTGCAGCGCCGCAGGGCACAGCGCCAGAGCCGCTATTGCCATCGCCTGCACTGGATGGGCACTGGGCACCCAGAGCACAGCCAGAGCCGGACCTGTAACTCTGAACGCCCAGAGCACAGCCAGAGCCGGGACCTGTAACTCTGAACACCCAGAGCACAGCCAGAGCCAGGACGTGTAACTCTGAACACCCAGAGCACAGCCAGAGCCAGGACGTGTAACTCTGAACGCCCAGAGCACAGCCAGAGCCGGGACCTGTAACTCTGAACGCCCAGAGCACAGCCAGAGCTGGGACCTGTAACTCTGAACACCCAGAGCACAGCCAGAGCTGGACCTGCCGCCTGTAAACACCCAGAGCACAGCCAGAGCCGGGACCTGTAACTCTGAACGCCCAGAGCACAGCCAGAGCCGGGACCTGTAACTCTGAGCGCCCAGAGCACAGCCAGAGCCGGGACCTGTAACTCTGAACGCCCAGAGCACAGCCAGAGCTGGACCTGCCGCCTGTAAACACCCAGAGCACAGCCAGAGCCGGACCTGTAACTCTGAACACCCAGAGCACAGCCAGAGCCGGACCTGTAACTCTGAGCGCCCAGAGCACAGCCAGAGCCGGACCTGTAACTCTGAACGCCCAGAGCACAGCCAGAGCTGGGACCTGTAACTCTGAACACCCAGAGCACAGCCAGAGCTGGGACCTGTAACTCTGAACACCCAGAGCACAGCCAGAGCTGGGACCTGCCCCCGCTAAGGCTGCTCTGCAGCCACGGTCTGTGGGTCACCCGACAGACACCCGGGCAGGAGAGCCCCTGGAAAGGGCGCGCGTGGGTCAGAAACAGTTAACACACGGTGCTCAGAGGAAGAAACTTCATCTATTACCATTTATTCCCTTTTCAAAAAGTTTTTTAAAACAAAGCAAAATAACCCAAATGGGGCCTCCAAATGGCCGCTTGGCCCGCGGGTCCTTGTTGAGGGCAGCACGGCGCGCCGGGCCGCGTCCCTCCCGCCGCAGCGCTTGTTCTCTTCAGGAACGCTGTGCCCGTCTCCCGCTGCCGACACCGCCCCCCCGGCGGCTCCCTCCCCGCCCCGCGCTGTCCCTCCGCCGGCCGTGCCCCCTCCCGCACGCTCCCAGAACCCGAACCCGAGGCGTGACCGAGACCCAGGTGTGGCCGTGGAGATGGCAACAGGCACGGGCAGCTCGCCGGGGAGGAGCGAGACGCCTATTGCCACGTCTGCCGGAAAACACGCTCCCGTTTCTGGCAGGCGGGGTGACGGGTACAACCCGAACGCCTCTGAACGGTGTGTGAGAGCTGGGGCGCAGCTCGCTGCCGGCGCCCCGAAGGCACACTGCGGGCCGGAGGCAGCGCCGGCGCCCCGAAGGCACGCCGCGGGCCGGAGGCAATGCCGGCGCCCCGAAGGCACGCCGCGGGCCGGAGGCAATGCCGGCGCCCCGAAGGCACGCCGCGGGCTGGAGGCAAAAGACGCCAAGGGGGAAGTGAGCATTCACACCAACGGGGAGCCGGGTACGAGTGACAGGCCTGGCGATGTGATGTGACCGTGACATACGGCCACGCGGTGCCTGCTCCATGACAAGTGAGTGGATGTCAGCAAACAGTGTGATGAACTCCATGCTCCTGCTGAAAGATGACAGCACAAACAACATCTGTGTCATTTCCTGAGGGAGAGAAAAGCAGGAACAGGAGCTGACAGGGAAAACTCTGTTGGGCTGGTCACCGTTTTGCAGACTGAGCTGCACTTTGCCATCAGCGCTGATCCGCCACCTGAGAGGTAACGGTGTGTCGGGGCCTTCTGAAGAACCAGAAGAGGTACGAGGTTTGGTGGCGGCAGGACGGCGGAGGCTCCGCTGGGACCCGCGTGCGACGCGCATCATTAAAAGGCGCTTTTTCAGTACGCAGTTGATTCCTAAGGGAACCCTGATCCTCATCCGTCACAGACAATGGTCCCACGTGCAGGATCCTGCGGCCAGGCCCAGCGCGGGCACAGCGGATGGATTTTTTAATGCATTGGTCAATAATCCTCCATTTTCTCAGGCCCTGGAAGAATAAGCAGCCCGGTTTGCTGTTGCAGACTACAGAGCCCTGGAAACGTTTCTGTGGCTTATGCTGTTGTCCAGGGGCAACTGATGGAGGTTTGCGACTTCAGAAAATATTTCCATTTAATAATACAGAAAATTATTTACGATTTTGCCAAGGTGTCCCACGCTGAGAGAAAAACACACCTGTTTCAGCCATCATTCACCCAGATGTGCTGCTCTTGGTATTCTGATCCCTCAATATGCTGGTTTAAGTTACGGATTTCAGTTATCATTTGGAAATGAACTTCCCGTTTTGCAATTGCTGTCCCAAGTCGCACAGACGCCCTGGCTGAGTTCACAAGATGAAAACACAGTGTTCCTGGTTCAGCTGTGCTCCCTTCAGTCCGCATAGTAATTGCCAAACCGCCACTTTTGGTAAGGATTTGCAGAGTCACAGGCGCTTACCCTCAGGGCTTTGTGAGACGGATCCGCTTCCAAGCACGTTGGTGGCTGGAGGTGCCCGGAGATGATGTGGTCGGTCTGCAGGGAAGAGAGAGAGGGCTTTAGTTAGGCTTGGGCTTTAGGCAGGCCTAGGCTTTAGGACTCACGCAACAGCAGCTCTGTTTTTCCATCGAGAAAGCTCGATTCTTTTTGGCGTGCCCTCTTGGCGTTTTGCTAACACGGAAGATCTCTTTGCTGACTAACAGGGACGTCTGGGTGGGACCCAGCGCCTGCGCCCAAGCCAGGATCCCCCCACTCCTCTGTGCTCCTGGCTCTTCCTGCCCTGGAAATGGACAGACTGGTTCTCTCCCTGCCCAAATGGCACTTCCCGTGCAAAGGCTCTCACTGCAGATGGTATTTGCCATACAGGGGAACAAGCAGCTGGAGACTGATTTTCATATTGTGGAGTTTCTTGGCTGATGAACTCAAAGCATATTTACTGCGCTGAAAAGGATGTAAGGGAACTCAGCAATGAGGTCTGAATGCTGGGGCAGCAAACCGGGTTATGAAAGAATGCGGAGTCTGAGTGATCTCCGTCCTTTCGCTTCTCACACCTGCCCTGTCTCCTTAACCCACGTGGCCAGCACAGTGAAGCTGCACGTGCTGCCAAAGGTCAGGGCCATTTCCGTGTCACCAACAAGCGCTACCGCATCTCTTACCATCAGCTGGTTATCTAGATGAAATACTCCTGAAATGACATCCGGAGGGTTGCCTGGGCACAAGTCTTTGTGCATATAGTAAATGCACTTCACGTCATTAAACCAACACAGTGACGGTGACAGCAGAAGGCAAAGCACCGTAACCCCTTTGGTCAGCGTTCACCAGCCGTGGAGCCTTCACACTCCTCCTGCTGCCACCAGTAACAGCTGATGCAACTGTATGGACCGGGGCCACTTGTCCCCAGGCAGGTGACAGCGCCCCCGCCTCAGGGCAGCCAGAGCCGTCCCCGTCCCCCTGCGGCCAGAGAACACAGCTCCACCTCACCCGCGGCCCGAGGCGAGCCCGGCCTCGCAGGACACCAGTGCTGCCCTGCTGCCTGGGCTCCTCAGTGCATGACCGACAATTTTCATGTATTTTTCACAAAATGCCCACAGCGAGCCTTGGTGCTGCACTGATCTGGCTTTGAAAGGAATGGGGACTTGCAAATACTTGCCTTCACTTTTGCTTTCTTAAATCAAGAGTATTTTTCTTAAATATGAAGCAGGCCATTTCATAGCATTTTGGACAACTAATTAATTACACCAGGCTGACAGAGATACAGTTGCAACTCTCTTGCTTTTTGCAGTGCAAGTAATAAACATAAGTAACCATTCTTTTCCTCTCCATAAATGCTTTCTTTTAAAAAACACCACTGAGTTGAATGCCAATCAATACAGAGTAATCCCCCTGTAAGTGCTATTGACGGTTTCTATGTAAAACCGGGACGTTGTGTTACCGCTGCGCAGGCAGCAGAGCCCCCCGAGAGAACGGCTTGGCACAACCGCGTGTCCCCAGCCCTGTCGGGATGCGCATCGCTCGGACGGGTGCAGCGCAACGGCAGGCACGTGGCCCTGTCCCCACGGGGACGGGCAGGGGTGCTGGGCACCAGTGCTTAACTTGGGTAAGAAGACAGTTTGGCAAAGCCAGACCAGAGGGACGGGCTACACTGTCCTGAGCAGGGACCGCGGTGGGGCTGCCCTCGCTGTCCCCAAATGGGGACCAGGGCCCGCGTTGGGGTGCCCTCACTATTTCCAAACAGGGACCAGGGACCGCGGCGGGGCCGCCCTTACTATTCCCAAACAGGGACCAGGGACTGCGTCAGGGCCACTCTTGCTGTCCCCAAACAGGGCGCGCATTGGGGCGCACTGGCCCGCGCTCACTCACCATGTGGGGCTGCAAGGTGACCAGGGAGCGGTGCAGCCAGGCCAGGCTGCGGCTCCGGCCGTGGCAGCGGCGCAGGCCGGGGGTTCCCGCGGAGCCGGCCGGGCAGACGCAGAGCTCTCGGTGCTGGAGCAGCCGCAGCCACGTGTAGTTGAACTGCTGGTGCTGCGGGGACAGAGCGGCAGAGCTGTGACCCCGCTCGCTCCCCGGAGGGGCTGGCAGAGGCTCTCCCCCCTCCTCCTGTCCCCACCCGGCACTGAAAGCCGAGATCCACGGACAGACCTTCCTTTGCTGTGGGTCTGCAGAGCTGACAGTCTCAGGACAGCCCCAGCCCAGCCCCCAAACCTGTGCGCTGTTCCCCCTGCCCTGCACCCAGCATCGGGGTGCACATGGTTAAACCCCCGTACGTGACAGACCCCGACCCACGGGCTGGCCTGGGCAAGAGCAGCAAGAAAATATCAGGAACTGCCTAAAAATACAGCCTGGAAAGAGAGGTTGGCCACGGCGGCTGCTTCCCGCCTGGCGACAGTGCGGCCGGAGGTGTTGCAGCAGCGCACGAACACAGGCTGGGATTTCAATTTTTCTGCCCATTTTCATGTGCAGGCTCATGGCTTTATCCAGCTTTCCCATCCCAGCTGGACCGGCTGCTTCTGGGGCTGCTGCTCGGCCACAGGCTTTGCAAACAGCAGCTCCTGCCCCCGCTGCTCCCAGGCACCTCTGGCCGTGTCCCCGCTGGGAAGGATGGAGGGGACAGTCACCATGGCGAGGTACGGGAGCTCTATGCCATGCACTAAACCCGGTATCACATATTCAGTACTTACCTTGTTGTTAACATCACACGTCTCCAAAGCCAGAGTGGTGTTTTGCACAGTGACACACCTTGCCATGGCTGTGTTAACAAGCTAGAAAACAGCAAAAACACACACATTCAGACGTGGATTCCCAAGAAAGAGGAGGGGCTGTTACACTGCTGTTGACCTGCTGGATTTACGGGACACTGACTAATACTGTCCAGTTAACTGAGCAAAGCAGGAATGATGTGTAAGAGTCCTTGGAGGGGTTTGTAAATGCTCATCTGGTCCCTGACACATGTTTTTCTACATGAAAAGGGCTTGAAACTAGCCCTTTCCAGAAATGGTCAAGGCTAGATGAGACACATTCTCCTTTGGGTTTTTTTTTGACATAGCTCATGTTCCTGTTTTGCAAATCCCCAAAACAACAGCTCCCAACAGCACCAACTGCAGAATCCCTCCTGCTGCTACAGCGTGGAGGTGACCAGCCACCTGCACGGCTGCTGCGGCAGTCGTGTGCTGGTCCCATCCGGCTCGGGGTCCCATCCCCGCTCTGGACGGACCCATCCAGCTCATTACCAATCCATGTAACTATTCAATACTTATTATCATAACCTCTCTATTCCTTATCCTTAGACATAAACCATTGATCAAGTCTGAGACTAAGTCTGGATCCAGCCACAGGCAGGCTCATCTCTGAGCAGTTCAGAAAGCAAGGGGTCTGTTCTGACCCTCCCGACTCAATGGGAGGGTCTTCCTTACTTCCTTACCCTTAAACCATTGACTAAGTCCGATCTCAGGCTGGACCTGGCCACACCAAGGCTCCATCAGGAGCTCAGAATGCAAGGGGAGCACTCTGAACATCCCGACCCAACAGGAGCTTTTCCTCACCCTTTGCATCTCTGGTCTGTGTAAAACATCCCAACCTCAGCCCAACTCCATTCTCCTCTGTATATTTCTTCCATGCAGTAATTAATAAGGTGAGCCTTGCCATCAAACCTACTGAACCTTGGCAAATTATTCTTTTAGCTCACTAAAACACGCTGCTGCCGCTCTCCTTGGAGCGAGGTGCATTCCGCTCAGCCGCAACAGCCCTGGCCGTGCATCAACCTCTCCGACCCCTTACTAATGTCACTCCTTCTCCTTCTTTCGGAATGTCTGAAGAACCTACGAATTAATCCCAGTGAATAAATAGGCTATTCAGCAAACAGTTACTCAAGTACCTCTGGATAGCATTCAGCACAGCTGGAATTTGCAGAGCTAGCTGGAAAACAGATTTTCTGCCCTATTAAATGTTGAGAATGAAGATGAAAGAGTGATTCAGGTGGCCTGAATCAGGACAAAGCAAGGCAAAGCAAGGTATTTTCACAAATACCTCCGAAAAGCTGAGGTTCGGCTCAGCTGAACCAAAGGTCTCTCTGTATAGTCCAACTGCTTTGCACGGAATTTGACATGAAGTTTTATTGCTCTGGTTGAAAACAGAAGAGCTGAAAAAGTGAATATTTTTCAAGAAATTTCCTGTTCTCGAGACTATTGCTGCTAATTGTTCTTAAGAAACGTCACCAGAGCCAATGTGGCAACGAAGCCCTCAGTGTAACCCATCCGGCTGGCAGCGCAGGGCCAGGGCTTTGGCCACAGGCCAGTTTTGTCCCTCGGGCGTCCCCTCGCAGCTGCTTGAGCGGTGACCGGCCCTCCCGTCCCAGCGGGACTGACAGCGCGTCCGACGGCTGCACAGCTCCCAACCTGCTAAAGCACCAACCAGCGGTTCCCTGCAGCTGCCCCAGGCGTGCCGAGCGCCCCGAGGACACAGTGTCCTGCCATCCCTCGCTGTCCCTGCGCCGTCCCCAACACCCAACAGAGCTCGACGGGTCCCAAGGGATCCTTCCCGTGACACCTTTGGCCCTCACACAGCCAAACGGCTGCCGGGCTTTTTGCTGGCCCCAGCAGGGTGGCGGCACCGGGAGGCCGCGTGCCTTGGCAGGGACGGAGGGGACAGGCAGCCCTGTCCCCGCCACGCGGCCACGCCAGCCCCGCAGGCCTGGCCAGCGCTGCTCCTGCACGGCACCGGGAGCCAGGGCCGGCGGGGAAGGCAGCAAACCCTCTGCTTTTCATTCCTGCCATCGCTGTAACTTTGCCAACAAACCAGACATTTCACTTTTGCTATTTCAGTTATAACCTGTTTGCAATCAGTGTTGTATCTTTTCTGAGTTGAGTATTTGAGGTTTTGGAACGTTCAAAGCAGCAGCCAATGTTCTGCTGAGGCTCAGGGCTGGGCCAAATTCAGAACCTGCCTTTTACTCTTGTTTGATTCACCTTGTGATGCTGGTGAAGCAACACCCGGGAACAGCTGCACAAGCAGGTGCAGGGAGCAGCAGGAGCAACCTGGCCAGAGACAGCGCAGGTGACACGGAGCACGACCCACTGTGCCCCCCAGGACCCCCAGTGAGAGGGTGACAGGGGCAGGACATAGCGTGGAATCCAAATGGACTTTGAGGGGTTTCCTGCCACCTTGTCCTCACGGCAGGGATGGGCGCTGCCAGGCTGTGCCCAGCTGAGCAGCGCGAGCAAACGCGGATTTGTGCTGCGCTCTGCTGGCAGCACAGCCCCGCTGCACGCACAGCATCACTGCGAACACAGCCCCGCTGCACGCACAGCCCCGCTTGCTGCACACACAGCCCCGCTGCACGCACACCATCACTGCGAACACAGCCCCGCTGCACACACAGCCCCGCTTGCTGCACACACAGCCCCGCTGCACACACAGCCCCGCTTGCTGCACGCACAGCATCGCCCCGCTGCACGCACAGCATCACTGCGAACACAGCCCCGCTGCACGCACAGCATCACTGCAAACACAGCCCCGCTGCACGCACAGCCCCGCTTGCTGCACGCACAGCCCCGCTGCACACACAGCCCCACTTGCTGCACGCACAGCATCGCCCCGCTGCACGCACAGCATCACTGCGAGCACAGCCCCGCTGCACGCACAGCATCACTGCGAACACAGCCCCGCTTGCTGCACGCACAGCCCCGCTGCACACACAGCATCACTGCGAACACAGCCCCGCTGCACGCACAGCCCCGCTTGCTGCACGCACAGCATCGCCCCGCTGCACGCACAGCATCGCCCCGCTGCACGCACAGCATCGCCCCGCTGCCCCAAAAAGCGATTCCACTCTCCTGCCGTGGCCAAAGAGCCGTGCAGGGGAAGGATGCTGGACCTGTCACGCCAGGACACATCCCCTGGCCCTGGCTGCTGTTCCAACGCTGAACTGGCTCTTCAGTGGGAAACCGTCTCTTGGAATTGTGACCTTACAAAAACACTGGGGAACCCAGACCACCGTGGCACATTAAATATTCAAAACTGTTACCCAGTGCCCAGGAAGCAAGTCAGAGACACGCTGGGATGCAACCAAGTCCCTGGACAGTCCCTGCAAACACATGTAATGGAAGGACAGCAAGGGGTTTGGGTACGTACCAGCCCGCTGGCTTTAACCAGGGGAGCGTCGAGGTCTGGGTAGACGTTCTCCAGGTACCACTGGAAACTTTTGCACTGCAGCTTCTGTCGCAGTTGGATTTGTTGAGTCAGGTCGCCGACGTCCAGGTTTTTCAGGACTAAGTGGTACGCGTGGCCGTAGAACAACTCCTTGTACTCGTCCAGCCAGACCTCGGCCACGCGGGCCAAGTTCCTCTCCACCGTGCTCACCCGGTCTTTCGGGAAGGAATAAGGGTTGTCGTTCCTGAAAATGTGCCCGACTCGGGAGCACGGAACGATCTCAATCTCTCCCCCGCACATCCAGACCTGAGGAACAGAGGTTGCTTGGACAGAAACACGGGGAAACGTGGAGTGCTGGTTTGCGCCAGCCACAAGAGAAGCGGAAAAGCAACTGAACTGCGGGAGGGACGGGGTGTCCAGCACGGGCTGCCATGGGGGGACCCTCCTGAGCCTCGAGCCCCCAGCCAGGCTGGCGGGACGCAGGTGTGAGACAGTGACATACCTTGAATGAAATCTCCATATTTTCACCCCCCCAGACATCCAGTCCTGGGTCGTACATCCCCAGCTCAAAAAAATACTTCTTGTCGATGGAAAAGAGGCCACCCGCCATGACCGGGCACCTGGAACAGAGAAGCCACAGCGTGTCAGCGCGCGGGGACATGCCCGTCCCTTCCCCTGGCTTTGATGAGAGAACCACTAAGAAGCCGAAGCTGCTAAACGCTTGGGGACGCGCCTGAGCCCGTGCTTACGGGAAAAGGACCCCCCGGCTTGTCACTTCACTGCAGGCTGACAGATGCAGCGATAAAACAGATTATATTTGGGTGTCTTCACCCAGTCTGAGAGCCACGGCGGGGCACGGAAGGGAAAGAGACAACGGAACGTTCCCCCGGCCCCGGCAGCACCGGCCGAACACCAGCAGCGCTGCGGCAGCGAGAACGGCTCGCTGGCTCTGCCGAGGTGACTGCCCACGACGCGCCATCGCCTCCGCGGCCGCACCGGCAAACAACACTTGGCCTCGAAGGAGCCTTTCTTGCCAGATTATTCACAAAGAGAACAAGCTGTTCACAAAGCTCTCGCGTTTGCCTTTTTTTACCTTATTATATCAGTTTCCTTGATTTTGTTTTTCTCGATGACCTCTTGTGGAATCTGCTTCCATCCAAAATTCATTGGCCAAGTAAAAATCCCACGCTGAAAGTTGTCCACGGTCATGTAACTAAACAGAGAAAAGATCAGAATGAGTAATTCTGAGTCACATTCCTGATTGAAATGTCACCCTTAATGAGTGAAGATGAATATCTGTACGTAATTAAAACAGGATTTTAACAAATTTCATCAGGAATCCTCTTCATGCACTAAAAGTCATCAAAAAGGAAAAGCTGTGTGCAGTAAGTGGCCACGTCCAGTGCTGAGGTTCATTTGTGGCGTACAGCGACATTCCGTGTCCCTTGTGAAAGGCGGCTGGGCCAGCTGGGAGCTCTGGACCCACGCGCTCCTGTCGCTGAGACGCTGGTGGCCCAGGAGGGTTTGTCGGGGATTCGGGGTTTCGGGGCGGGCGCTGCCTCACCTCATGTCCTTGTCGCTGATGACCTCGATGACGGGGCAGGCGACCTTGGCGCGGCTCTGTCGGACCCTCTCCAGCAGCGGCTCCAGCCAGCCCACGTTGCACTCCACGTGCGAGTCCAGGAACGTCAGGACGGCGCCTGCGGCAGCGGCCGGGCCAGGGTCACCCTCGGGCGCCCCGTCCCCTCCCGCGGGCTCGGGGCGCTGCTGGCGGGGCCACGGCCTCCCATGGCACCCCAAAGCCTCCCACCCAGAGCCCAGCGCACGTTTTCACCGCAGAAATGGCTGTTTGGGTGCCAGTGCAAACAGCGGGGCCGCGGCCGGAGGTGCCGACTGCCGCTGGCCAGGGCCGCGCTGAGGGGCCGGACAAGCCCCAGCTCATCCACCCCTCAGCCCTCGTGCTTCACACACCAAAAAGATCATAGAATCGTAGAATCACAGGGTGGTTTGTGTTGAAGGGCCCTTCCCAGCTCCCCAGTGCCCCCCCTGCCATGACAGGGACATCTGCACCAGCTCAGGGTGCTCAGAGCCCCGTCCAGCCTGCCCTGGGATGTCTCCAGGGATGGTTCATCCACCACCTCTCTGGCCAACCTGGGTCAGGCTCTCACCACCCTCAGGGCAACAATTCCTTCCTCATGTCTGGCCTGAATCTCCCTCCTTTAGTTTCAAACCATCACCCCTTGTCCTGTCACAACACACCCTTCTAAAAAGTCTGTCCTCATCCTTCTTATTGGCCCCTCTTAAGTCTGGAAAGGCCACAATAAGGTCTCCCTGGAGCTTTTCTTCTCCAGGATGCCCTGGGTTCATGATGGGGGACTAAACTCAGTGCTGGAGACGGGGGTCCTGAGAGGGCTGTGAAATGGCTTTCGTCCCACCTTTGGCGATCTCCGCTCCCGCCAGCCTGGCCCGGATCAGCCCGTGCCTCTTCTTGAGACGGAGGATCTTCACCTTTGGGAACCGCAGCATGTACTGGGCCAGCCTCTCCTTGAGGTACTCTGCAGAGAAGGACAGCGTGCGGGTGAGTGACCGGTTCATGATCCAAAACAGGTACTGAATAGGTGTCCAAAGACTCCACAGTGACTTGGTTTTCTTCATTGCACTATAATTGCAATTAAGATCTGGTTATGAAGTATTTTCCTTTGCCTAAAAAACAATATTTCCTTTGTGCTCTACAAATTCCTTGATATTAAGCACCACATTTAAAGACTTAGCCTGGGTTTGAACTGCACGAGGGTTTGCTGTGGCACACCTCTGCTTTCCAGGTTGCTTTTGTCATGGTTTCCCGCGGCTGTGGAGGCAGCTGGTGGTAAATTCTCAAGACAAAGAGGGATGAGAAGGGTGGGCCGGGGGACTCGGATGCCATGGATGGTTTCCCTCCGGCAGAGGAGCCCAGGACCCTCTGCCCCTGCGCTGCGGCTGCTGCTGCTCCGAGCGCTCGGGTCACCCACTGTCCCCTCGGGTCACCCACTGTCCCCTCGGGCCTGCAGCTCCCTCACCCACAGGTCTCTTTGCTTTTCCTCACCCACGGGTCTCTTTGCTTTTCTCCAGGAAAATGTAACTGTTTGCAGTTAAAAGCCAGGTAAGAGCTTTGAAAGGCTCCAAAGGTGAAACGTTCGCGGAGATGTTTGCTGTTGGTTATTGCTGCTGCCCAGACACAAAGAGAAGCCACAGGGAGAAAGTAAAGAGGAAACTTGAAAAGATGCTTTTGAGGGGAAATGGTCTGAACATGTTTTCATGACTATTTCAAAAGTGAGCAGACTGAGTCTTTCTCCTCCTTTTTGCATCTATTGTCTCAGTGCACTGTGGGCTCTTTGCATGCGTGGCAGGAGCTCTGAAGTTGGTCTGAGACAGCACTTTCCCTGAAGGACCAGCAGCTGGAAAACTACATCATTCCCAAATTCTTAAGGGCTGAGGTCAGCAGAGAGGCAAAGCATTACACAGCAGAGGCTGGACAGTCTGCAACGCCCACGAGCACCGCGCAAAGCCACGGTGTGCGCGCAGCTGCCCGGCTCCCCACTGCCGCTCCTGCAGCTGCCCCGTCCTCTGAGCAACCGGGGCAGGGCACGCGCTGCCAGCTGTGAACTTGGCAGCTCTTGGAGCCAGCGAGCGGGATGGGCGAGATGTGGATGACAAAGCCCGGCAGGGTGTGGGGCCAGCGCCGCTGCTCGACCCCCCCCAGCCACCCCGCTGCCCTCTGATCCCCCCTCTGCGGAGATAACGGCGCCGGCTGGGGATACACCTCAATACAGCAAAAAGAAAATGTGATTTCTCTCTACAGTCCAGAATCGAATTACAGAGAACAAATTGTATTTTGGCCTGATATTATATTAGTTTCATAAAGGCAGAAGAAGCTTCACTTACCTTTAGTGCTGAAGTCGTCCACCAAAATGAGTTCTTGGATGAGGTGCGGGGGAGATCTGCTGAGGATGCTGTGAACGGAGCGGAGCAGCGTGGACCACACTTCATCCACGAAGCACATGATGATGCTGGTGGTCGGCAGGTCGTCGTGAACCCGCTGCTCCGAGCACCTGCAACAGCAACACGAGCTCACAGGCACCGGCCGGTCACGCTCCCAAAACCCTGCCGGCTTAGGGTTTGTTGGGGAAACACGCGGGGAAGAGGAATTGCCAGATGTGAAATACAGAGGTGAACCCCTGCAATGGGATTTTGTCAGGAGAGGGAGCAGAGGGGTGAGGGGGGAACTCCACACAGCTCTGTGGGATGGGGTATGCTGGCTTTTTTCTAACAGGGACCCCTTTTTAACACTGCAACTCAGGTGACAATATCCCCTTTCCACGAGCAAACGGTGCAGCCAGCCCCAGGTCAGCACCACCGGCCTCAGGGACTCCTGTGGGAAGGATCCAGTGATGCTCTGAGCACCCAGTGTTTGGGATCCCAGGATGCATGAGACAACCTCACTGGAAACAAAGAATTGGTATGATGTTAAAAATGCAGGAAACCGGCAACTTGACAAACACGCAAACGGCAAGAAAGAGTCGCCCAGTCCAGCTTCTGCACCTAACGCAGGGGAATGGGGAGCTTGGGAAAATGTTCAAGCATCTGAATTTCACGTACAATGACACTGACGGGTCCACTCCCCGAGCATCATGTATCCCAGTCCCTAAGCACCCACATCCCCAGGGACACCCCAGCCTGGCCGTGCCCCGAACCCACGCGCAGGGCTCCGAGCAGCTGCTCGCTCGCCAGCAGCCGGCGATACGCATCGGCGGATCCCAGGGAGCGGTAAAACTTTTCCCATCTGTGAGTTTGTCATCTTATTCTGTGACAGCCAAAAATGCGGCAGTTGGGTCAGGCCTGTGCCTTCAGCATTTGAATAAAAGGTCGAGCAGCAGCTTGTCTCATGTCCCATTTGCAATTCAAGCTCCGCCGTGCTGTGGGGAGCAGCGCTCCCTGCTCTCCCAGCTCTGACGGATCTCCAGGCTGCGGAACCTGCCGAGCCCTCCCTCCTCTCCCCAGGCCGTACCCTGGAACACCCACGTGTTGCTGGGATGCTCTTTCTCTCTCCTGTCAATAGGCTGAAGTCTGAGAGCAGTTTGTGTCTCTTGTCCTTCCAGGGCAGCCCTTGCAGGCGGGACAGGCACCAGCCCATCTGCGGGTGCACAAAAGGAACTTCTCGGCAATGAAAACAGCATTCACTCTGCTCTCAGCAACAGACAGAACACAGAGAGCACGCACAAAACTGACTTCTTGTGAATGAATGGTCCCTTGGGTCCGGCTGGTGCCAGCTCAGATGGACGTCAGGGCACGATGCAGCTCAGAGAAGAAAACCCAGAGGTACTGCAGGGCTTCGCAGCTCATCAGAAGTGCACAGGGTGAGCGAAAACAACCGCGGAGTTCCTCTGTGTCTCAGTCCTTGGGACACGTCTTCCCCTCCCACAGCCCGGTTAACCTGGGGCAGTGCCAGCGCTGGCTTAGCCAGGAGGTGACGGGCTGTCTGATAGGGTGTGGCTGGGACCAGAACGGTCTGGCTCGTGGTGACGGGACCTCTGCCGGGATGCCCGTGTGACCCCACAGCACGGCTCACGGGACTTCTCTCTTTAGCCCCTCCAAATGGGTGCTGGCCAAGGCCTGTGTGCACCCTGGGCAGCCACGAGAAACCTCACACTGGGGAACACTTTTCGCTCCCTTCTTACCTAAAAAAGCCAAGTTTCTAGGCAGACAGCAATGCATTTGTTACTGTTGAGCCCCAGCAAAAGATACTTCACAATGCCCTGAGTTTGGGCTCCATACTTTGCTAACTAGATACATATATGGACATATATATATATTTATATATGCATAGTACTTACTATATATAACTAATGTTAAGTAAAAGTCAAATCCTTTTGAAATTCCAGCCCCAAACAGGCTTTTAAACAAAAATCTCCCACACTCGTGTTCTGTTGACATCACCCTGAGAGTCTGAAAACAGTAGGCTGTGAAGCTGCTCTGGGAAACGTCCCCTTAGCTGTGCTGGCCCCGAGCGGGGAGGCAGCCTGGCACAGCAGAGCTGAGCACGGCACGGGGCGCCAGCCCTGTCCCCTCCGCTGGCAGGGGTGGCCGCGGTGCCTCCCCGCGGCTGCCACCTCACCCACACCCCACCTGCAACAGTTCATTTGCCAGGCCAGGAAATCTGGGTCCTTGTCTAAACTCGGATAACCCGATTGTCGTGGAGAAGGTACAGCGGCAGCCGGGGGAGTGGGCAGAGGCACGTGGGGACCAGCTGCGCTGAAACACGGGCCAGCGCTCCTGAGCCCTTTAAACCGGCTGCAGCCGTGGGGTGGTGCAGCTCGCTCCCCTCGGAGAGATCCTCCTGCACTTCTGCAGAGCACCCACACGGCAAGCAAAGCCCAGCAAGCGGTCACACTGCACACGGACAGACTGACGGCAAGTTTCCTGTTGGCCAGATTTCAGTGGTCCAGCCCAGCGCTCCAGCCTGGATCACAAGAGGAACTGGAGTCTAAACTGGCAGAGACTGGAACACTCCAGCGAAAAGGTAATGTGCTGTTTGATCACCGAGAGCTGCCAACACCGCTGCTGTGAGCTGGCCCTGACGGCCCAATTTCTGCCGTGCCAGCAGGCTGAGGGCAGAGCCAGCACAGGGAGCTCGTCGTGTCCCCGCGTGGCAGCACGTGTCCCCAGGCAGAGCCGTCAGGGGCACACCCCTGTTTGGCCAAGGCGTCCCCATGACGCCCAGGCAGCAATGCGGTTCCTCCTGGGCAGGTGTGTGACGCTCCACAGGCAAGTGCGTGATGGATGCACCAGAGCCGGGTGTGCGCAATGGATGCACCAGAGCCGGGTGGCTGCATTCACCAGCGCTCCCAGGAGCTGGTTCATGCTCCGCAGCCCCAGGACTTTGCTATCAAAGCCCAAACACAGCACTAGTTTTGAGCTGCACACAGGTGTCTGCTGCAGCTGCATCCTGCACCCCCCTGCCCCGCCCCATTTCTTCCCGCGCAGGGCCTCACCTCGGCTCACAGGTGAGCACCGCCGGTGCTGCGGCAACGTCTGTGCACTGGCCTGTGTGATGGGGGACGACTCATGGCACAACTCCCATCCCATCGCACCCATCACCTGCTAATGTGGGAAGAGGGACACCCGAGGGTCTGTGCATGGGGCAGGTCTCTCACCTGCCCAGGGGCTGAGACATTTGCAGTGGGAAAAGCTCAGCATGAGATAAACACTGAGATATGCAGAATCAGTGGTGCATTTTGTGGGGACAGCTGTAACCAAATGATAGTTTTCCAAACCAAACCTCTGTGTCCCTCCCTGTGTGTGACCACAGATCCGAGTCTCCCAAGCCGCCCCTGTAGAGCGGGCACCAACCTCAGGGCTCTGCAGCCCCAGGTGCTGCTGGTCCGTGTGAAGGATCGCTGCCATGAGCGTCCCGCACCGCCTCGGCTGCAGCCCATGTGCCTGTTTAATCATGCCAGCGCTCAGCGCATGGCTTTGTGTCCTGGAGAGGCTTCTGGAGCCCCAGCAGCCCCTCCGGGCAGCGGACGCTTTGGGTGCCCTTGCATCGAGGGGAGGGCAGCGGCAGCTCACAGGTGTGACGGCACCTCAGGGTGCCGAGGTAATCGACAGGGTGCAGGAGCCTCCAGGAACCTAATCCACAAATACTGAAACCAAACAGTGCTCAGTGGCACACCTGATAAACCACATAAAGTGTTTAAACACAAACAGGCCTGAGCCCCATTGCCTGCCTTGTGCGCCCCAGCCTCTTTGGAGAGCAAGGCTTAGCAGCTTAGGACGAGCTGCGAATTTGACCTCGTTTTGCATTTAATAACAACCTGCTCTTACATGGAAAAGCAAAATGCATCTCACGGCTAGCACGCGCGGAGTGAAGGCCTCGGTGTGCCCAGCAGCCCTTCCCAGAGCCACCAAGCAGGTTCCCCGGGGCACGGCACAGGTGTCTGTGCAGGGAAAGCGGATCTTACCCGGCAGGCCTGGTGTCCGCGATGGCTCGGTCCACGGGGATCAAGTCGCTGAGGTACACATTAAAGTTTCCTTCTTTCCATCTACTTTTTGCTTCTTCTTGTTTGTCGTCAGGGACTGCAACAGGGTGCCCAAACTGGCCAGGAGCTTGCGGGTCTCTCGGGGCAAGCGTCACATCCACGGACAAGACCCTGTGTGTCCCTGGGCTGCCACCTGCCTGCCCCTGCCCATCCCTGCCTGCAGCAGGCAGCTCGGGAGCTGCTCCTGGTGTCGCACCCCGTGTCTGGCTCCCGCCATCCCGCACCAGCCCGGGGATGGTGTTCGCAGCACGGGCATCGTCATTTTTGTTGGTGAGCTGCTGCTCTTTGTGCTTTTCTTGCCTGTTTGTGAAGTTGCCCGCGGAGTCGGATCCAGGGTGTGGGATTGCTGGTGTTATCGCCTCTTTGCTAATAAGGACGAAGTGATTTTCGGAGGAAGTTTCCTTCTTTCGCACCTCCGTTTGCTCCTGCCCGCGCAGCGCGCCCGGCCCCGCAGCCCGGGGAGGCGGCCCGGCCGTGCCGGCAGCTCGCTGCGGGCTCCCGGGGGCGGCGTGTCCGGGTCCCTGCGCCCCCTTTGCCCCCACGCCAGCGCCCTGTGCCGGCTCGGGGCGCCCGGGAGCCGGGGAAGGGGGCTCGGGGGGGGACCGCGGGGCTTCCCCCCGCGCTGGCGGTGCCTCCCGCAGCCCGGCTCTGCTCCCGGCGGGGCCCGCGACAAACTCCGCTGCCTTCCGCGGGGCTCTGCTGACCGCCGGCGCCGCTGCAGCCCCCGCCCCGCCCCGCACGCTCACAGCCGAGCCCGGCTGGGCCAGCCGAGCCGCCCGGGGAGCCCGCAGCTCGGCGCCCCTGCCCCGCTGACCCCCTTCCCCGGGGCCGGAGGGCGGGGGGGTCGGCGGGCGGGGGTGCTCCCGGGGGACCCGTGTCCCTCCGCCCCTGCGCCGGAGCGCGGCGAGATGCGGCCGGGGACTGTCCCCCGGAGGCTCGGGGCCGCGCAACAGCCGCTCCCGCCCGCGCCCCGCCGCCTCCTTCAGCAGCCGCCCGCCCGCCTCGCCCAGGGAGAGGCGGAGCGCGGCCATGTCGAGGAGCAGCCAGACCACGGAGGCGGCGAAGACGAAGGCGAGCGCCCGGCCGCTGCCGCGGAACAGCCGCCGCAGCCCGCTCATCCCCGGAGGCCGCCCCGGGCTGGCAGAGAGAGCGGCCGCACGCCGAGCCCGGAGGGACAGAGAGGCCGGGCCGGAGCTCCTCCCGCCCCCCCCGCGCCGGGAGCCCGAGCTGTAACCCAACACCGGCGGGACCCGCCCGGCCCGCTCCGCTCCGGCCGCTCGCACCTCCGCGCCCGCCCGCGCCTTAACCCTCCCGCTGCGCCCCCGCAGCCCCGGGCGGGGGGTGCGCCGCCCCACGCCGGGCCAGAGCGCGGGCAGGCGCAGCAGGGCTGCAATGGGTCATCCCAGCACGAGTGGGGTGCAAAGGGTCTGTTTTCGGTACGCAGCAGGTCTCCGGGTGGGTGGCCGGGCAGCCAGGCCAGCCCGGGGGACAATGCGGCTGCAAGCGGGGCTCTGGTGCGGTGGGGCATTGCACAGCGCTGGAGCAGGGAGCGTGGCAGGGCTTTACGTGGCAGCTCTCACGGAACTCTGTAGGTTAAGCCTCTCTGCTGAGTATGTGGATGCTTTTCACGTGCCCGCTGCAATTACAGGGCACCCGAGCCAGGGCTGAGCGGCGGAGGCGAAGCGGGGCTGTTGGGAGGGGGGAGCCGCGGCGGGGTTAAAACGAGAGCGGGGGGAGCACCGCTGCCCGCCCTGCCCGGGGCGCAGCCTCAGCCGTGCGGTTTGTGCGGGCGGGCACAGGGACCGGGCGACGGCCCCGCTGCGGCCCGGGGTACTCGGTGCCACGGGAGCGGCTTTGCAGGGAGTCCAAGAAACACCCCCACGGCAGCCCCACTGAGCCTGGCCGGGGCTGTATGGTCACGGTTGTGGGTAGCACCGGGGTGCAGTGACCCCCGTGTCCCCTCGTGTCCCCCGGTGTCGGGGTGCCAGGCTGTGCAGAGATAAAACCTGGTGAATCACCTGCAGAAGCTGTTCTACAGACGTGATGGCTCAGGGCAGCCTGTGCAGGGTCAGGATACTTGGGTCGTTCTGCACAGGATGCAGGTGTCAGTCACAGTGAGCTCTGTGTGCTGGGGGGGTCACACAGGACCCCCATCACTGGGTTGCACCGACTGAGCAAAACCATGGCTCAGGGGGTCTGTGCCATCCCACCGCCAGCCTGGCAGAAGGGACTGTCACCAGGAGACACCGGCCCACGGCCCTGCCCGGGACACTCGCGTCCCTGTGCAGTGTCCCACCAAGCAGCTTCTCTCCATTAGTGACTGCTGCACAGCCGGCGAGTGGGGACAGCTTGGCACAGTTCGTGTGGCATCCTGGCACCCGTAAGCACAATCGGGTTAAGGAGATGCAAGATCAGTTGTCATGTGTGGGCATCGGTTGTGAAAACTCAGGATATGGGCACTGAAGTGAAAGGAAAAAGCCTGAGCTGGCCACTATTTTGCAGCTCTCTTAAACTCTGGTATTAATAAATTTAGAAGCAATTCACGGTATCCCAAATCACAAAGGAAGATTTTTTTAAATAAAAGGCTCCAACCCACTCTAGTGCGTATGAATATTGAAAGGAAAAGAAATGAGTGGAAAAAATTACATTCCTATTCATGATTTAAAAAAATAGTAATTTCAAAGTCCAGCCTATAGTTATATTGTTAGATTGAAAACATGTCTTTTTAAAAGAAATGGCAATTGCGTTGTTTTCCAAGGCTTTTCTTTGTGAAGCGAACTCCCCTCAGACGTGGCAGGCAGCTCTGGTTTCAGCAGGGCTTGCGTGTGCGGATGGTGCATGCTCAAGGGCTTGCAGTAAGGGAGCGAAGGATTAGGTTACAAGAGGACTGTTAAAAGGCGAAAAGAAATTAGTGGCTGTTTGAGAGTAAGGAAGCTTGGAGTAAAGATTGAACTTGAAATAATACCTGTGGTTTAGAGATGAAAGTTTAAGATAAACCACGGACTGTGGGTTTGTTCACCACACTGGCACTGTGTTTTCATTTCTATTTTGGTTTCTCCGCTTGCCATTCCTGCCCGCCTCGCCCAGCCCTGCTGGGATCCTGCTCCAGCACAGCTGGCACGGCCAGGGTCTGCATGGCTTGGGAGAGACCCGAGGTGTCCCATGGCCAGGGTCCGTGTGGCCTGGGAGAGACCCGAGATATCCCATGGCCAGGGTCCGTGTGGCCTGGGAGAGACCCGAGGTGTCCCATGGCCAGGGTCCATGTGACCTGGGAGAGACCCGAGGTGTCCCATGGCCAGGGACCCCATGGCCTGGGAGAGACCCGAGGTGTCCCATGGCCAGGGTCCGTGTGGCCTGGGAGAGACCCGAGGTGTCCCATGGCCAGGGACCCCATGGAGAGACCCGAGATATCCCATGGCCAGGGTCCATGTGACCTGGGAGAGACCCGAGGTGTCCCATGGCCAGGGTCCCCATGGCCTGGGAGAGACCTGAGATGTCCCATGGCCAGGGTCCCCACGGGCTGGGAGAGACCCGAGATGTTCCTCCGAGCTTCAGCTTCATGCCTCCATGTCACGACACAGTCGTCGCTGTTTTGGTATGGTCAGGCATTCCCTCAGCTAACTCCGTGCTTTGGCTCTCCTCCTTGGCAAGTGTAAGTGTTCCAGATAGTTGAACAGATTCCTTGACACAAGACAGCTGCTTTTGTAGGGAGGAATTAATTTAATCAAGGCTACTCCATCATTAAAATAATCTGAAGTGTCAGATGGAAAAGCACAGAAGCAAGCTAACTTGAAGGTGAAAACTCAATGTTTTTTCCAGCCAGAAGTGTCCCAGAATATGAGGTAACATTATAACAAGTCATTCTGGGTCTCTGTATGATATTTTATTAATGTAAAAATATATTGTCCAAAAAGATGTCAGGAAGGAATGATTTCTTGCTAAAGCCTGGCTGGCTTGATAAATTGTATTTCTTTTCTGGAGCATAAGAGACCATGCAGAGTGGAAGACAACACAGTGGTCCACAAAGGGTGAGATTAGACACATGGTTAATCCTACCATGCAGAATAGAAAGGCCCTTTTGGCTGAAAATTGTGCAAATGTGTAGTGCAAAACCCCATGGAGCTCTTCCTCTTGCCACAAGGTGATATCTGCTGTATCTTAATTACTTGATTACTTAATTACCTTTCCATCATAGACCACCACAGTGTATGCTTCATGGGCAACCAACGTGGATACTGCTGCGTTTCTACTCAACTGTGAATGTACACAAAGTTTATACATCTTGCATGAGTTTTCACTAAGTGCCGTGCTTGCTTCCTGAGCCCAGGAGAGCCGAACTTCCTGCAGCCTGCCGCGGTGCTGGGGCAAAGTCTGCCAAATGGTCCCTGATGAGAGCAAAAGATACAGACGGGGAAATGCTGCTGGGAACACAAGTGAGGGGAAGAAGGGCCTCGTGCAGAGAACCCGGCATGGGCTGGTGCAGGCGAGCGGTGTTGTCAGGTGCTCTGTGCATTGAAGGCATCGAGGTGTCCATCGCATCGAGGTGTCCATCGCATCGAGGTGTCCATCGCATCGAGGTGTCCATCACATTGAAGTGTCCATCACATTGAAGTGTCCATCACATCGAGGTGTCCATCACATCAAGGTGTCCATCACATCGAGGTGTCCATCGCATCGAGGTGTCCATCGCATCGAGGTGTCCATTGCATCGAGGTGTCCATCGCATCGAGGTGTCCATTGCATTGAGGTGTCCATCGCATCGAGGTGTCCGTTGCATTGAGGTGTCCATCACATCGAGGTGTCCATCGCATCGAGGTGTCCATCACATCAAAGTGTCCATCGCATCGAGGTGTCCATCGCATCGAGGTGTCCATCGCATTGAGGTGTCCATCACATTGAGGTGTCCATCGCATCGAGGTGTCCATCGCATCGAGGTGTCCATCACATCAAAGTGTCCATCGCATCGAGGTGTCCGTTGCATCGAGGTGTCCATCACATCAAAGTGTCCATCACATCGAGGTGTCCATCACATCAAAGTGTCCATCACATCGAGGTGTCCATCGCATCAAGGTGTCCATCGCATCGAGGTGTCCATCACATCGAGGTGTCCATCGCATCGAGGTGTCCATCGCATCGAGGTGTCCATCGCATCGAGGTGTCCATCGCATCGAGGTGTCCATCGCATCGAGGTGTCCATCGCATCGAGGTGTCCATCGCATCAAAGTGTCCATCGCATCGAGGTGTCCATCGCATTGAGGTGTCCATCACATCGAGGTGTCCATCGCATTGAGGTATCCAGCACATCAAGGTGTCCAGCACATGGAGGTGTCTGGCACATCAAGGTGGCTGCTGCTGTGTCTGTGTGTCCTCTCTGATGCCCTGCTGGCTTTTCAATCTGCTGATTAACTGACGGGATTTGGCAGAGGTGGATGTCAAACTCTAGCCTTGCAGTAGCAGGCAGAGTCAGTTATTTGTGTTGGCAAACATTTGTGCTGCAGAAACAAATATCTGCTGTCTGCATCGTGGAGAACTTAGGAAACACTGGATGTGGAATCCCCTGGTAGCTGATCTGTACTGCTGAGGGATTTGGTGATTTTCTTGGAGTCTCCACACACAGCAATTACACAGTCAGATGAGAATGGAAACCTTGGCTTTGAAAGAAAAGTTTATGGTCATGTTCCGCAGGAAAACCCCAGAGCTGGAGATGTAGAAAATGTGGAAATATCAGGCAGCTGGGTGCTTAAAAATCGGAAGAATAAGAAACTAAAGTTTATGGTTCTATTTTGAAAGGTTTCCAGATTTTTAGGCTGACCCCATTATTCAGGGGGCGGGTGATTTTGGGTGTGCGACGGTGGCAAAGTTTTACTTTTAGCTGGCTATTTGCACAAAGTACGATTGAGAGCAGCTTTCCCCCAATTGGGGCTGGTTACGTAATAAAAGATTGGAATAGCCAGTTCTGTTTATTTTTTGTTATAAATAGTGCTCCAGATTTGAGCAGCTCCCGAGATGACACACGCCGCTCTGTGCGCTGTGATGCGGGAGGGGTGGAGGATGCCGGCGGTACCCGGTGCGGGAGGGGGGAGGATGCCGGCGGTACCCGGTGCGGGAGGGGTGGAGGATGCCGGCGGTACCCGGTGCGGGAGGGGTGGAGGATGCCGGCGGTACCCACTGCGGGAGGGGGGGAGGATGCTGGTGGTACCCGCTGTGGGAGGGGGGGAGGATGCCGGCGGTACCCGCTGCGGGAGGGGGGGAGGATGCTGGCGGTACCCGCTGCGGGAGGGGGGGAGGATGCTGGCGGTACCCGCTGCGGGAGGGGGGGGAGGATGCTGGCGGTACCCGCTGCGGGAGGCGGGGAGGATGCTGGCGGTACCCACCGGGGGGAGTGGGGCTGGGAATGGAAACAGCAGCGGGGCCGGGTGATTTGCATAGAGGTCATGTTTTGCTAATATGTGTCTTGTAGAAGCAGACAGCATGTAAAAGAGGATGGTTAAAACCTGACCCAGCAATGTTTTTAAATTTCAAATTATGCATAAAGTATGCATTAAATTAATTAGGGAATTCATTAGGAAGAGAAGAGTAAAGAAACTAGTTAGCAGTGTGCAACATTTAGTAATGTAAGCCATCTTCTATAATTGTTATATATAATTTGTCTCATAACATTATCCTTTGATAAATTATTGCAGCATAATATGATATATGTAGCTTATTAACAGTTTCATTAATTACTATTAGAGGAAAGACACTCTGAAATCTGGTACACATAAGAACAAATGTTGAAGCAGATGGTTGAAATTAGTGAAACGCAATTGGTTGCTGAACCCTTTTACCTAATTACATTATTACGTCAAAATAGTTAAACTAAACTGTCAAGTTGTCGGCAAAGCGCTGGGATGTTTGGGGGCCCCGGGCCCCACCTCCCCGCGGGCGCAGGGACCCTCTGGTGCTGCACGGGCCCCAGTGCCCGGCACGGGGGGACAAGCCAAAGCCGGTGCCGGGGCTGCCGGGGCTCGAGGGGCCGCCTGGAGCCCTGAGCTCAGACAGCGCCTGCACTGCTGTCTGCTGGGAGCCATGACGTGTCGCTGGAATCTGTATGAAGAGGTTGTATGTGTTGCTGTGAGAGCACGGGGAAGTGAGGAGCCCCAACCGTGTCATCGGTGCGCCCAACAGACTTTGTTCTGTAGGTCCCAGACACTGGATGCGCTCGCACTGCACATTTCTGCTGGTGCAAACAGATTTACAGCAGCCTTTTGTTCAAGCTTTCCTTTCGTACATGACTAAATCAAAAGGAATATGAAGCATCTGAGGTCCCTGTGTCCGCGCAGTCCAGCTGCCTTTCCCAGGGTAACGCCCCGAGGAGGCTGCACTGAGAATGGAAACCTTGGCTTGGAAAGAAAAGCCTGGTCCAGGGGCTTCTGCTGGGTAAGGCCCAGCCTTCCCTCGTCCTGACCGGCAGAGCTGCCCAGAAGGGAAGGTCACCTTCTGCAGAGGGTTTTGAGACTTCAGCAGCTTTGAGCTCAAATTGTTATCAGAAGCGTCCAAATTTGCAAGAAAATTCCAGAATAATACAGCCACTTAGAATCACTTCAAAACAGGGTATCTCATACAACAGGATATAAAAGAAATTACTTCCAGAACTATTAAAGGAGGAAATTTAGAAGAGAAACAACATTGCAATGAGAAGGACACCAGCATGTGAATTCTCATAGGACTGTGGTTTTCCTTTCTTCTCTATGGAATAGGGGGATGCCCAGCCCTGCCTGGGGGGTGGCTGCAGACTGGGGAGCCCAGCCCTGCCTGGGGGGTGGCTGCAGAGTGGGGGAGCCCAGCCCTGCCTGGGGGGTGGCTGTGGAGTGGGGAGCCCAGCCCTGCCTGGGGGGTGGCTGCAGAGTGGGGACCCCCAGCCCTGCCTGGGGGGTGGCTGCGGACTGGGGGAGCTCGGCCCTGCCCGGAGCGGGTCCCCTGCCCTGCCGGGGGGCAGACCCCAGCTGTGTGCTGCTGTGTGCCACGGATGGTGGTCCTGCCACGAATGCATTAGCAGGAGAGCTCAGCCTTTCATTCTCAGCCTGATTAATGCATGTGCCGACCCAGATTTTTGTAAATATGTACTTCTGTATGTGCTCAGCTCACAGGGCTCGAAGCCAGTTCAAAATAATTATATAATATTTGATGTACTTGACAACTCACCTCAGCTATACGTTATTTTCTCTGTCTCCTGCCTGAAAGGCTAAAGCCGTTAATAAATACACGGCAAGTGCTGGTTGTGCAGAACGAGTGCAGGTGTGCAGCCGTGTTCACCTGTGTTTGCCGTCACTGTGGACATTAGCACCAAAGGCAACTTCCCTCTAATATTTGCATGAGCGGGACTGGGCACACACGTGTTAGTGAACGGCAAACAGGAGGGGACCGGGACGTGACCTGTATTGGCAGCAGGAATTGAAACAAATCTCTGTTTTGGGGTGGCTGCAGGGACACCCCACATGTCCAGGCACTCGTGATGTGATGGGCAGAGCCTCGTGGGGGTCTCCTGCTCCAGCGAGTGGGGACCTGGACCTTGGTGTGCAGAGACCCTACTCCTGCCCTTTGGTTTTTCCCTGACATCCCAGTGATGCTGGATGAAACTTGCCAAAGCTGTGGGAAACACTGGAAATAAAGTCTGGGGGCCGGCAGAGGGAAGGGCTGGTTGTTCCCCGAGTACACGCAGCCCGTTGCTGGGAGTCTGGTAACATCAGCTTGTAGCGCTGCTTATCTTTATCAATGTAAAATCCAAGATAAGAACCTCCCTCCTGAGTCTCAGCTCACTCCTTCAGCTCTCTTTGAGGGACAATGTTTTCCTGTTTGGGGACTAAAGCTGCTGGGTAAATATTTTAAAATGAATCACTTCTTGTCCTAGTTTCTGTACACGGGTTTTTGAGGCTGCGTGTTTGGTCCCAGCTCCCGTGTCACAGCACAGCAGGAACAGCTCCCCGTTCGGGTGACAAGCAGGTGGCTGCATAAAGCTGGTTTCTCCTGCTTTCTGCACAGCAGCACTTTTCTAGTGCAAAGTGAATATTTAGGAATTTGTAATTTTTTTTTACCATAAATATTTCTGAGAAATGCTCTTGAAATTTATCTATCTATCTATTTATTGATTTGGTTTTGGGTCACTGCAGGGCGGGCAGGGCAGGAAGAGCAGGGCGGGCAGAGCAGGACGCCTCTGCACAGGTACAGAGAACGCTGCTCTGTCTGAACGTGACCCCAGCTCCTCTGACATTGACTTAACTCTTCCCTTTATCTGTTCCATCTCTCCTGGAAGACACGAGGCAGCATGTGCTCTGTATCTGCAATTGCTCGTGTAATACGTTAATACTTAAAAGGACTTAAATTGGTAAAGCAACTGATAGCAGCAAGTGTATATTCCTTATATAATATTTTAACATGAGTGATCATGGAAATGGATTAATCTAAAAAAAATCTCCTATGAAATTCAGGGTAACCAGGCGGTCATTGTGCTTGACAGTCCCATCCCAAGAATGAGTGACGATGTTTTGTTAGTTTGATAACCATGAAATGATATGTCATGTAAAGCTAGTCAGCAGGATCGCCATAAGGCAGTCTGTCATTGTCTCGCTGAGCGATTCACATGCATGATGCATAAGGAAGTAAAAATAATCAGTAATCTATCGCGAGGCAGGGAAGATAATCAGTAACACGTAACATACTCTCCTTAGACTCGCCAATCAAATGATTTCCTAAGGAATTTCACAAGCCCACAGGTTATTTGGAAATGAATTGCTGGTCTTGTTCCTCGGGACGTCCAAACTCAGGTCCCACATGTCCCCATCACCCATCGGTGCCTGTAGGAGGGAACAGGCACATCAGGCCTGTGCCGCTGGCCCTGCTGCCTGGGAAGGGAGAGGAAATAACTGGGATTTCATATTTTAAAGATGTTCTTCATCATAGCAGTGATAATAAACTGGGAAACTGATCCCTCCCGCCAAGGCCGGTCAGGGCTGCGGATACAAGGATGTTTTTGGGTGGTACGTGGTGGCAGCGGGGTGCCAGAGCAGGCTGGGGAGAAAAAAACAACTGCAGGTTTGGAGAAACTGAAGCAAAACCACTGCCACAAGTTCTCCATCCCAGGCAGCGCGGGCGGCGGGCCGGCAGCCGTGCGGGGCCGCGATGCGGGCACCCCGGGGGACGCAGCCCCGGGCAGCGCTCGGCCGGGAAACGCCGCTTCTCCTGCAGGAACGGGGTCACTGACCGGGCTTTCCTGGCGGGGGCGGGGGGGATGGCGGGGGGGATGGCGGGGGACCGTGCGCAGCCCCGGGGCAGCGCACCCGCTGTTGGACGGGGAGCGCTCGGCGCGGCCCTTCCGTTCGCCGCAGGGTGGAGCCTTCGCCCGCCGGATGGGCCGAGCCGTGGCTGAGGCCCCGGGGTTCCCGCGGTACCTGGCGGGGGTGCCGGGTGCGAGCGGGATGTCCCGTGTCCCCCCGGGACTCCGGTGTTGTCGCCTCCCGCGGGGCGGGACCCGCCGGCCGGGGCTGCTGCGCGGCGCGGAGCTGGACGGGCTCTGTTCCGGGCACCGT
Source organism: Streptopelia turtur (assembly GCA_901699155.2). NCBI lineage: Eukaryota > Metazoa > Chordata > Aves > Columbiformes > Columbidae > Streptopelia > Streptopelia turtur. The sequence goes on from LR594557.1 coordinate 874,477, forward strand.
CCTGCCGCCTGCTGCCTGCCTGCTGCCTGCCGCCTGCCTGCCGCCTGCCTGCCGCCTGCCTGCCGCCTGCCTGCCGCCTGCCTGCCGCCTGCCTGCCGCCTGCCTGCCGCCTGCCTGCCGCCTGCCTGCCGCCTGCCTGCCGCCTGCCTGCCGCCTGCTGCCTAACTAGGGATTTTTTCCCCCTCCCCTAGCCCTGAGATGAGTTACATATGCTTTGCTGGTCCCCCACTAAGAGACAAAGTAACTCAGCTGTTTCCAAAGTTTAACGAGTTTGACTTTGCAAGCTAAAAGAACTAATCTTCTGGCTTTTTAATTATGCGTTTTTAAGAAGAGCATCATTCCCCCTCTGCAGCTCAGCCCCTCTGAAGCCAGGAGCCGCAATGGCTGATTTCTGTGCACAACGTTCACCAGCTAACACCACCAGCTCGTAATGCCCCGAGTCCTTACCCCCCGTTGCGTTCCCAAATTGCACATCCTGCAGATGTGGAAATGACGTTCAGTCTCCCGTCCGGGCTGCTGAGGAGCTCTGCGCTGCGTTCAAGTCTTCCCGATGGTCGCATCCACGGAGCGATCCCCGTCCCACAGAGGCTGCCGGTGGGGAGGAAGCTGGTGACCCTGGGGACAGATTTGTCACATGCCCGCAGTTCAAAGGCTGCTGCCGCCCTCCCGCACCTCTGTCTTCTCCCCAGGCTTCCAGAAATCCACACCCTGTGTCCGGAGCTGGGCAGAGAAGCCGGCTGGGGTGGAATCAGGTGTTTCAGCCGGCTGAAACTGGGGCTTTTTCAGAATACGTGTGCGTTTTAGCTCCGTTTTTAAAGGAAAATGAGAGTCAGGCTAAGAACACATGGCTTAACGATGTATCTGGAGATGGTCATTTGCTCTATTTTGCACCTGAATAAATTTAAAGGCACAGCTGAAATTAATTTAACATGTCAAATCTTCGTTTGAAATGTAATCTACTGTCATGTGGATGTTATCAAATCTGTTAATAATTAGAAGCTGGCACCTCAGCTTAAGCACAGTCGCTAATTCAATGTCGTGGTGTTCAGCTTATTTCACAGCGGAGCTGGAAAAAAGGGCACTGAGTTGTTGACAGCAGATCTTTTGTATCCATTTAAACAGATTTGTTTATCTCTTCCTTAATTAAAGTGAATGTGATTTAGGCACCTTTTATGCCTCTGAAAATGTTTTCCTTTAAACATAGTGTTAGCTCCATAATAGAGACTGCCTATGTGGTAATTGATTTAGTAGAATCGAAATGGAACTGAAGCATTTAAGAGCATTTCTCTCCTTTTTCCAGGAGACCCAAGAGGAGGCTCCACCAGCCAGCAGTTCAGCACCAAACAGCACAAACCTGGGGGATTCGTGGGCTACTTCCACCACGCAGATAGGGGGACTGGAAAATGAAGGCACTATTATTCCACAGAAGTCCATCAAAATCATAATTCCATCCTGTTGCGAACCCAGAACCCAGCAATTAAACGATCTCTCAGTTTTTTAAAGAAGTCTGTACGCATTGGGTACTTTAAATAATATGGTATGTAATGTAAAATGACTATCTTAAAAACGCAGCTGTGCTGCTGTGGGTTTTCTCTCCAGAAGGGTTTGGAGTTGGCCAGGATGGCTGGAGGCATCTCCGGGGGTTTGCAGACCCCCCGCCACGCTGCAGCGGCCTCAGAGGGGCGGATGGGGAGAGGAAATGTGAAGCTGTGAGTACAAAGCACGAAAAACCACAAGTGCTTAATTTCTCCCTCAGCATCAGAAGGCGCGTGGGAGGGGAGTGGGAGTGTGTGGACTGAGTCACCGAACGTAATTTCATGTGTTTGGGTTTTATTTTAATTACCCACACTGGAGGTGTTCAGGAAATGTCCCACCTTTGTGCTGCTGCCAGCGCTGCCCTCCGGGGACCAGCGCGGCCCTGGGGACACGGTGAGCCTGCCCACGGGTGTCACCGCACGCACCCGAACCGAGGGCTGGGGACACGGTGAGCCTGCCCGCGGGTGTCACCGCACGCACCCGAGCCAAGGGCTGGGGACATGGTGAGCCTGCCCGCGGGTGTCACTGCACGCACCCGAGCTGAGGGCTGGGGACACGGTGAGCCTGCCCGCGGGTGTCACCACACGCACCCGAACCGAGGGCTGGGGACATGGTGAGCCTGCCCGCGGGTGTCACCGCACGCACCCGAACCGAGGGCTGGGGACACGGTGAGCCTGCCCGCGGGCGTCACCGCACGCACCCGAACCGAGGGCTGGGGACACGGTGAGCCTGCCCGCGGGTGTCACCGCACGCACCCGAACCGAGGGCTGGGGACACGTTGAGCCTGCCCGCGGGTGTCACCGCACGCACCCGAGCCAAGGGCTGGGGACTCGGCCCGCATGTCATCTGGCCCCGTGCCGGCCCAGAGGTTTACTAAGAAGGTGAAATTACAGAATAAATGGGTGATTTGTTAATCACAGGCACCTTTACATCAAAAGACTGCTGTATATGAGTCTGCATCTGCAGGTGGTCTTACGCTGCGACTGTGCACGCAGGACACGCGATGAAGACTTCGGTGTGAGAGAGAGAAGAGCAGGGGTGAGGGTGCTGTCCCGCACGTGTGTCCCCCGGGGCAGGCTGCCGTGTGCCAGCCGTGTCCCCGCTTGAGGTACCACAGCACTGCCGAGCAGCCCCGGCAGCGAGAGCTCCTCGCCGCGGCACACACGTTCCCTCAGCCAAGGCGCTCAGAGCTGTCATGGCCAGCGCTGCCTTTGCTTTCCGTGACGGACCAGCCTCTCCCGGCTTTGCTGGTCACCCTGTCGCTGAGGAGGGGGAACTGGTGGGAGTCATGGAGGAAACCAAGAGCTGCCACGGCAGGGTGGCCCCGGCTTCAGAGGGGCTGAGCTGCAGAGGGGGAATGATGCTCTTCTTAAAAACGCATCATTAAAAAGCCAGAAGATTAGTTCTTTTAGCTTGCAAAGTCAAACTCTTTAAATTTTGGAAACAGCAGAGTTAATTTGTGTCCTAGTGGGAGACTGGCAAAGCATATGTAACTCATCTCAGGGCCAGGGGTCGGGGAAAAATGACTAGTTAGGATGTGGAAGTCTGGGGACTAGGAAGTTGGAACAGGCAGGCAGCAGAGAGCATTATTAGCTCCAAATTCATCTCATTCAGGGCACTTAGGAGCTCTGGCAACAAATTCAGACTTGATGGGGTGCACAAATGATCTAAAAATGCAGAAGAAAATTCAATATCATAGTATCATCTTCAAAATAAAAGTGCTTGATTTCTGAGCTGAACGCATGGGTGGGGGCGGTGACTGACTGAACGTCTGGGGCTTGCACTGAGTCTACTGCTCGTGTCCCCAGAAGTGCCGCTGCGGGACGGGCTTCTGCTGCTGGTGTCTGTGCTGAGGCTGATTTTCACAACACTGGCTTCAGCTCAGCTTTGCTCCATCGGCTTCGTTTCTTCTGCAAAGTGCATGGTCCCTGACAGCGGGGACTACGTACATCATCCCGGGAGCTTGGAGAGGAAGGACTCCAGGCCTGGAATATCAGTGCGATGCTGTCCTGAGCTTGTGAGCATATGGCAGAGAAGATGCACGATCATGAGTCATTGAGAAACGTAATAAAAATAGGTTCTGGTGCTGTGTACAGAAAATAGCAGGTACTAATGAATGTGGGCGCTTCGTGGCGCAGGGGAGCGGCAGGAGGGGGTGCGCAGGCAGGACGGTAAGCAGGCAGGGGGGTGCGCAGCAGGGGGGTGGCAGGCAGGAGGGGTGGCAGGCAGGGGGGTGCGCAGGCAGGGGGGTGCAGGCAGGAGGGTTGTGCAGGCAGGGGGTGCACAGGCAGGGGGGTGCAAGCAGGAGGGTGTGCAGGCAGGGGGTGCACAGGCAGGGGGGTGCAGGCAGGAGGGTGTGCAGGCAGGGGGTGCACAGGCAGGGGGTGCAGGCAGGATGGGTCCCAGCACCGGTGTGTCTAGAGACTTGTCAGAAAGGCTGGGAAACCCTCTGCC
>LR594557.1:883466-948466 GCA_901699155.2 Streptopelia turtur
CTTCCACTTGAAGCTCCTATTGCTCCAGGTCAATTTTCAGGACTGTTCTACTTGCAGCGTGAGCCACTGTTGCAAGTCATTGCATTGCAAAGCCTGTGTGTCCTGAGTGTACGCGGCAGCTAAGCCACCAGCTGACACCACGCAAAGCATCTTAACTTCCCATCGCTTTCCTTCTATGGAGTGGGGCAAGAAAGAGCTGTCAGTAGTAATTTCCTGAGTGTTTTTTAAAAACACGTGACTCCCTCCCTTATTAGTTTTAATAAAGAGTCACTGCTCCCTAAGCTTGCTTGGAAAATTATTACCTATCAGCAAGACAGAAGACAAACCCAGGAGCTATTGACAGGAGCGCAGTGAGCCCCTGTGCCGGCTGTTTGGAGACAAGCAGTACCTTTTTTCCCGCAGCGCCCTGCAATTAAGTTATTTTTGAAGACTGGAGCTGTGCTGAACCCCGGGAGATCAATCACAGCAGCAGCCGACATGTGAACCCCCCTGTCCCGCTCCTGTCCCCACCCAGGGGACACGCTGGGCCACTGCAGCACCCAGGGGACACGCTGGGTCCCTGCAGCTCCCAGGGGACACGCTGGGACACTGAAGCACCCAGAGGACACGCTGGGTCACTGAAACACCCAGAGGACACGCTGGGTTCCCACAGCACCCAGGGGACAACACTGGATCCCTGCAGCTCCCAGGGGACAACACTGGATCCCTGCAGCACCTGGCCACACCATCCCCTCCTGGGCCACCCTCCTGTGCCAAGAGCACCGCAGGCACAGCCTGGCCCTGGGCTGGGGGAGCCTGTGTGACTAGCGATCTGCTGGGCTTTCTCGCTGGCCAAGTGCACGTGATGCAGCATTTCCACATCCTCAGAGACACAGCCCGATAGTCAGCAAAGGATGTGTAACCCTGAGCCTCGTCCCCAGTGACCGGTGCCAGTGCAGATGAGGAAAGACCACAACAGGAGCGGTAACACACGGCCCGCGGGAGCCCCGGGTGTGCTCTGTGCTGCCCCGTTCCCACCAGGACACGCGGGGTTTGCTGTGGCAGCTGCTGCAGACACGTCTGTAGGAGAGCGGTGCAGGGACAGGGACAGGGAGCGATGGGCAGCCCCCAGGAATGACCAACAGCCCCCCAGGAAGGAACAATAACTCCATGGGAAGGAACAATAACCCACGGGAAGGCACGATAACCCACGGGAAGGCACAATAACCCACAGGAAGGCATGGTAACCCCACGCCAGGGATGAGCAGGGCAGAGGGACACCCCGCTTGGGCTCTTGGTTTGGCATCATTGGGCCAGCTCCACAGTGGGGAATGTGCAAGGCAGCTTGTACACCAGGAGTGTTTATGATAAATACTGGTTTTGTCAAAAACAAAATATGAGGAAATGCTAAAACGCACCGGTTTGCTGGGGCGGATGTGCCCAGCCGTGTCCCAGGACCCCACCAGGGCTGGGCAGGCGCCGGTGACGTCCCCACGCTGTCACACAGCCATTACCACGCAGGTGGATTTTAACACGACACAAGTGATTCCCAGCATTTCATGAAATTTAGCTTTTTCTAACCTTCAGCTCAGGAAAAATATGGTCATAATGTAGAGGTTCCACTGTTTGTAGGGAAAGGAGGGGGACCTGAATGATTCGGATTTTGGGACCCGATAGACTAAATTTACAGTTGTGTGTTGCCAAGCTGCTATTGATGCTTGAGAGTTTCCAATTTCTGGTAATAGACTGGGGAAAAAAGATAATGTGTTTGATCGATCAGCATGGACAAATTTCATTTAGGGGATCAATAACAGTTTATACTTGACAGAGCGGAGGGACCACATTTATTTTTCCCTTTGATTGAATAAATGTTTTCAATGAGACTGTAAATGTAAAGCAATCCTAACCATTTCTTAACTTGAGGCACAGCTTCCTGCTCCAGCGTTATTGCCAGCAATGTGTATTTAAAACTAATATACAGCGCAACGGATAGCCAGAGGCTGGAGCTGCTGAATGAAACTAATGTGCAGTTTATTAAAACAGAAGACACGGAAAGTGCACGGGCTGGTTTTCCTGGCTCCCAGCAACATGAAATACCAGAAAGAGACATCACTCGGGCGTATTTTTCAAGGGTGGGTAGAAAAGGGAAGATTTTTTTTCTTGTATCAAGCATAATTCCTTCGAGCCTCCGGGATACGTAGGAGGGTAAACACGCAAGAGAAAGCAGCTACATCTCCACTAACATATGTCTCCCCTTCTCCCGGCAGCCTCCACGTCCCCACGCTCTCCTGCAGCAGCGGGGACACCGAGGCGCGGGGCTGCCCAGGACAGGCTGGGTCACCGGCACCGTGACGTCCCAGCACCGCTGTGGGACCAGGGTCCAGCTGCTGCGCCGGGACAGGCTGCGGCCCATGGGAACCCGTCGGGGTGCTGGGAACGCAGCAAAGCCCTGCTGCACCGCGGGAGCAGCTGTGGGGTCCACAGGCACCACTGTGGGTGACATGGTGACAGCCCACCTTGTCCCACCTACCCATCACCAGCTGGATGCCACCTCAGAGCCATCTGTTCTGCCCGCTCAGCAGCGAGTGATCCAGAACCTTCAGAGCCTCAGGAGCTCCCCGGGAGCAGAGCTGCTGGCCAGACCGGGGACACATCCGTCCTCGTCCAGCGCCTGGTCCCGCTCGCCGGGGCTGGGGCACAGGACACCTCCCCGGGAGCCCTCAGGTGCAGCTGCTTGGGCAAGGGAGCTCAGTGTTTCATCAAGTTTCTTTTTTAATGCAGAATTTCTCCCCTCTTTTTGTTGTTGTGTTTTATGAAGTCTCTCTAAGAGAGGCTTAAAATCAAATTTGGCTGGTGGCAGATAGTAATTAAGTTCCAGATGACACAGATGATAACTTTCCCTTGCAATATGGAGCAAATGCCAATAATAAATGCAGCTAGTTCCTAGCTCCAGATGCATCAGATTGTTTCGTTAGCTGACTTGCTCATCAAGGCGAGAGAGCTGAAATAGCGAGAAACCTGCTTCGGAAAGGGATCTGCGGCCCGATGACTATTTTAGGCACGCAGCTTGGAATTGTTTAAAATGCATATTGTCTGTGTACATTTCAATAAGGCAAATGCCAAGTACGAGTGCCGTAGGGCTCCTCGCATGTCAGATGATTAAGTCTTCAAGACTTGCAGCCACAGGGTGGTTATCGATGGTACTTCCAGGTCGCTGTGTGCGCAGCGACGTTGGAGGCGGTGGTCGACCTTTTGGCAGCACTGCAGGGCGACGGGGCTTCGTCAGACAGAAATAACAATTGCTAATTTGTTTTTGTGAGGGGCATTTATTTAAAAATGCAAATATATTATAACATATGTGACTTAAGGATATTCAGATGGCAAAGCAGAATGTGTTTCTTCCCATTCCTTTTCCCCAGTGAATTTCCAAAAGAAATGCTTAATGGGGGAAAAGGGAAGGGATGGAATAAATAATAATAATAACGACGAAGATCACTTACCTTGTTCTCTTTACAATTATCCAGTACGTTTTAGTCAATGACGTGCTCTATGCCAAGAGTTTTCTCGCAACTGAACGAAGTTTGTGATATTAGCAAAAATAGGCAGTAAACTGCTTGTCAGCCTTGTTTCCTTTCATGCCTAATGTCTAGTGCAAAGATAAAGCATGTATGACCTTATTTTATACATGGCATACTGTACGGCACACAAAATCGGGAAGCTTTCAAGAGTCTTCTCTCTTTCGTCTTCAATAAATTGTAAAACCAGACCTTTTAAAATCCTGCCTATTGCACTTTGTGGTGACCTGACTTAAATGCAGAAGCCGTTGGTTGACTTCATTTTTATCCTTGCAGGAAGAATAGTTGTTTATAAAACTCAACAAGCATAAAAAAATACGCTTCGGGATTATAAATAGCATTTGAAAAGGTTTTGAGATTATACACTATTGCCTGAAATACTACAGGGCAAAATTCTTCATCTTTATTCAGGTAAATGAGGAGTTTTGATCAAGGAAGGACAGTCAGAGCTTCAGGATGTGGCCAATAATAACTCAATAAATCAGCAGAGATATGATCTGATGGTGTTCAGCTTCCTTTCAACACATAATCAGTCAGCGCTTAATTGTTAGAAGTTGTATAATTACAGCAGTGCCACGCAGGGGCTGCGCGTTCTGTAATACTATAATTTCCTGTATTTTAGTGGCAGGGCTTCATCAGCAGCGAGCTATCAAACCGCAGCTCATCAGACGAGCTGGGATGTTAATGCGCGATTTGTAGGTGTCTGACAAGCCATTTAAAGCAATGTCTGGAGTCCTTAAGGCGTTGAGCAGGCAAAATAGAAAGTATAGCTATTTATGCATGTATTTATATAGATATTTAGAAAACCAGTCCCGAAGTTGCGAGAACTAAACACACACACAAGCATGAAGGGATCAGATGAAATAATGTCACAAAATAAGGGGGTGATCACCGTCAATCCAACCCGTCAGCGCAGCGCCGTGTGTGACCGTCAACGTGCAGCTTTACACCCCGCCCTCGCCACCCTCAGAGCCCCAGAAATGGGGTTTCTGCGGTGATTTGGGCAGGACAGGTTTCCGCTCGGCTCTGCCGTGGTTTGTGCCGTGCGGGGTGGTGTGTGGTGGCGGTTGGGGAGCAGCTCCGCTGGGGGACAGTGACACGAGTGGCAGGACCCTCGCGGGTGTCCTGCTCCTGCACAGGACGCGGCCGGGGAGGTTTAGGAAGGGGAGACCTGTCTCCATCCACCGCTGTCCGTGGGCTGGCTGTGCTTGTGTAAGATGTTTTAATGCAGCAGACGGTGTGCTGTTTCAGAACATGTTTTCTTGTTTCTGGTCCATTTTCCTCCGTGGCTCCAGGTGATATTTTTACGTATTCATCAGAGCAGTCAGAGCTGGATGTTTCTGACACTTGTCTTACGTTGCGTGTGTCGCTGTTGTGTTGTACCGCACGCGTGCTATGACGGGCGGGAGGACAGGGAGGCGTTCCAGCGCACGGCGTCACGCCGCGCGGGGTCACGGCCACGGCCACGCGCTGCTGGCAGGGACAGGCTGCACCAGCCTCCTCCGCTGCGCCAGCGCACGCTCCGGCGTGCGGTGGTACCGGAGCGCGAGGCCCAGCACCGCGCACAGGGGGGTTCTGAGGTGAGCCCACCGTGCCGCCGTGTCCGCCGTTGTTAGAGGGCATCTTCCAGTCCTTGGAAGCAAGTGCAGTGCCCGCAGCGCCTGTTGTGTGGAGATGAGCAGGCACAGGAGAAGGTGACACCGAACTGGAGCCCTGCCCTCAGTCACCATCTGCCAGCTGGGAGCAGCAGCACCATAGTTAACCCACCATCAGGAGTCAAGTTTGGTGACAACAGGGTTTGCCTTTGTTGGAAGCTGGTCCTGCAGGAACCAGAAGTGCAAAAGCATCATCTGTGTCCAAGCGGGGGGGCAGGGGCTTTCTCACGGGCCTTGGGAGGGTTTGGAGACAGGCTGGGCTGGAGAAAACTTCTCCAGTTGCTGCGGTCCAGGCAGCCCCACGTGTCCACAAAAAGTGTCGTGCAGTGGCTTTGCATGTCCCACACATAGCAACTTGGTCCTTAAATGTGCACAGGCTCTAGAAGCCTCCATGAAGGACTTCAGGTGGCTCTGAGGTCTAATGGCTCTGATGTTTAATGCACCAGGAGACTACCTCCACAGGCAAGGCAGGTGGGGAGCAACCATCCTAGAGAAAGCCTGCAAAGTGCTGAGCATGGCCCCGGATAGCGTGGTGACCACACTGTTTAATCCCAGGGCTAATGGTTCAAGAGCTGAGGTTCACAGCCAGGAGTGCACACGGGAGTGTGAAGGGTCCCCAGCCCCGAGGAGACGTGTGGGCAGTCGTCTGTGCTACTGCTGGTTGCAGCGTCCTGCCTTTCTAAAATCAGAAGAAACACGGATTAGATTAGTTTCTTTGTTCAGCCCTGGAAAGTGCTCGACCTTCTTCTGGCCACGGGGCTTGACATCGAGGGGAGGAGGAGGGGTGTACCCCCAGGAGGGGTCTGCCCTGCCTCGGTGGGCACCAGCTCCTCCCGGCCCAGCTAAAGGTGCAGCTGTGAGGAGCGTGCCCACTTTCATGACCAGGAAAGGTCCCCTTCCCCTGCGATAACATCTCTTCTCCAGCGCCACGGCAGCCGTGTCCCTCCGCACCCCGTGCCAGCGCAGAGCGATGACGAGGAGGACGGCGGGCAGGAGCGAGGTGTTGCCGTTCCGAGAGGAAACCGATATGCCACGGGAAAGGAGCATCTGCCATTTTGTGGACACTTCGGAAACTGCTGTGACATTTGGGTGACATTTTACTTTGTGCTCTGACCAATCGCCTCTTCCCTGGTAGCATCAAACAGCAGCTCTGCTGCCAAGTGGTTAGGAGGGAGCCTGGGGACCAGGCAGCTCCCACCGGGGGTGCAGGTGCGGCAGGGGGTGCCTGTTCCCGAGGGGACCGTGCCAGGTAGGGACAGGGGGTGTAGGTTTGTGCGTCACTCATAATGCCTTGGAGAGCACACCCCCATGCCTGCCCGCGTCCCCAAGGAGCAGCGTTCACCCACGTCCCCAGGGAGCAGCGCTGGCCCTGCCTGGGGCTGAGCCTGGTCTGGGCTGAGCAGATGGCCCAGGGAAGAGCTGTTAATTAGGAGCAGGGCTGGGCTGTGCGCAGAGCCTGCTGCTCGTGCTCACCAGCAGGATCTGCAGAGCGGCAGGAGCTGGAGGGGCCCCCCTGCCTGCCAAATAGCAGCGAGAGCAGCCCGGGAGGCGTGCAGCCTGCAGCTCGGCTCCTTCCAAACGCACGTTATTCTCCATGAGAAAAATGTCACCGGGGCTGAGCAGCTCTGTCCCCGAGCCCGCTGCTCGCCATGTCTGCATGCGGTCCCTGAGGAGCGAGAACAGAGATGCCCATGGAGGAGGCACTGGCTGAAGTTTGGGGCTCCCACACCCACTGGGACCAGGCTGGGGGCTGGTGCGGTCACATCCTGCACCCCAGCACGTGGGGCCCCAGCACCCAGCAAACACGCCGAGGGGGATTCACCAGGTCCCAGGAAAGCGGCCCCAGCTGCAGGAGCTCTGCTCTCCCCAGGGCACGGGGGGCTGAAGCGTCACTGCCAGCACGTGCTGCCATCCGCGCCCCTGCGGCTCTGAGCAACCAGCAACCCATGCTGCAGCCAACACATCAGACCTTCGGACAACCTGGCAAACGCAGCAGGGCCGTTCACATCCCCTTCTCACCTCAGAGCCTGAACCCGCCACTTGGAGAGAGGAGCAGCTCCCACATCCCCGGCGGGGCCGCTCCCTGTCCCCAAACCCGCCCTCTGCCAGCAGCACCCACCAACCCCAGGGAACAGCTCTTGATTCTGTTTGCTCTGAAATCAGAACCAGACTGATATCTTTCATGAGCTAGAAAGGAGGTTTAATCACTTGCTTTATTGCACAAGAAAAATCTTGCATTTTGCTAGTGCTGTGAATTAGCAGAAATTAAAAAAATAGGGTTGTCCACACATTGCTTGAAAATTGTTTACAGCAAATAATGAACAAAGCAAAGCATATTGCTGGAGGCCTGGTTGTTGAGACACTGTATCACATTATTAATTAAAATACGAGTCAGCTTTTTCCAGTACTTGTAGCCTGTGGGTATCCAATGTACTCCACTTGATTGAATCAGGTAGTGGCAGCACAGGCATTTTTTTATTTTGTGCTGGAAGGGATAACAAAAATGTAAAGCTGTTTTCTGCTACTTCATTTGAAAAATATTATTTTGGAATGAAGGTGCAGCAGCTGCAGCAGCCGGGCGGGGACACGGCGGGGACACACTCGTGCCTCTGCGCGGGATTTCACCGCGGGGCTGCAGCCCCCGCGGGGGCAGGCGGGTCCCACCAAGGCAGCCGTTTCTGTGCCATGGGGGGCAGCGGCCCTGGCTTGGGCATGTGAATTAATCCGAGCAGGAGAGCCACGTAGCTTTTAAAGGAGGTTCGCCCCTTCTTTCCTTGTGAGGAGTCAGTGAATGGCGAGGAGCAAACACAGTTCTGCCTCTGCTTAGTCAAAGGAGTCTGCAAGAAGTCAATGAGATACCAAGGAGCCTCCAAATGTGCCCGGTGCTTCGTGTGTTCTCGCTGGTAGAGACCGCGACTGGCGAGCGAGTGCAATTAGAGAGAACCCAAGAACCCGCCCAGGGCAGCGCAGGACAGGGACAGCACTGACCGGGGACACCGCGCAGGGCAGCGCAGGATGGGGACAGCACCGGCTGGGGACACCGCGCAGGGCAGCGCAGGATGGGGACAGCACCGACCGGGGACACCGCAGGACAGGGACAGCACCGGCCGGGGACACCGTCCAGGGCAGCGCAGGATGGGGACAGCACCGGCCGGGGACACCGCGCAGGGCAGCGCAGGACAGGGACAGCACCGGCCGGGGACACCGCCCAGGGCAGCGCAGGATGGGGACAGCACCGGCCGGGGACACCGCGCAGGGCAGCGCAGGACAGGGACAGCACCGGCCGGGGACACCGCCCAGGGCAGCGCAGGATGGGGACAGCACCGGCCGGGGACACCGCCCAGGGCAGCGCAGGACAGGGACAGCACCGGCCGGGGACACCGCCCAGGGCAGCGCAGGATGGGGACAGCACCGGCCGGGGACACCGCGCAGGGCAGCGCAGGACAGGGACAGCACCGGCCGGGGACACCGCCCAGGGCAGCGCAGGACAGGGACAGCACCGGCCGGGGACACTGCACAGGGCAGCGCAGGACAGGGTACCGCCTGCTGCAATCCGAGTGCATCCGAGATAAATGCAAACGTGCAAATAAAGACGGGGTCAAAACATGACGCGATTTTGATGAGATGACACCATCCTTGCACGAGGCACCCGGGGCATTTGCAGACCTCAGGGGCTCAGCAGGGCACAGGGAGCTGCTCTGCTCCAGCACGGGCCTAGAAATGGGTTTTCCATGGCTCTCCAGAGCACCCGAGTGGTTTGGGAGCCCTCCCAAATCTTTAAAAAGGACTTCACACCTTTGGTATCGTTTGAATGGCTCCAGGCCCTGGTACCCAGCCAAGCGGCAGGGACCTGAGCGGGGCTGAGCCGGCCAGGGCACCAGCAGCCTGGTTGTAGGAAATGCTCCCCTTTCAGTCCAACAAATTCATTTTTGGTCCATTCTGGGTTAACTTTTCAAAACCTTTCTGCCAGACTGTTATCTGTACTAATAAGGATCTCTGGAAGGATCTCCTAGCTGACGCAGAGTATTTTCTACTACACTTCCCCTTATTGCAGTATTGCTGAAGCACTAGCACTATTTTAATATTGCTTATATAATTGCTTAATTATTCATATTTATCTTTAAAGTATACAATAAAATATATAGGATGGGCGATGTATCAAGTTGGCATCGCTAGAGCAACCTCAAGTTATGGAATTTCCTGACTTTTAAATGCTTGATCTTGCAACATTAACATTGCATTACCACTGGGGTTTTTTGCATTTAATTTTATAAAGGCCAGGGGGAAATAAGCTATTTTTCTGCTGCCCATATTTGAAATCCATGCTTAAGTGCACATTGGGTCAACCCCTAACCAGATGTAAGTACACAGACAAGTTATTGGATTTCCTGATGATGAATAGAGAACAGAAAATGCACCTGTCTGGTTGCAGAGAGATTTGCATAAAAATGAAGATTATGTACACCTGCGTATGTAAAATATTGATGAACAGAACCAAGTGTATGTATGTAAAACCCACAACACTTTCAGATGAAGCGGTGCAGAGCTGTTCCAAACCCGAGCATCTCCTCTGCGGGAGAGGAGCAAGAGGAGGAGCTGGCAGCCAGGTCCTCGTTAGCTGATTCGATTTCCTGGCACAGAAATCAGCTGGGAAGTTGCAACAGCCTCATCTGTCAGTCGGTTCAGCATTGGGTTAGTAAGTGCACTAATTGCTGCTTACCTTCCATATCCAAGAGGTTTTGGTGCTGGGAGCACTCGGAGCAGGACACCCAGAGCAGGTGCTGCGGCAGGACGGGGATCTCGGAGCAACGCTGCTCCTGGGGATGCGGCCACCGCCTCGGCTGTGGCTCCTCAGCACCAGGCTCTGGGGCCAGGAGGCCACTGCGGCTCACACAGCATTGGGAGCCCTTCCAAGCTGGGTCTAGAAGCTCTTGCACACATATGTCATTTGTGTGTCTGTGCAAGAGGTGCAAATGCAGGGAGAGAGGAGGGGACAGGGCAGTGCTGTTGAAATCAGACTGTGCCCTCTCCCTGTACTCACCAGTGCCTCTGGGGCTGGTCCTGCAAACCCCAGAGCTGGAGCAGAGCAGCATGGAGAGCACCGAGACCTGCCAGAAGCCAGGACACCCGCCCAGGGGCTCTTTATCTGGGAGGTGCTAATTGCAGGTGCTAATCAGCAGGTGCCAATCAGAGCCCCTTGTGTCAGCTGGTGCCCCCAGCACCCACGGCAGCAGCAGGCACCGTGCTTTGCGTGGCAGTGGCCTGTGTCCCTGCCGAGCCCGGGTTCCAGCAGCCAGGAGCTTCTTCTGGAGGTGCTCAAGTCACCTCTGAATTCTCAGATACGTACCAAGACACTCTGAGTCTCATAAACCCTCCAGCCCAGCCCTGCGTCACCTCCGCTCTCTCCCCAGCATCCCTGCCGCTCACAGGCAGGGCCAGCGCAGCTTTCGGGGACGCCCCTGTGCCCGTGGGCTGCGGGCCCCCTGCGTGCTGGGACCCCATGAGGTGGGTGCTGCTGCCACCCTGCCTGCTGGGCACCGGGGGCTCCGGCTGCCAAACCCCGGCTGTCCCGCTGCCGGCACGAGCGGTGACCACCCGTCTGAAGCTGCTGCTTGGTGGCTTCTCCTTTCCTTGCTAATATCGCTTGGCTTGGGATTTTGTTCTACCAAAGCGGAATGTTTCCAAGTTGATTTCTCACCGGTTTTATGTTCCCTTCAATTTAGAAAAACACATATAAATAGCAGAAGGTATATTTCTTGTGTACACAAACACTTTTCTGATGGCTTCATTATTGTGTGTGAAATTAAAACAACATATTGATGATAATTTTAGCCTGCTTTATTGTTAGTGAACAAGGCGAGCACTGCCAGATCTGCTTATCCTCAGCCCCGTGCTGACACAGGGACAAGGGACAGCGGCTGGGGCCGGGCTCCCCCAGCATCACTGCGGATGGAGGGCGGGAGATGCTTCCCCAGAGCCGGCTGCTCCCTCTGTGCTGGGAAGGACAGCGAGGGGACATGGGGCTGGGGACACAGGGCTGGGGAGCACAGACATCACTGCCCTGCGGGGCCCTCGGGGGCTCTGCTTTATTGGCGTGACTGAGCCCATAAGTGAGTTACAATTAATTAAGCAGTATTTTTAAATTAAGAAGAACCTCTCCCACAGCAGGGCAGCCTCGTGCCATGGCAACCAAGCCTTTTGCATCACTCAGCCCTGCAATGTGGCTTCCTGGGAACGAGCATCGCGGTGCTGACAGCGCAGTGTGGGGATGCTGGGCGCTGGTGGCACGGTCCCGTGGGCCACCCGCTGTCACGCTGCCTTCAGCCGTCACCTCTGCTGCCCACAGCGGCTCCCCTGGTCCCCCTGTGCTCCCTGGTCCTCCTGCAGGAAGGAATTGGTGTCTCCATCCGGGTCCAGACCCTTCAGCTGCCATGGGGAGGATGAGGGTTGTACGGACTCACGGCAGGCAGCTGGTACGGGAAAGAAAGTACATATTGCAAAGGGACCTTGCAAAATAGTAGGCTAGCAAATACCAGTAATAACTATTTTAATTCATCTCGTCTGACATGAATAGGAACTTTCTCTTACAACTGAATATAAATAGAAGCTGGACGAAGCATTACTATATGAATAAATGAATTAATCAATCAATGACAAAAACATACGATGTAATCAAAAGATTTTTCATGTTAAGATTAATTTAGTGTAATACATGCCTAAATATTACATAAGGCCCCTTGACATTGAATTATAAGTGTTGGGGATGGGAAGGGCTGTGCAGCGCAGGAGGGTGGGCTGGGGCTGGGCGGGGGTCGCGGCTGCGGTAGCTGATGCACGGGAGGTGCTGGCCCCTCGGTCTGGGGCAGTGGTGCCCCCGGGGCCGTGTTCCCCCGGTGGGCCATGGGCCAGGCCCTGCAGACCATCAGCCCTGCAGGGTTTGCTGCGGGCGGCACAGCACACTGCGCTGATTTCCCATGGATTGGTCCTTTATTCATTAAGAGCACATATTTTCACATATGTTCCAGGTGGACTGAGGGAAAAGCTATATAATATTGATTTATACTGCGAACAAGGGCCACACATTTTGGGCTTTTCCCTTGCAAGCGCACGAGAGGCTGAATATTCCTGCAGGATCGGGTGCCCCCCTCCCTGGGAAGCGATGGCAGCTGAGAGCTCTCGCTCCTTCCAGAGCTGGCGTGTAAGGCTTCGCCTGCACAAGTTAATTAATCTAATGAGGCAACTTCTCTTGGTATGTTATGTGTTCTGTATGCTTTTTCCCAGCAAATGATCACACATCCTAAAAATATAATCTTCATCCTTCACTTAAAGTTATGCTTGGAAGTTGAGGTTAGACAAATTCAGCCTCAAAAGAAAATGTAATTTCCTAGCAGCAAGTATAATTAAACATATGGAGCAGTTACCAGGGGAGGTAGCACACCCCGTGGCTTAGTCATTAAAACCCGATTATATATCTGTCCAACAGAGCGGCTTGAACTCGGCTCAGTGGTGGACACTGTCGTTGGTCAGGGTTCGTCCCGGCCCCACTGCACCAGGGCTTGTCCTGGGGACATTGAGCTGTCCCTGATCCCCGGTGTGCCCGGTGGCCACCAACAGGGCCGGCTCTGCGGGGTCCCTGCCGAAGGTGGGGGCGCACCTGCCGAGCCCCCCGGTGCAGCCAGCAGTCCCTCCGCACAGCGACAGACCCTGCCCTGGTCCCCGGTGTGTCTCGGAACGCCTGGGCGACGCAGGAGAGGTTACAGGGCTGGGGAGCAGGAAAAGACCATGCAGAGTTTATTTTTTGTCAGATTATACTATCAAGGGAAGAACCTTTTGATTTTGCATTTATGTTGTATATTGATTTCCTTTAAAACAGTGACATGGGCTATTGCTAATACTTGTCTAGTTAATACTTAATGGCAACTCTGCTCTTCCAGACAATGAAGCAATTTTATAATGTATGTAGGAAAACATACTTCTGTACATCTAATACTCTGTTTTCTTTTTCTTTATTTCTAATCCCAATTTGCATAGATTTCAACTGCAAATATGGAGTGATGAGGATCAAATATGGTATCGCAAGAGACTCTTGCAAGGTAGATGGAAATTGGACTTATTCTGCGGGTGCTGCAAGCGACAGAAGCCGGTCTCATTTTGCAATAGCTTAGATGGGGCCACCATGGCTAAAGTTTTTGCAACACATTTCTTCACAGAATTATCTGCAGCAAAACTCTTCCCCTAAAACTGCAGGGGAAGCCAAGATTTTCACGTAGCCAAAAGCCATTGAGTGAAAGCACCACACAAGTGAAAGCATCCTTCGTAAAGAGGGATGTCTGCTGAAGCTGGGGTGTACGGGGGCTTTTGGGAAGGAGGAAGGTGATGCCCAGGAGCAGCTGCTGCAGAGCTGACCCTGCCTGCCCTGGGGGCGGGGGTGAGGAGGGTGATGGCCAGCGCCCAGGCAGGAGGGGACGGCACAGCCGCACCTCCGCAGAGCCGCGGCCGGGCTGAGCGCTGGAGTCACCGCCGTGCGGCACTGCCCTTCAGCCGCGATGGAGGGGTCCGCATGAAGCAGAAACTTTCACTTTCTTTTGCTCGCTGGTAAATTTGCCAGCACCCGTTATGATTAACATGAAATTCTCTTTCCCGTTTGCAATGTGCTTCTGCTAAATTTTTCAAACTTTTTATGGAGCGAGGCGTTTTGGATGGAGCCAGCGCGTGCGGGGGGGGCGGAATGGAGATAAGGAGAATTGATCCGGGGAGAGCAGGAGCCGGCGGTGGGAGCGCGGAGGGATGGAAGCAGAGCAGCCAGGAGGGGGAGGAAGAGTTCTGTGCTTGGGGACAGGCGGGGACGCTGGAGCCCAGCCCTGCGCGGGCCCTGAGCCTGGGGGGCTGCGGGGGCCGGGAGGGCAGGGACCCCGGCAGCCCCACGGGACATCCCCAGCGCGGGCTGCACACATGGCGATGAACCTCCCTCGGCCCCGCGCTCACCTCCCGGAGTCCCACTGCAGCTGCCTCACGTCTGGCACTGCTGGCACTGCTGCAGCTCTGGCACTGCTGGCACTGCTGCAGGTCTGGCACTACTGCAGGTCCGGCACTACTGCAGGTCTGGCACTGGTTCAGGCTTAGTCACTGCTGCAGGTTTGTCACTGCTGCAGGTCTGGCACTGCTGCAGGTTTGTCACTTCTGCAGGCTTGTCGCTGCTGCAGGTTTGTCACTTCTGCAGGTCTGGCACTGCTGCAGGTTTGTCACTGCTGCAGGTTTGTCGCTGCTGCAGGTTTGTTGCTGCTGCAGGTTTGTCACTTCTGCAGGTCTGGCACTGCTGCAGGTCTGGCACTGCTGCAGGTTTGTCACTGCTGCAGGTTTGTCACTGCTGCAGGTTTGTTGCTGCTGCAGGTTTGTCACTTCTGCAGGTCTGGCACTGCTGCAGGTCTGGCACCGCTGCAGGTTTGTCACTGCTGCAGGTCTGGCACTGCTGCAGGTCTGGCACTGCTGCAGGTTTGGCACTGCTGCAGGTTTGTCACTTGGGCAGGTCTGGCACTGCTGCAGGTCTGGCACTGCTGCAGGTCTGGTTCTGAGACAGGAGACTGCTGAAAGGTTTGGGGCCATATCAAGAGACAGTTCCCACTGCAACACCCCAAATCCTGCTGTGCAGTCCTGGGACTTTGGGGAGACCCTGGGAGACCTCAGCAGTTTCGTGTGAGGACAGTCACCCCGTTTTCCCATGCCCATTTCAGGTGCAGGCAGTGAAAACTGGTGAACGGGTGAGGGGACACGGCAGAAGGACGGGTGAGGGGACACGGTGGCTCCAGGCACCCAGTGGGACCAGCTGCACCTCTGCTGGTTTGAACAGGGTCCTGGGGGATTCTGGCTGTAGGTGATGCCCAGATGACACAGCAAGCAGCGCCGGTGGGCACGGACAGTGGTGCCGGCGGGGCAGGACAGCCAGAGCTCTTCTTCAGGCACATATGGATGTCACAAGTCCAGAGGTGATGGTGCTGGGGCCCAGAGGGGTCTGGCTGTGCCACTGGGACCTGGTGGCCTCTCGGGGGGTGAGCAAAGTACACGGCCGGCACAGGCAGGAATTGCTCGTCCAGTTGCCTTGCAAAAGCGGGTTGCAGTCCTTGCACCTCCAGTGCTGGGCTGCAGGTGCAGAGCAGGTAGCAGGAGCTGCACGGCTTTGCTCTGCACCTGCAGAAGGAACCAGCATCACTCTTTCGCAAATTCACCCCATAATGAGAAACATATGTTATAGAACACGATTTTCTACAAACCAAGCATTTGCTGCATAGTTTATGGTTAAGTCTGAATGTAGTCACAGCTGTCATGGGAATTATGGGTTCCTCGATTTTCATAATTAAAAAGAGAGAGAGGAAAAGCGGGGAGAAGGAAGCAGGAGCCCGAGCCTGGTGCTGTGGGTGCTGCCCGCCACGCACAGCGGGGGCTTCGCTGCGGGAAGGAGAAATTCTCCTCTTGGAAATTCACTGAAACGTTTCCTATACTGGTAGGTTATGCAGGGAACACTGTCTGCCGCATTCGGTGGTTAATTAGATAGAAAATATTCCAAATAAAAACATAGATTCTGGTTTTGAGCTCTTGGGAAATCATTACTGACTAGTGACCTCTCTTAACCTGGTTAAGGTTCATGCAGGAGATGTCAAAGCGTGAAGCATAGCAAATATCCGTGAGCATGTACAATTACAGGTTTATTAAAGGGAAACAAGGACCATACGATAAATGTAAAGGACTGTTTCATGGACACAGTAAGTGGGTATGTTCACAAAGAGCCAGCTTGGCTCCTGCGGGGGCTGTGGAGCTGCAGCGAGCTGTCCCAGCGGGGCTGGGGTGTGGGACAGCTCTGTCCCGTGTCCCACCCGCACGGCGAGGACCAGGTGCTGCTGAGGAGCACGATCGAATCTGCTGGGCAAGGGAGAACTGGCGCATGTGGAGCAGCACAACGCCAGGGGACTGGGGCTTCTCCAGCAGGTCATCGCCCTGGGGCAGGTACCACGGCCGGGGTGCCAGGGGGCTCCCCAAGAACACCCAAGAACATTTACACAGGGCACCGTCCTCCCCGTCACCCCTCGGTCCCCACTGCCGAGGCTGCGGTGGTGCCGTGGGCTCTGCAGTGGTGCCGTGGGCGCTGCGGTGGTGCTGTGGGCTCTGCAGTGGTGCCGTGGGCGCTGCAGTGGTGCCGTGGGCTCTGCGGTGGTGCCGTGGGCGCTGCGGTGGTGCCGTGGGCGCTGCGGTGGTGCCGTGGGCGCTGCGGCCGGGGCAGCGGCACAGCATCGCTCCGCGCCTCTCCTGCCTTCCCCGCTATTACAGCTCCGGTAATTAATAATGTTTTCATGAAGGGCATTTTCCTTGCATTGGGAAACAACCGCAATCACATTGGCTGTATATCAACCAAAATACAAGTCACCTGGGGAATAAAGCAAAGATGTAATTGAGAATCCGCTCTTTATCACTCTTTCCAGAGTTATCGAATGCACGGCACTGATACTTTAGACACATGCTGTTCTCAAGCACTTGGCTCATTGTCATCGGATAATTTTTTAAAAAGGAAATAAAACATTTAACTGCTTTCAAAAGTCTCTTTGACTTTCAGTCATGCGCATGTTGCTTATTAGCGAGATGAATTTATAGGTAAGGTGCTAATCTTTTATAATCATCCTTTTATAGGCAGATGCCATCAGGTTTGCATAAGTAGTGACATTAACCATTATAGCTTTAAGTAGAAATCAGAGTGCAGAAATGTAAATAACTACTGGATTTTAATATGTAATTAGTGATGTGAAACCTTAGTTACAATGTTTAATTACAAAAAGTGGGTATGTTTCACCAGACTGGTTCCAAACCGGAGCACTCTGGCGCATCTGGTGCGAGCGGAGCCGCCGGCCCCGAGCGCTCCCGGCACCGTGCGCCCTCCTCGCGCGGCTCACGGCGCCGCTGGGGCTGCGCACATTTGTGCAATTGGATAAGAACCCGAGAACCAAATCCTAAATCCTATCTATCTGTGGGGATTAGCCTGTTCAGCTAATTCGCTGAGGCGGGATTCGGGGTTATTCGACTAGTCTGTCAGGCTGCATCCTGGGGGAAATCAGGCGGCATCTCTGCAGCCAGCGGCGGATCAGGGATGCCGCCAGCGCCGCGGCGGCCGGGCTGCGGCACACGCAGCGTGCCCGTCACAGGAGGACAGTGGAAAGCTTTCACACTTTGGTGCCTTTAGCCCAGTTACAGGGAGATTAGCAGTTTATTTTTTTCCACCTTGAAGCAGCAGCCCACCTCCCCTCCCCTCACCCAGCCAAATGCTGTAATGTTTTATGGAATCTCCAGTGTCACCTGAGAAAGGCTGCTGAGAGACGTAGGGAGGAGGGGATGGAATAAAAGAAGTAGACAAATAAAGGACAAAGGGCAGAATGCTGCTTGATTTATGTAGAGCGTCCTCAGGAGAAGCTGCCCTGGGCAGCGGGGGCAGCATTGCAGGATTGGGCCTCAGGTTTGCACGAGGAATTTCCCTTAGAAACCAGAAGGGAGGAGGAATCGGGCAGTAACAGCAAGAGGAAAACACATGATTTCAGACACAGCTCGGCAAGAGAGGCCCCAGCACCGTGTCCCACTGACGGGCACTGGGTTGGGTTGAGTTTGCAGGATGCTGATCCCTGTTCCTGAAGTTCAGAAGTAGTTGCTGGGAGTTGAGCAATCCTTTGGCACTCATTAATGCTGATGATACTCCATCAAAGGCCAGATAGTAGCTGTGCAAATACAGGCAAAACTCTCTTGCATAAGAAACATCTTTTAAAAGTTGCAAACCTCCCCAGCACCAGTGGTGGGGAGGCGTTCATTGTGTCATACGCATTAATTCAGCTGGCACATTACAATGTTAAACTAAATGACATTATTACAAAGCTGTGCTAAGAAGTGTTGACAGGTCCATATGGTAATTTTACAATGTATAATGAACACACAGACTCCTTTCTTGCAGAAATTTATAGTTCAAATCTATACCCAGGATATCCAGTTTTATTTCCAGAAACTTAAATTGACTTATTACAATGTAGTGAATGTATAAATTAGTTCCAGTAGTTAAACTGAAGCATTTCCCTACAGACTCAATTAGATTCATTAATCTACTGTGTAGGCCTGTAAACGGTCCATTGTTCTTTTCCCCCCCAAAATGTCAAAAACTATTTCTCTAACTATAAAATATTTCCTACAAAAACTGTTTTAAATGGTAAGAATTATTTAATATTAGGAACCCAGATCCACAAATTATTCCAGCGCCCTTGTTCTTCTTCAAAAGAAAAATAGGGTTCAGCCCTCACCAGATAATTTAGTGGGACAGAGGCTGAATTCACTCTCCTATTAAGCTTAAGTCCTGCTGACACAGAACAGATCGCTTTCCGCCCTCGTCCAGGAGAATAAACCGTCTGGAAAGGGGATCCTGGTGTGTTTGTGTAACCTACAACATGTTGCTCGGCACGTTTATGTACAACCAGATGTTGCTGAGGGTTGGGCACAGCATTGGCGGGGACACGGCGGGGACAGCAGCCGGTGACAAGACCCCGAGCGCGTCCCGCAGGCACCCGGCTCTGCAAGAGCCACAACCGCTGTTCACAGCCCAGAGAGATGGTCTTAAAAACATCGCTTCCTCAGAACAGAATGGGCTTTATCCGCGGCCCTGGGCGCGGCTCAGCCCCGAGCTGGAGTTGCTTCCTTTTTTGTTCCGCTGCACAAGGGCACTGATTATTCACTGCTTGGTGGAAGGGACACAAAACCAAGATCCAGGCGACCAACAACGTGTCTTTCATTGACGGGGCCTCATGGAGCCAGTTAAACCCTGCAGTGACAATCAGAGAGCAGCCTTCCCCAAAAAGAGGGGTCAGAACAAGCCCACGTCCCACGGGAGGGAGCGGGTGAGCTGCAGGGCTGGAGGTGGGAGCTGCCAGCACCAGGGGAACCGCTGCCAAAAGCTGAACGTAAAACTTGCACGACTTGCTTCCACGTGAGAACACTGGACAATTCAACTTCAGGAAAAACGAAACGTTGGCATCACAAAGACTTCATGCAGCATTTGCAGGAGAACACACAGAAACAGGAGGGAGGGGAAGGCGCAGCCCGGGGTGCTGGGGTGCAGCCAGGCATTGCCTGCTCTGCCAACTAATGTGATGACAGAAATGAAACCACAAAGTGTTTTCTTAACGACTGGTCACTCACACCGGTAAGCAGAAATGTTGCTTCTTGTGGAGCAGGAGTGTGACCTGGTTGTGGGAACACTCACACAGCAGACACTGGTTTCTCAGAGGACCCATGACGAGCTGTTTTGGGACATTCACAACAATGTCCTCAGTTGTCCTGAGGCCTTTGGTCCTACCCTGCCCTCTGAGTTCAGCTTCAGTGCTGAAAAATATGAAAATGTTTCACGAACTTCTCTGGGAAAACCTGGAAATCTACATCAAAACCTAGAACCTTGCACTAGAAACAAGTGCGAGACACCTAACAGAGCGCTGAGCTTCCAGGGTGAGGTGAGCCGTGTTCAGCAAAGAGGCGTGAGGAAGAAATTCCTGGCACTCCATGTCAGTCTGGGTTTGGATCCCTGGATGTTTCTCATGTTCAGCTGCGCTGGGTCTGGGTCCCTCCTGCTCCCCGTCCCCCGGCCGGGAGTGGGGACGCACTGTCCCTCTGGCACGGGGACACCGAACTTGCCGTGACATTCCCCACACGCTGACTTCAGCAGGGGATTCCATCATCCCGCACGGACTGCAACGACAAAACCAAAATCCGGCTGTGATGGAGGAGAGTAAATTGCGTTGCCTTCCCACTCATGAATTAGCGATGAAGATGCCTGATCCTGATTCTCAAAGCTTTACCGCTGTCCATGCGCAAAGCAGAAGGATCACCATGTGATTCTTCAGGTATGAGGTCAGGTTTGCAGCATTCATACTCATAAAGCTTTGGCTCTGACTTTTAATCTGAGCAGATTTTATATGGCAGCCATTGAGAGAGAATAAATATGGGATGCTAAGATGTCATTTATTATACTGTCCCTGCAAGCATGACCCTGCTCCCGCACCCCTGCGACACGCACAGGCATGCTCTGGTTCCAGTGCAGAGGTTGCTTGCAGACAGACTGCAAGTTTGAGGATTGACTTGTGCTCTTAAAAAATGTGTGCCAGACACCCTGTTTTCACTGGGGTTTTAGTATCTAAATAGTTCCCCCAGGTCCACTTGGCTTCTTTAGAAATAACTACTGTCAGCAAGGAGAACAGCCTGCTGCAAATAGCGTGAGACCGCGTCAGAGCAAACATGTTCCCAGCCCAGAGCCGAGGGAGGGGAGGCAGGTTGGGATTATCAATTGCACCTTTATCCCGGGAGAGGTTTCCAGCCCATCCTGCCGTGCCCTCCAGCTCTGCAGATCCTCTCCTGCTCCCTCTCTCCCACATCAGTGTTTCCCCCAGGGCGATGGCATTTCCAGCGCATCGTTGTTCTGCTCCCAGGACAGCTCTGCCCGTGCCCACGTCAGTGACCTTGGGCACTCGTGGGAATCGTGTGCGGGTGGAAATCCCAGCGGGACGCAGGGCCCTGCCATGGGAAAGCCGTGTCCTTCGGCTGCTCGTGCCGCCGCCACCGACGCCATCACCGCTGTCACTCACAGCTTTGCCTTTTCGTCAGCCAGAAAGCGACCTGCTGACTGCAGCGGGGATTTTGTTGTCTGTTTGTAAAGGGTGCACCTGTTCTTCATTTCCCTGTATTTCCCCTCCCCTTATTTGACTTCAAAAGTTTACTGTGTAAACCAAGAGGTGGCCGTATGCTCATGAGGGAGTCACTTGTGGCTAAATCTGATCTTTCCACTTCAGCTGGCTCTACAAAATAAGAAGTTTCCCAGTTTTCGTGGCAAAACAGAGAACAGACTGAATTGCAGCGGCGAGGTGCCAGAGGGATGGAGGGTTGGATTTGACACTGAGGGAGCTGGGGAAAATCCATCTGCGAAGCTGCTGGGACAAGGCAGGACGTTCCCGGGGCTGTGGCGAGGTGCGTGTGGAGAGGACGGGGTGCGGGGCTGTGCCGGGGGTGCCGCTGGGGGACACCAGCGCCTGGCGGGGGCAGCGAGGCACGAGTGTCGCCTGCAAGTGAAACGCTGTGACTCAGTGTTCCCAGCACGGGCACCGTCATCAGGGCCGCGCTGCAGGGCGAGGCAGAAAATACCCACTTTGTCTGGCACTGGGGGCGTTTGGGTCTGGCACAAGGATGGTGGCTCTGGCAGTGAGGAGTGGCCTGCGGGGACACCGGCATAGCTCCTGCACAGCTTCTGTAGTGCTCGCGAGCTGCAGAGGCCTCACAGGTCCTGTTTCCAAATTGTCCCATTTGCTGGGATCAGACTAGACGGTTAATTAATCCATGTTTCATTATCCCCGGGTTTCACGGGGTCCCAGTCAGCCCCAGCTGAGTTTCACCAACACATCCATGTGGCACCAGTGGGACCTGTGCCCCTGCCCAGCCCTGGTGCTCAGCCCTGCTCTGATGATGCTCTGGCGATGCTTCGGTGCCGGCACCATCTGCTCCTGCCCCCCCTGCTGCTGCCGACACGGACCCGCTGCCAGCACAGGGCCTGGGGCAGCTTTTGGGGTGTTTTGTGGCCAGACGCTGCCTGTCCCCAAGCCCTTGCCAGTGGTCAGCGCAGCTGGTCACCGCGGGCATGGGGGGGAATTGTGCTGGACAGGGGGCACGGGGTGCACAACACATCAGCGTTCTTCCTCTCCAACTACAGTTATTTCTGCAATGGAAAGAACTCGAGCGCAGCCGCTCTGAGTCACTCCCTGGTAAAAGAAAGTGACCATTGACGGAGCGGAGCCGCGCTGCTCCCGCGCTGCCACAATGGGAAGATTGTGCAGGAAGGATTTGAAGCAAATAAACTGGAAAATATTTAAGATAAGTGTGAACAGAGTGGTGAGGTTTCTTTGCTTGTTTGTTTCTTTCCCTGGGAGAAGCCAGAGCAGAGTGAGAGCAGCTGCCGAGCTGCCGGGGAGCCCCGTGTCCCCAGGGTGCAGGGGCTCTGCCTGTGGGTGCCAGGGCTGAGGGGCGAGGAACCCACCGCTGGCTACCAGTCCTTGGCAAAAATGATTATTTTATAAATAAATAAATATACAAATATACAAGCATACAAATATATAAATGTATACATATACAAATATGCATGTATATGTGTGCATTTAAGGGGCTGTACCTGTTCTACAGACGCACCCCTGTAAGGGTGGTATTTAACTCATTTAGCTGTCACGAGAGCACGTGCTGGGCAGCGACCCTGTGGCTGTCCCCACGTCCATCCTTGGGGTGGCCGGGGTGGCTTTGCTGTCCTGCCGTGTCCCTGGGCGCAGGGACTGCCGGGGAGGTGTCTCTGCCTCTGGCCCTGCCCAAGGGACGTGTCCCAAACCTTCCCGCTGCCCGGGGCTCCCGGGGCACAAGTGGGACGTGGGGACAACTCCGACAGCTCTGCTCACATGGCAGAGCCATGGGACACCTCACTCCCAGGGGAACCAGGGGCCATTGGGTGTCCGGATGTCTGCCCACAAGATGTGCCCACCGCCGGGATCTCGCCCACCGGAGCGGTTACACCTGTCCTGGGAAGGCTGCACCAGGAAAAAGAAGTGATGGGACAACACCCTCAGACACACGGTGTGAACTGTGGGCTTGTCCTGTGCAAGGGCAGGAGTTGGACTCGATGATCCTTGTGGGTCCCTTCCAATCCAGGACATTCTGTGATTCTATGACACAACTTCCAGTTCAACACGGACACCCAGAGCCAGCATACACCCTTAATTATCTGCCACCGGCTTGGCTGCAGAGGGCACAGTGGCACACTCCAGACTCAGCCCTCTGCCAGGGAAGACGGGTCCCAGCGAGCAGCAGCTGTCCCCAGTCCCTTTGTGGCACAGAGGGACCCTCCGCACTGCCCGAAGAACCGCGGCTGCCCTCCTGGTTTGTGACAACAGGCTGAGCTGGCTGGGTCCTGACGTCAAAGATACGGCTTTATCAATGTCACCTTTATGTTAGCAAACAGATTAAACGCTCCTAATATCTCCCATAATGGCATTCTGTATGGTCGAGATCACATTGGCGATAGTATATTTGATACAGTTGTAAACCTTGAAAGAATAAGGGCTGCCTAAGAGAATAGCTTTTTCTAGCTTAAACACATTACAGTTGCGAGTGTAAATCACTTGTCAGTTGATGGCAAATGTAACAGTGTTATAATCGGAGGAAAAAAAGAAATAAAGTGCAGATAATCTTTTTCGCCATTTTGCTGGCAGCGCCGGCGGTGGGAGACTGACAGCCCTTCACTTGAGTGGCAGGTGTCCTTTGAAGCGCCTGTGAATCACTATCTGTGCAGACTGTTGAAATGCATATTTCCATCCTTATCGTAAAGGAATGGATGGGCAAGATAGGTGCTGTTAACATTGCAAATAGCTCCGGAATTATTCATTGTCAGCTCCCGGCAAAGAATAGGGGGAAAGTTTTATTATTCACCGCGCACAATAGCCGGATGCTTAATGATTCCCCACTACCTTGGCAGGATTGTCTGCCGACTTGAGGCGCTCGCGGTGGGTGACACAGGTCTGGCCAAGTGTTAGAGCAAGATCATACGTCCCGGGCCCATTTTAATTTCTAATACATTAATCTTTCCCTCGCAGATGCACAATGAATATTCCGCAGCCCCTTGTTTGTCAGGAGCTGTCTGCCTTTCATCTATTCAGGTGGTTTCATTGACTCTGAAAGCGCTTCAAAGGCCTGATCAGTCAATGACAAGTGTGGCACAATAGCCGGGAGCCCCGCTCCCCCCGGCCCCGCCACCCCGGCCTCTGACGGACACGCTGACACCCGCTCCCCGGGGACGCCGGGTGTCCCCATGCCGGCCCGGCCTTATCGCGGGGACGGGCGGCAGGAGGACGTATCGCGCCTCCCCAGCCGCCGAACCCGACCCGCGCCGCCGCGCTGGCTCCGCCGGCCCCGCGCCCAATTAAAATGGATTAAGTTGGCTTAGCGCTGCTCTACAAGCAAGCTGCACGCACCGCACCGTTCATTTTTAATTTTAATCCTTTGTCTCGGCCTGCTAATTACGATTGTTTTAAGTTCATTATCCCGACGCGCACATTGTAAGTGGCGGGATCTGCGTGCTTGTAAGCTGTGTCCTCACTTCTGCAGGTAGTGACCCTTGAATTGTTAAACGAGCCCGTGCCAGCGCCGAACAGCACACACCGTGATCTGCGATTCACTCCTCAGCTCTCGCTTCTGCCGTCTCTAATTAATTAAGTAGCAACCCCTCCACAGCAAGGGGGACAAGGACCATGGAAGCCTCTGGGGCGGGGCGGGGGTGGCTGGGACCCCCCAAATGAGCTGGGGCTGCCCTTGTCCTGATGGCGCAGCCGGAGTCGGGTCCATCCCAGCACAAATCTCACCCCTGGGTGTCGCTGTGGACCCAGGGCTGTGTGTGCCACCATGTGTCCTCACAGGGCACCGCTCGCTGGTCCTGGGGGGAGAGCTGGAGACCCCAAAAGGGGCAGACCCATGCAAGCATATTCACAGGACTCATCAACCGTCCGGTGGACTGAGGACATTTCCTCGACTTTCTCCGGTATCCCTACATTGGCTCAGAACCCCACGTGTCAAAAAGTGGCCCAATTACATCTGTTTTTTAGGAGACCATCTCCACGCGCAGGCAGGAAGGACTGGCCATGGTCACACTGGGCTGGAGGTGACGGGAGGTGACATCATGTTCCGGAGCCCTCGCAGCTGCCTGGGGCTGCAGGAAGGTGTCAGATGCCCAAAGTGGGGTCGGACACCCCACGGCCCAACGCTCGGCTGGCTCTGGGATGGGGGAGCTGCCAGATGTGCTGTCTGCACCAGCTCTGAGCTTGGTCAAAATGAACCCATCGGTGCTGGGACACCCTGTTTGTTCAGCTCCCTCCTTAGTGAGGGAGAACAAACATTTAGCATCCTCCCAGACTTAGGCCAAGGACAACACCTGGTGGCAACAAAGCCCTGTGCAGCTCCGGGGATGCTGCCCTCTGCCCTGGCTGAGCAGCCCTTCACCCCGAGGGCTGGGGACCCCCATCCTGCTCCCCGACCCCAGACGCCCACCAGCCTCACGCGAGGTTGCACTTTACTAACCCTTCCCTGGCAGTTCCTCTTGCAGGGCTGCACTGTGATTAAGCAGGCACAGGCACACAGGGCTCGGAAAACCCCTCTGTTGAGCATCGCACCGAGGCTGGCCTGTGCTCTCAATAAAAGCTCATTAAGAAAAGATTATGAACATATAACAATACATTTTAAGTGTGCTGCAATGATCCATAAAATTGGTGTGGCTAATTAGCAGATCAAATCTCTATGAGAACTGGATCACTTTAATATCCTTGGGTAGTTTAATTCTGTAGGTATTTTACTATCCACACATGTTTAGTAAAATTAAATAACAGTATAAATGTTCAGTGGGATTAAAACAACGGTAAAATGAAACCAAACAAAATGAGTTTATTTTGTTAATAGAATAGCAGAGAATCCCAATGTTGATATAACATTGCACAAAATCTAGAGCAAACATACTCTGAATCCCAGTCTCATTTCACATGTAATTAACCTTTCTCAATCAAGCTCAGCATCCCTTCTACCTCGTCCACAACGGCTGCGCACCCGCAGCTCCTCCTGCATGGGGAGGGGAGGCGGGCGGCGCTTTGCAGGGCGGCTGCTCCCCATGCTGATGTTGGTGTCAGTGTTGGTGTCGGTGTGTGTGCCGGTGTCGGTGCTGGTGGTCGGTGCCACTGGAGATGCCCATATCCTGGCCTCTCTCTGGCAGCGGGGCCAGGAAGAGGCAGGACATGCCATTAATGTTTACAGGTATATAAAGGGGGAGTGTCAGGAGGATGGAGCCAGGCTCTTCTGGGTGACAACCGGTGACAGGACAAGGGGCAATGGGTACAAACTGGAACACAAGAGGTTCCAGTTAAATATGAGAAGCAACTTGTTGGGGTGAGGGTGGCAGAGCCTGGCCCAGGCTGCCCAGGGGGGTTGTGGAGTCTCCTTCTCTGCAGACATTCCAACCCCCTGGACACCTTCCTGTGTGACCTCAGCTGGGTGTTCCTGCTCCATGGGGGGATTGCACTGGATGAGCTTTCCAGGTCCCTTCCAGCCCCTGACACTCTGGGATTCTGGGATTCTGTGCTGGGAAAGTCGAGACCCCTGATCAGTTCTCCGAGAGTTCAGGTTCCCAGCACGCATCCTTCTCTTTGGGGAATGTACTTGATTTTTTCTGTTTTACAGTACTCCAGATGAGCATCCGGACAGAGATGCTCCTGCAGGGGTTTGAACCTACACTCTCCATGCAATTCAATCTCAACAAAATCTGCCTGGAGTGAGACATCAAAAAGAACCAAGGCTGATTTTTTTTTTCCATTTTACTTTGTTTGATAACACAAAAAACCCTGAAGAAATATTTTAGAATCAACCAAAAGACGAAGAACACCTTAGCTTTCCTTCCATACAAAATATAAATGGTTAAAAAGCTTTTATTTTGTTTTGTTTTCAAGGCTTTCTACCTCTCAACGTATCAAATTGCGCTTTGACAACTCAAAGAGAATGAATCTTGAAACAGAATACCGTGTTATTTTTAGTTATCAATAGCTAGTTTTTCTGGAAAACGCTTGTGTGCTCAGAGCCCAATGACGACTGCAGTGAATGAAGAGGATAAAGCCAGGGCCGCACGTGTAGGACCTACACGTACAGAAGAACTGAGGCAGGGAGAAGGCGCTGACCTGCTCGGTCACTCTGGCCCAAGGGACACGAGTGGCAGCAAAGTCCGTCCCTGCCCTGTGCCCCGGGTGTTTGGCCCTGGGGGTGGACGACATGGGGGGGCGGTGTCCCCAAGACCCCGTGAAGTCCCCGCGAGGGACCCGCGCGATCCCCAAGGGATGGGGCTGAGCCGGCCGGGGCCCCATCCTGCTCACCATGGCTCTTCATGGAAAAACGTCCTGGGCACCCGTCCCCGGAGCAGCCGCCTCCCAGCTTGGGTGGGGTGTTTTACAAACTACTCTCCGCTTCTTATTCACGCAGCTGAGGGTTCTGTGACACTAACACGAGAAGTTGTGCTGATGAACAGTTCTATTTATCTAAGTATTTTTTATTCCGGTCTCCTCAGCACCAGCAGCCCTCTGTTTGTGCTGCTGTTTATCAAGAAACACCATGTGAAAGTTAATAATAACATAATTTAGAGCAATAATTACAATTTTATTCAATAGCTATGGGAAAACACTGAGTTGAATAATGAGATAAAAATGAGTGTCTCAGTCCTAACAGGACATTAATCAACATATTAACTGTGTAGGCAAACTGATTTGAGGCTGTTACAGCTTAATTTGTCTCAAAATCATTATTTTTTATGTATTGCATAATGCACTTTAAAATATGTGTTGGAGTGATTATATGTAAGCATTACGGTTGCACAGAATAGAGGCTACGCTTTATTCGGCCATGAATTACAACTTTTTATTGCAGCCGGTGCCAAGTCCGCGCTGCTGACACTCTGGCATTTGGGAGCCGGGCTGGGATCAGGCTGAAATCTTCTACTTTATTTCTTGCCCTCTACAGAATATATTTTTTCCTTAGCATTCTGGTTTCTGGAGCGTTTGAATGAGCATGTTTGATTTCTCTGGGCAGCATCCCATTGGCTGCGGGTGTTTTGGCGGCTGGCGGGGACGAGGGACGTGCCGGGACAATGCCGAGCGCCGAGCACCGCGAATGTCAGATACCAGACAGGCTGGATGCCGGACAAAGAGCAGCGGTTCCGGCATTGTGAGCGGCACGGAGCTGGCTGCGCATCCACGGTTCGGGAGACAATGATGCGGGAGAAGCTGAAAGGCTGGTGGGAACCGGGATGGGACCCTGATGGAGAGTTTGGTGGGATTCTGGTAGAGAAAATAAACGCTGAGTTAAACGTGCCACCTCTGGACAGCTGTTTTCTCTACCAAGCGTCCGGAGCCTCATTTAAAGTGCTGCAGAACACACCTGTTGTGCTCAGCCATGAGGACTTTTTCCTTTGTATTTTCCCATTCCCCAGGGATGTTTGTGTCCATCCAACCTCTCAATCCACCGTTAGGGGTGCAGGCCCTACACAGACACCACACGCCAGCACCGGGCCACCTCGGGGTGACATTGTCTCTGCTGCTCCTTGAACTTTCGGAGCTTAGCTACGGCTTAAGGATCCATTGTGATCTTTTCCCCGGAAGGGCTGGGATTGTTGCCAGAAGCACACGGGCACACACCAGCGGGGGGCAGAGGCCTCGTACCCCTGAGCAAACCCCTGTGCTCGGTGGCCGTGTCCCCCGTGGTCCCACGGGACGGCCGGGGCTCTGCTGGGTGGGAGTGTCGGGGAAGGGACTGAAACTGTTCATCAGCTCTGCCTGAATCTGAGAGGTGCTTTGAAATGGGACACGGAACATTTCACGGTCGAGCTTCTGAAGTGTAAGAACAGAGCCAGGATTCCTCTGAGGCGGCTGGACAGGAAAAATGCCCACCCTGGCACCAAGCGCTGCCTTTTCCTTTTGGCTGAAATGAATGGTTCCGGTTGAGCCAAACCACATTCAGGAAAGGGAGAGAACAGCTTCACCGCCGTTCGGCCATAAAAAAGCAGCACTCTCTGGTCACAACTTCTGTTTTCATTGTCCAGTTTCCCCCAGCAGCGCCAGCACCACCCAGCGAGCTGCAGCCCCTTGGCCAGCCGGGATCCCCAGCACGAGGTGCCAGCACAGCGCCGTGCGCGGCTTCGGGTCCCGTCCCAGCACCAGCGGCTGAGATCGCTTGTCCCAGCCCATGTTCTGCTTTTCCTTATCCCGTTCTTTTCCATTTCCCTTCCTTTCCCCTTAATACCAACCCCAAAGCCTTTAAAGTATTTGCAGGTTGCTACCATAGGTGACTACTTCCCAGCAGGAGGAAGCGGGTCTTACCAAGCTGGCCGTTCCAGAGGGAGCAGAGCACGGCGCGAGGGGCAGCGGGAGCCGCTCAGGCAGCCGGGAGCATCAGCCGGCCGCGTGTTCAGCAGCGGCAGCTGTAACCGGGCTGCGGGCTCGTGGTGGCGTCCAGCCCGCGTTGCTAGGATGTGCAATGGCCGTTTCATTTTTACAGTAAAAATTAATATCAACAAGAGTTACAATTCCATTTTCTCAACAACGTATGCACACAGAAAGGGTATCAGCTAATGTGCAGCCCTACAAAGCGTGAATGGGCTTGCAACCTGAGAGTCTGCAGCCAGGACAATCATGTCCCCTATGGCCCTGGTGCCAGGGAGCACAGGGACGGCGAGCAGGAGCAGGCAGCTATTGCAGGGGGGTGCAAAGGCCAGATTCCGGTTTAAAAAAATCTCTGCTGCGAGGGGTTGATGCTTTGCTGCTTTGAAGAATGCCAGAACTACAGCATGTTTATGATCTGTTCTGTTAGCCCTTTCGCTGGTGCTGTTGAATGACACCGACAGGCACTTGGCAGAACTCTGCTGCATGGCAGCTGGGGACAGCAGAGGCTGCAGCACCACTGTGACACCCTCTGCTGCAGATGTCACCAACCCAGCAGCCGTCAGGGCAGCTCTGGGATGGAAACATCACTGTGTGCCCTTAGCTGTGGGCTTAGAATCATAGAATTGCTTTGGTTGGAAAAGCCCCTCAAGATCACCAAGTCCAACCGTTCCCCAGCCCTGCCCCACGTCCTGAGAACCTCATGTCCGTCTGTCCAACCCTCCAGGGCTGGTGACTCCAGCACTGCCCTGGGCAGCCTGTTCCAATGCCCCACAGCCCTTTGGGGAAGAAATTGTTCCCAAGATTTGACCTCCCCTGGTGCAACTTGGGGCTGTTTTATCTCGTTACTGGGAGGAGACCAACACCCTCGCTTGGCAGAAGTGAAATCAGGCTGTAATAAAGAACACCTGGTGGTGCAGTTCCTGCAGCTGTGGGCAATTCAATGGCTGGTGTGAATTAGCACCTGGTTTTAAGTTCCTGTGTAGGAGCAAAGCTCAGCCCTTCTCCTGGGGACAGGGTGGGGTGCAGGGGTGTCAGTTTGTGGCTGGAAGGGTTTGTTCCTGAAGGAAGAAAAGGTGTCAGGAGTGTGGCTGAGGGCTGGTCTGCACCAAGGCTGAGGGTGGGTCTGGCCTCCTGGTGGCCCTGGGTGCTCCTGGTCACCCACCTGCTGTGGCAGAGGGGCACGTGGTGCTCACCCCGGTGCAGAGCTGGGCTGAGGAGCGGGGTCACCAAGCGCCACCCCGGAGACACCCCGGGGTGTCCGAGGGTTGTCCCTAAGGTGCATTTTCTCCAGCTCTGGGTTAGTTTCACGTGTTTCCCGACCCTCCCTGGGTTGGGAGGCACATCGGGGTGCTGCTGCCCAGGTGGAGTGAACCTGAGAACCCGATGGCGGTGACTCCCTGGGCTACAGGGGCTCGGCAGTGGCACAGATGTCCCCCTGAGCCACACGTCCCTCCCTGTCCCGTTCACCAGCTGAGCCCATTTGTCCCCGCGCAGCAGCCCACGGGACACCCCGCCGGAGCAAACCTAAGCGCTCCCTCCCCTCCCCTCCCCTGGCCCGGGGCACGAGGCCACCGGCTGCCATGTGTGACAAATCCAGGCGATGACAGAAACATGTAAATCTCCGGTATTATCAGCCCTCATCGGAATGTCTGTACAAGGTACACAAGTTGAAGGATTAAGTGCTGGGAGAGGTCTGGAGCTGGGGAGGTGCTGCGGGCTGGCGTGACGCTCTGATTAAGACACTGACAGAGTGCACAAAACCCCATTTGTTGGCGTGACATGTCAGATGGATGAAGAATCAGTCTTCGTCTGTGCCAGTTCAGTTTTCTTTCAAAAAGCCTTTTAGATCAGCTGCAGGAAAAACAAGGAGGTAAGTAGCCCATTGATTTAATACAAGCAACATGCAAAGTACATAATAATGAAAATCAAAATCCTTTCATTGCATCAGTAAGGGCAGTGAACAATGTGAATTAACGCAAGCCACATTTCCCTCAACTTTTACCTCCAAAAGTAGTTTGCATTATATGGCTAATTCTCCTTCCACCCATGACTAAATTGTGTACTGAGCTTTACTTTTGTTTGACATCAAAAAGTAAATGATAGAAAATTGGATCCAACAATATGTTCTGATTATTCTTGCACTATGGAATATTCTCTCAATGTGACAAACCGTGTTTATCCCACTAGGGAGAAAGGGGGAGGGATACCTTTGGATTTATCGGCATGAGCGATGCCATTAAGTTAAATAGCCATGTTAGTATTTAACACTGTCAATGATATTTTTATTTCTCTTTTTCATGATTATTAAGATTTTCATTTGTAAAATCTTAACTAAATATAGTTTTGGTTTGGAGAAACAAAAGTCATTTTGGGAATGAGTGCTGTAGTAGAGAAAGCTACTCCATCCCCCAGGGCCCCCTCCCACCACGTTACTCTTTACCTCCCTGGGGACTCATTTCTCTGCGGTCTCGGAAATTTCCCTCTTTGGCCATTCTGCATATTCAGGTCTATAAACTGCCACACAGGACCTGTTACCAACTTCTTTCATAATTTAGCCAACCTTAGCTGTGCAGTAGAAACACCGCCATGCAATCTCACCTCATCATTAAGGAGGATTTTTCACATATTCAGCTTGGCCAAGGCCAGCAGGCTCCGGGCTCAACCAAGCCCCACCGGGCACAGGGTCGGGAGGGACAGAGCTGGAGTTCCCTCTGCCGCTGCTGCCTGGGGGCTCTGCGGGGGCTGGACCCCACAGGGGACACCCAGAGCCCCCGAAACCAGCCGCTCGGGCAGGGCCACCTTCAAGTGCTGGTTATCCTGGGGAGGAAACGATTGGTGAAAAAAGGACTAAATCAATTCATAGTTTTATCGGAAAGGATAAAAATCCCAGGTAATGGTAAGAAATTCCTTTGGATCCAGGGAGAACCCAGTGAAAATGATGTTGAAGAGAAGGCAGTTGTCAGGAAGGTCACATAAACGCTGAGTCCATGCTGGTACAAACGGCCGTGGCAGCCCGCTGAAATACCCAAAGTGGGTTTCTGCGTGTGAAACCAGCCAGTGGCGCCTGGCACACACTGGAACGCGGCTGTGAAAGCTGCACATAGAAGAGGGGGACCCCGGGACGAGAAGAGGAGCAACCCTTTGGTCCTGCTAACGCCTGAGTGCACTTACAGCGGCATAATTTTCTAAAAGAGATCCTATCACAGCTCTTCATACCCCTCCAGACTAGCGTCTGAGTTGTGTGCCCTGCCGCAGGTCCCCGTTTTGCCCAGTGCTTCACCCCCCACAAACCAGGGGCCTTAAAAAATCAGTGTACAGCTGTTGGGCTTCATTTTGCGCTGACAGGCTCCATCCCTCATCCACGTACACACTCTGTATATTTTACCTTGCTTGCCTCACCTTTTTTCCTGAAGTCTTCTGGCCAGAAGCCTGACGTGCACAAAGGGAAGAAAGGAGTCTGCTCTGTGTCAGTAGATGTGCAGAGCGATGCTGGGGACCCTTCACCGCTCCTTTTGCAGCCTGTGCCTGGATCTCCCCGCAGCCCCGGCTGCAGAGAGCCCTGTGGCACTCCTGCATCGCTGATACAGGAGGAGATGGTATTTTGACAAACCTGAAAGAGTCGATGGTAATTGTCACTGAATTCAGAATGGCAGCTGGGCAGTGAAAGAGCACAGAAGACATTGCACAAAATACTTCTGATGTTTAAAAATAATAGATGGGGTTAAGGAAGAGCAGGTATCCTATTGCAACATATTTAACCTCTGATATTAGAGTCAGTTAATATTTTATTATGTGGCAATTTCACATTGCTTACCTGTTTCTACACATTTAAGAAGAAAAATATAGCAAATAATATTGAGGGACTGTTAATTTCCAGCTACCTCTAAACCACAAAAGCGTAGAAAGGCAACATTGTCGCTGAATACCTGTGCAAAATACTTTGACTTCTCAGCTAAAGGTTCTTTTCTGCTTCCCTATAAAATCAATGTTTTCCTTAAAATTTGGAGCTCCTTTGAATTGTCTTGTGCGTGAACAGAAAACCTCAGCACCAAGAGAGCTGAGCCTGGCTGCGCAGTAAATGTCATGACGAATTAGCCGTTTTCCCGAAGCCTTTTCTCAAACTCAGTCTTTGAAGAAACCTGTAACCACACGAATTTCTATAGAGTTACAGACACAAATGGCGCCTGGACGTGCAGCGCCTCCCGGGGCCGTGGGATGTTACGGGGATGGTGTTGGCTCATCCTGCAGGAAAGCTGCCCAGCACTCTGGGAGACCCACTGCGGTGACCCCCTTCAGCTGCGCCCCACGGCCGGGACCCGAAGCCCAGGGACACATCTTGGTCTCAGGGCCGCGTCTCTTCCCGTGGGAGAAGCCCCCCGGGCCATGGAGCGCGCCGCAGCCCGGGAAGCAGCCGAGGAGCCGGCGGCACAGCGGCCGCTGGCTTCGGGTGCTCCCGGCGGCTCCCCCGGCCCGCGGATGCCCAGCACCGGGCGGGCGGGGCGGCTCCGGGCCAGCACCGTGCACCGGGGGGAGCGGGGCCGCGCTGCCGGGGGCATTGCCCGCTCCCCGCCGCCCGCTCCCCGCCGCCGCTCCCCGCCGCCCGCTCCCCCGCCGCCCGCTCCCCGCCGCCCGCTCCCCGCCGCCCGCTCCCCGCCGCCCGCTCCCCGCCGCCCGCTCCCCGCCGCCCGCTCCCCGCCGCTCCGCCGAAAGAGGGCAATGTTGCCGTGCGGAAGCGGCGGGCGGCCGCGCCGGCTCCCCCGCACCCCCCCGCAGACCCCGCAGAGCCGGGCGGGCGGCGGCCGCCCCGTCTACCCGCCTTGTTTCCGCTCCGTCCCGCCGCTCCCGGCTCCCGTCGCCCCGGAGCAGGTTCCGCCGGGCGCAGCGGCCCCGCTGCCCGTAGGTTTCGCTGCCGGGCCGTTCTCAGCACCGTCTCGGCTGCCCGCAGGAGGAGCCCCCGGCCCGGGAGCGTTCCCGGCCCCTCAGCCGGGCAGCGGGGGCGGCAACGGGCCGAGGAGCCACCGGCTGTGCCGCACAGCCGGGAGCCCGTGTCCTGCTGGACCCACGGACACGGCTCTGTGCGAAGCATCGCACACGCTCTGCTGCTGAAACTCCGGCCTTTCCGCCTTGAGGCAGTGCCCATGGTTCACATGGAAAATACGGATTTTTATAAACCAAGTTTTTACTTCTCTAAGAGCGGAGATGGAAGGTTCCTTTGCCACGCTCGTGTCCCGAGCTGTGCCCCAGAGACGGAGCGGGGCGGTGGGGCTGGACACGGCAGCGCTCTGCGGGTGCGAGGGTTAACCCCGCGGGGGGGCACCGGGGGTCCCGTGTTCCCATATTTAACCGGGCATGAAAGGTTTAGACCGAGTGTACTAGCCCATGGACATCAATAAAAGCCGCCGGGGAAGCTGTGTCTGCTGGAGGTGGTTCCAGGAAAGCCTTATTTAACATGGACTTAGTTTACCATGAGCTCTGCTTTTCATTTCTTGAGTCAAAGCTCTTACACCAGCCATCTCATTTCTGCTGCCTCTCCAACATCTGTCAGTGGCTGTACCTGAGAAAGTCTGTTATTAAAAGAATAATAACTGTATTGCATGTTTCTGAATCCAGGACTGTATTTTCTATCTCAAATATTCATTAAAAGTATAGATTGTATTTTATTGAAAGTGGCCTTTAATGAATGGTATTCTTGTTTGCGTACAAGAGGTAGCTTCCAGTGCAATTCTCTGACAGTAATTGTGGTCTGAATAGAGACTGCACAATAACTGAGTGCAGTTAATGGCTATCCTGTGGATTGAGTGCTCCACTTTTGTCATTATCAGACTACTTTTTAAAATGCAGAAATTAGTTAGGCCAGCAAAGAGTTAATTACGTTCCTGTGACAGGAAACCCTCAAAGCACATTAATTGTGAAGAATTCTTTGTCTTTAATGCAAAGCAGAAATTCGAAAGACCTCGGCAGATGATATCACAGAAATAGTTACCCAGAGCATCCTTGAAAAGAAGGAAAAATAAGGAGCCATGAGTACATGGGGAAACCCTCCTGGTGAGTAAACTGGTATCACTACGGTGAGCTGGTGTCACTTTGCAGTCAAATACTCATTTCTGTGTTGCTAAATGAAAAAATAGGCCCCTGGGTATAGTGTTTTTGACTCTGCTTGTGTCCCAGCCTCACTTTTCCCAGCACTTTTCAAGTTGCTATAGCAGCTCTTTAGCCTCGGCAAAGTCAGGTAGGAAAAAACCCTCCAAACATCCCGAACAGGACGCTGAGCAGTCTGAATCGGTTCACACCAAGAACAAATCAAGTCGTCGTGTCCTGCGTGTCGGCGTTGCCACAAGACCTGCAAGTAGCTGTTGATTAGCGGGCTGAGGAGGAGCAAAAATTATCAGCATAATCAGAGACGGTGTAATTAACTGCAGTACATAAAAAATAAATTAAATAATGCTTCTCTAATGATCAAATGCCTTGCCGAGCTGGCAGCTTGATAAAAGTGGAGGAATAGACAACAAAAACAGATCAGGTAGCTTCCATTAAAAATACATGTGTGGGTGCACGGGGCCACGGGGCTGCTGTGGACACGGGGCCACGGGGCTGGTGTGAGCACGGGGCCAGCAGACACCGCGGCCACAGCGGCAGCAGGATTGCGGAGGATATTCCCCCTTTTCCTCATCACTTGCTTGGCTTTGATCCTGTACCATGAACCTCAATGGAGCCCTGACCCTTCCAGGTTAAGAAAGTACCAGAGATTGGGTTGAATTCTCAACTGGCTGAAAAGTGAGTCACATTCTGATCAATACAGTCCATTCTTCATTGTCAGCAGCATTTAAGGAATGATTAGGAAGTTGGATAGTGGTGTAAGACAATATTACATTATTACTTCTAATTATGAGTTAACAGAACTTTCATTTCCATTCAAACAGCTTGTAGCCAGTTTGCACTCAATCTTTTTTTTTTCAGTTGTTGCAAAGTTTCTCCCAGCTTATTTTCTGATTTAGCATAACAGTTTAACTAAGTCAGAACCAGCTAAATAATGTATCTTGCCAAATAGCCCAGGCTTTTCCTATTGCCAATTATGGCCATTGCAAATTATGGATAAACCTCCTCCCATTCCAAGCAGGGAAGCTGATAGTATTCACACTTATAAATACAAACTCTGTAGAAGGGGAATGTGCTT
Source organism: Streptopelia turtur (assembly GCA_901699155.2). Classification (NCBI taxonomy): domain Eukaryota; kingdom Metazoa; phylum Chordata; class Aves; order Columbiformes; family Columbidae; genus Streptopelia; species Streptopelia turtur. Next base: position 919,897 of record LR594557.1, read on the forward strand.
CGGGTTTATGGGGGGGGGGGGGGGGGAGAACAGGCTTCAATGGAAATATTTTACATAAATATTTTCCATTTTGATTTAATTACTCAATTTTAATGCAAAGTATTAGTGTTGGAAGCCAACAGCGTCAAGTTACTGCTGCCCTGCCCGCTGCAGCGGCGTGAGCAGCTCCTGCCAACAACCCCTTTTGTCTCGAGGCTTTTGTTGGGTCAGGAAGTGCAGGAAATTTCACCTGTCGGTCCTGTGCTCTGGCGGATGTTCCAGAGGAGGATCCCAATCATCCGAACGTGTCAGCTTTTGGGCTTCTTGGAAGGTAAATTTATGCGCTACCAATTGATCTCTGATGTTATTGAACTTGACAGTGAGTCACAGAGATGTTGTGAAAGTTCAGCGTGGATGGTTCCTGTTTGTTAAAATACACCGACGTACATAAACACAGGAGGATTTGATCAGACCGTTTGTGGCTGTCACTCACCCCAGGGCAGCTCCTCGGCCGTCGGGACACGGCTCAACGCGGTGGTGCGGGAGCTCCGCTAACATCCAGCCTGCTCCAGCAAAGCAATGAGATGCATCATTACCTTTGAACATTTAAGCCTCGCTCAGGTCTGTGTAGAGCCCCAAATTCAGCTCAGCTCTGGAGAAGGCTCCACAGAGCCTCGTGCAGCACCGTTCATCACACACATGCCGCTTGCTTTGCCTGGTGCCCCTGGACAGTGGTGAAGCAGAACTGTGCTGACCCGCGGTTCCAGCTGGAAACTCTGCAGTTAGGAGCTGCTGATGGCTCATGAGTGTGGGAACTTATTGTGGTTTTCTGAGCGCATTAGGAGCGGGACAGGAGCCGGCGGTGCGGAGCTGGGGCAGAGGCGCCTCGGACCGGGTGGCAGCGCCGCGCACAGCGCCGGGCACAGCGCCGGGCGCTGCTGCTGGAGCCGAGCAGGCAGACTCCATGAGAATGCTGTGGCGGCTGAGCCGACCGTGAGAAGAGGCGGCTGGCCAAGGCCAACCAGCCCTGGGGACCCATGAGCACGGGGGAAACGGGCACCACCCGCTGCACGAGGCCTGTGTGGGATGGGTGGTGTGTAGGAATCCAAATGATTCAGGAGGAAGCTCTCCCAAGGTTATGGAAATATGTGCTTCATGCCGGCTCAAACCTCAGCTCTCCCCACTTAGAGAGCTGAAGGGGGATAAATGGTTTGAAGATGCTATCTGAGCTCATCTCTAACCACCCCTCTTCACTAGAGGAGCCTCCAGTGGTCCTTGTTATCTACATCAGATGCTGCTCTGCCTGGTGAATGAAAGGGAGGGAGGTCTCATCACGAATTACACCAGTAATTCTTTTCCAGAACTAATTAACTTGAAAGATACTGTACTGATTGCAGAAAAGGTGTTAACAGAAGCTTAAGAAGTTGAAAAACAAAATTAAGTTGCATTTGAGAAAGGCTTTCTCTTTAATCTCAAGTTTGTGATGTACAAAATACTCTAAATGGAGCATATGGAAGCAAACAATTAATTTTATTATTTGGTGTTTGAAAAGCCACAATATCTGAAACACTTGGTGCTGCAGCCTCTGAACCCCCAGCCTGCTGCACCCCTGACCCGCATGTCTGCAGGGTGCAGGCAGGAGCGGTGCTGCAGGCAGGGTGCAGGCAGGGAGCAGGCAGGGTGCGGGCAGAATGCAGGTAGGGTGCAGGCAGGATGTGGGCAGGGTGCAGGCAGGGTGCAGGGAGCGATGCAGGCAAGGAGCAGGCAGAGTGCAGGGAGGGAGCAGGCAGGATGCAGGCAGGGAGCAGGTAGGATGCAGGCAGGATGCAGGCAGGGAGCAGGCAGAGTGCAGGGAGGGAGCAGGCAGGATGCAGGCAGGGAGCAGGCAGGATGCAGGCAGGATGCAGGCAGGGAGCAGGCAGAGTGCAGAGAGGGAGCAGGCAGGATGCAGGCAGGATGCAGACAGGGAGCAGGTAGGATGCAGGCAGGATGCAGGCAGGGAGCAGGCAGGGAGCAGGCAGAGTGCAGGGAGGGAGCAGGCAGGATGCAGGCAGGGAGCAGGCAGGATGCAGGCAGGATGCAGGCAGGGAGCAGGCAGAGTGCAGAGAGGGAGCAGGCAGAGTGCAGGCAGGATGCAGACAGGGAGCAGGTAGGATGCAGGCAGGATGCAGGCAGGGAGCAGGCAGGATGCAGGCAGGGAGCAGGCAGAGTGCAGGCAGGATGCAGACAGGGAGCAGGTAGGATGCAGGCAGGATGCAGGCAGGGAGCAGGCAGGATGCAGACAGGGAGCAGGTAGGATGCAGGCAGGGAACAGGCAGGATGCAGGCAGGGAGCAGGCAGGGAGCAGGCAGGATGCAGACAGGGAGCAGGTAGGATGCAGGCAGGATGCAGGCAGGGAGCAGGCAGAGTGCAGGCAGGATGCAGACAGGGAGCAGGTAGGATGCAGGCAAGGAACAGGCAGGATGCAGGCAGGATGCGGGCAGGATGCAGGCAGGGAGCAGGCAGGGTGCAGTAACATTTCTCTCTTCCATCCTATTTCCCCGCACTGTCCCTGTGCTCCTTTCCCAGCCATCCTGTTCCCCTCCAGCCGCAGTCACGTCTCCACAGCTCTGCGCTGGTTTACAGAGCACGGCAGAAGCCCAGGGCCTTGGAGCAGGGGCAGGTGCTCTGTGCTGCTGGTTTGCCACGGGCAGGACCAACCACGCAGCGTGTCCCGGCTGGGGGCCCATCCCCGCGTTGTCCCCTGCGTCCCCTCACGCCAGCCCCAGCTTTCCTATGGAGGAGGAAGATGGATTATATTTTAATATCCAGAGACTAAAATTAGTTTATATTTTAGCAAGTTAGCACTACTTAGCAGCCAATTTACTCTCGAAGCTGCAGAATCCGTGACCTGGCGATAAATCCCGCGCTGGCCGTGCTCTCAGAGCTGTGTGGTTGGGGTGTCCGGAGCATCGTGGGGACAAACTGCAATTCGTGCGGCCGGGAGTTACCGCTCACATCCAGCTCTGCAGGACGTGGCTCCACTCGGCATTCCCGACGTGAAAAAAGAGCATGTTTTCTCATGTATTTACAGAAATACATTTATTATGGATTTTTTGGGAAAACCATGAAAGAGTTCTCTGCTCAGAAACCAGGCGCTTGCCAAACCATGTGTGGGACACAAGGTGCTGGGGACATGGGGGGGACATGGGTGTCCCCGGCCTGGGGGTCTCTGGGATATCTGGGCAAAACCCGCTCATTCCTGTACAAACCAGGACAAGTTCCTAACGAGACTTTAATAGGTGGCAAAGGCGGCTGCGCATAAACACGCGTTTGTTTAAACATCGTGGCCCGTATACTTAGAGGAACTATTTATTAATAAATCAAAAGTAAATTATTGTTTTCTGCTGACATTAAGTAACCTCTGCCAAAAAATTAACCTGTAAACTGTTTGACATCATGGAGTAATCTATCAAAATGCTGCCAGCATCCCGATCCCTCACTATGCTGCTGCAACAAATCAATTAGGCTACCAATTCTGTTCATTAGAATTCATTTAAATCTCAATTAAAAAGTTAATTAAAAGTAAGAGTGAGAAGGAAATCATGTCTAACATTCTTATTAAACTCAAATCACCAAATTAATTTAAAATCCAAATCAACAATCAGAAGTATAGAGAAAAAGGAGAAAACCCAGCACAGCCCGGTCTCCTGTGCGAAGGGGGAGGAGGTTGCGCTTTAGCACTCCCAAAGAGAACGATTTGCTGGACCATAACGCTGATCACAGCTTTGTGCCCAGCAGTTCCATCCTATTGTATTTTAAAATATAGCATGTCTGATTTCGCAGATAAATTTGTCTTTGTCAGACTGAGCCTTCAACAGCCCCGCGAGTTCAAACCAACCCTGGTCCCACTTTTTTCTTATTAACTCTCTCCAGCCGTCACCGCGGCTCCACGTTGCACTACACAAGACTTTGCTGAGAAGAAGAAGGGGCATTTTCCTTGGGATGGAGCTGCTGCTGCCCCATGTCCCCGGTGCTGTGCCCGGGGTGCTGTGCCCGGGGTGCAGCCCCAGCCCCCCAGCCACCTCGTCTCTGGTGCCGGGACAGGATGCGGATCCAAACCGCATCTCGCTCCAGCCCAGGTGCGGTGATGACCTGCGGCTTTTCAGAGATGGGTTTTAATCAGGACACAGAGCTTCCTTCTCATCTAGAAGCAACCTAGTGATTTCCTTTGTTTCCTTAAGGTCCAAAACTGGAGGCAGCATCCTCCTGCCGAGCTGCAAAAGCCTCAGCCTCATTTCCTATGCGGTTCCTGGCACCGAGGTCTGGGTGGAGGTGGGCAGGGTCCACCCAGCCTTTCAGTCTCATTAATCATTTGGCTTTCCCTGGCTGCTCGCAGCATCTTCTGGAGGAACCCTTCTCTTTATTCATTCAGACAACCCTTTGGATTAAACAGAGCCAGCTAAATGTCAAACCAAATCTGAGTCTTGATGCAGATAATCATTTCAATAATATTTCTCCATTTGTGCCCAAACACCAAGGGAATAAAGCTTTTCTGCTGTCAGGTAGTGTAAGACTGCAGTTGGTGTAAATGCTTGACATTGAGCCAGATGGCTTAGCCGTGCCGCAAACATATGTTCAACAAGCAGGCTTGCACACATTGGAATTTTATTATTTTGAACTGGTGAGGCATGCATATTTATTTACTTGACCCCCCTTTGGTGTCACTTTGGTATTAAAACAATCCGCCATAGAGCGCCGGAGCAGCGGGCAGCCCCGGGTACCGCCGCCCCGCAGCACGCAGCGCTCCCTGCCCCGGACAGCCCTGTGCTCTGCACTGACACCCCTCGCTGCCCCTTTTAACAGCCGGGATCTCTCGACAGGTGATATATTATGCTCTGTCAAGTGCATCCCAAACATCTTGCTGAGATTGCCAAATTAGAAAAAAATATCAGTGCAAAGGGGAAAAAAATGAACAAGATAAAACATTAGAATCTCTGGGCGGGAGCAGCCGCAGTCAAACAGAGCTGAGCTGGAGCAGGTCTTCTTTTTTTTTTCCCAGGCTGATATTAAATAGCCAGACATAAATCTAAGTAATTTCACCAAACAGCACCAGAATGACCTGGGACCCGATCCAGAAGTCATTAACAGCCGCAGGAAGCTTTCTCCTGCCTTACCTGTGCTCTGGCTTAGGCTTGCGTTTGATTTTTGGGTCCCAATCCCAGAGCTATGCAGAGCAGTATAGTGCTTTATGACCAAGACCGCTCCAATGCCACAGTGAGTGTGTTTACGCCTTTTGTAGAGAAGAACCAGTGTGCAAATTGTGTCGCCTTAACCAGTTGTGAAGCCAGGACACAAACTTGGAATATTTGAGGACATTGGCTCTGTGTGTCCAGCCATGTTGGGGGCTCACGTAGCTCTGGCTGTGAGGGGGTGACGGGGTTGGGTTTGCTGAGCCACCTGCAGCCCTTGATGTTGTTAATGCCACTTGTCACGGTCCTCGGGGCTCCAGGACACTTGGCAAAGGCCAAGCAAGCCCTTGGTGAAGGCTGCGGGCACCTTGCCACTGACCTGGGACTGCAGATCCCACCCTGGCAGCAATGAGGCAGCGGTGCCTGGTTTGCCTTCAATGGGCTGGATTTAAAAATGCAGCATGTCGTTAATATTCAAGGCCATTTTTGTACTGTAAGTACTGAACCACTGTCAAAATACTTCTCGTCTATGTGAGAATGCAAACAATCCATCTGTTGCAAAGAGGCACACGCACAGTCAGCAAAGGTTTTCTGTGCACACTTTTCCATGCGTGCTTTTCTGTGCACCCTATTCTGTGCATGCTTTTCGATGCACATTTTATGTGCACGCTTTTCTGTGCATGCTTTATGTATACGCTTTTCCATGCATTCTTTTTCTATGCACACGTTTCTGTGCATGCTCTTCCACGCATGCTTTTCCATGCATGCTTCTGAGCGCACGCTTTTCCGTGCACGCTGTTGAGGCGTCCGGCATGGCCGTGACTCCTCCCTGGGCACCATCTTCAGCTCTGGAGAGACAGATGTGAAATAATTTACACCAGTGTTCTGTCCTTGCCATCGGGCGTTCAGTGAAAATCAGAGAATAAAACTTGCTGCAACTGCAACCGGTGCACGTCAAGTGCCAGAGCAGATGTGGCGATGGGTGCAGCCCCCGCTCTTTTGCTGCCGCCGCTCTCCGGCTTTCCGCAGCCCTGCTCATTGTTGTCTGGGGCTGGGTTTGTGCTATTTCAGCTTCAGGGGGCAAGGACCATCAATTATTTTTGTCTGTAAAGTGCCACGCACATCTGGGATGCTCTCTAAATAGTAATAATAATAATAATGTTGTAGCTCCCGACAAAGCTCTTGCCCGTTCTCCAGTCCTCGGCGCTGCAGCAAATTGCTAAGCAACACCGATTTCCCCACTTGTTTGCAATTGTGCGGTGCATGACCGGGGCTGCCGGGGGCTGCCCGCTGCTCGCCCCCCGCACCCGGGTGGGCTTGTCCCCCCACGCACACACAGGTCCTGGTGCTCCGGGGTCCAGCGGCTGCAGCTCCAGTGCTGCAGAACCCCAGGCAAGTGGGGGCCGAACACCCCAGAACCCCAGAGCTGGGTGGCAGCTCCATGGTGGGCACGCAAAAGCAGCGATGCTTTTAAAGCAATGATCTCTCTGGTTTTGCTCCATGGCTTAACAATTCGCGCTTTCCCCCTCTTCAGTGTCACTGTGCCGTGGGTTCCTTGATTTATGTACTTTCAGGAAGAGGATGGAGAGGATGCTGTGGCTGTCACGGTAAAACCACAGAGGCCGGCGATGCCCCCGCAGCCCCGCGGCACACGCCCTGGGCACCACGATGATGGATCAACCGTGGCCGTGGGAAAGAACGATGCGATCCCCAGTGACGCCAGCTGGACTATAGATGTGCTGCGTATGAAATAGAATTATCCTTAATATGAGATAAAATTCTTTTCGTCCCAGTTTCTAGATATTTGGAGGGACTAAAGGGCATATACAAGCGGGTGCAGTGGCTAAACGAGACATGCCATACCGTGATAGCGGAGACAGATGTGTCATGTTTAGATGCGGCTGTGTTTCCAGAAGTACTCGTCTCCAGCTAATCAGCGCTGCTAACCGGTCATTTTGATTTATATCTGCTGATAAATCATTCTTCTTTAGCAATGTCGGACGGGATGCAGGCGGGAGGAGCGCAGGGCAAGCCGGGGGATGCTCCGGGGAAATTGGGCACGTGCCCTTGGGAATCACAGGGCTTCTCTGCAAACACCGTGCGCATTCAGCAGCTGCAACAAAGCTGCACCAGCGTGTTCGCGTTGCTGCTGTTCTCAGAGGTTTGGGGTTTTCACCTTGCAGGTGGGGCTCTTGGGGCAGCCTGGAGCTGGGACATGACACCCACGGACCATCCCGTGGGGACAAGGTCCCTTCACTCGCCTCGGAGCAACCGTGTACAAAGCAGAGGGACATTGATGGAGGGAGGAACTGCTCATGAATTTCTCTGGGTTTTTTTTTGCTGTGTGTCGAATTAGTTCCCTGCAGTGGACAAACCCACCCATCCTCATTTGTGTAGCAGGAGCCAATGGCTGACATATTTCAAATAAAAGGCCTGAGCAGCCCTGCTGCAATACCAGGGGTTCTGTTGAGCGTGTGGGAGCAAAGTTCTGCTCCTCGTCCGTGTATCTGCAAGTGAATGGTTTCCAGATCCATTTAAACCCAACGGCTATTTGACCAAGAATTTGTGTTGCATTAAATCCTAAATATATTTATTTTCCATCTCCCTGAATTCCCATCCTTTCCGTGGAAAGCTAGTGGGTGTTTGTCTTTGATATTTATACATTTATACACTGTCGATACACTGACATTACAAAGTATCTGAGTACATCTTTGGAAAAATAGCTCTGCCGCAGAAATCTCTTCTGCAATTACCCATGCAGCTCTTGCAGCGTCCTCAAGGCGCTCGGGTGAGGAGCGCGAGATAAACCCTGCAGCATCGCTCTCCGTGTCTGGCACGGGGTGCTCGGGCTGCCCGGTGCCATGTGAGAGCGGTTACCGGTGGGGAACGGGGCAGCGCTCCCCGCACCCGGATCCTGCCAGAAAACACAGAGGAAATGGCATCTGCCAGTGCCTTTCCTTCGGAAAAAATGAAATGGAACTGGAGTTGACTTAGGATATAGATCTCTATCCTCTCAGTCACTTTTGTGCTAGTTTTTCATAAACTTGGCTGCTTCTCGTTTGCCCTCTAATAATTCTCTGAAGGCTCATTTCCCCTGTATAACTCTGTGTAAACACGAAGTTGAGGAAAGGGTATTTAGGCTCATCCTTCAGGAATGCTGTTTTCGAGAAAATGCTTGTTTACCTATGTCAGTAATTTTCAAAAATATAATGTGCGTTTGAAGATCAAAGATAATCACGTGTGGAAGCTCCGGGATTCGATCAGGTCGGAGCTCCTGCAGAATTGCGTTTCCCCCCCGCAAACTCGCCTTCTATCACAAAACCCACGGAAAGGCAAATGATCCACCGGCTCCAACAGCAGCAGGATTAATCCCCAACACCTCCGACGGCCGATGGCGTGGGTCCTCCGTGACATTATTCTTCATGAGTGAGGAGGGACCTGATAATTCATGTTATTAGGTCTTCCCTCATGAGTAAAGATAAATGTCATCAAAGGTAGGAGCCATTATGTATTCTATACCATGCAAGTTACCTTGCTGCAATTTTTTCTCAGTGTACTTTTCTCTTGTTTTTTGTATGCAAGGGGGAAAATGTTTGTAAAAGCTCACAAAAATTGGTTTTAATGTATTTTTGAAGAATACAGAAGATTAAGCCATTGATTACGTGTTTGGCATATATCACGTTCTCCGATCTTCTTCCCCCATTTGCAGAAATGGACAATGTTGAAAAGAGAATCACAGCTCTGGTTCACGAATGGCAAACACGTGTTGTCTTACAGACGCGGAGCAGGTGGCAGGGCAGGAGGGGACACCCCGGGACACCCCAGCGGTCCCAGGGCTGTGCCGGGTCCCACTGCCCCAGGCACCCTCGTGGTGTTCAGAGCTGCCCCCACCCACATCTGCACTTTTGTCCCAATTGTACGGTCAATAACGCCACTGCTGAACTACACCGATAATTGTACACAGCTCTGGTGGCTGCGGGTGCCTCACCGGCTGAGAACTGGGCTTCCCATTTAAAAAAGTAGCAGCTGCAACAAAACCCCTTTTTAAAAAAAAAAAAATAAAACAAAGAGATCAAAAGCCTGACTGATATAGAGTCAAAAATCTGCAACGCCCAAGAAGAGTTCTAAATCTGACCCTCTGAAAAATCTTGTGAAATTCTAGCATCGTGCATGGCTGATTCATGGGGACATGATCAGACAGCCCTGAGCTGGGCTCAGTGAGGCCACTTTAATTTTATATATGTAAATGCGTGTGTCCATATAAAATAACTTATTCCATGACACAACACCGCAGAAGCTGTGGAGGTGTCGCGGACACCAGGGCTGTTGGGAGTCCCAGGCAATTTGTGGGTGTGGGTGCCGGCTGCCTGCACAGAGCCCTGCGAGCCCCTGCGCTCCTCTTGGCACCACCTCCAAACCAGGAGAGCAAAACGGCCAGGAGGCCACGCTATGTTACTTTAAATTAATAAACAGAAGGCAAAATGAGGGTTGGTGTTAATGTTTCAAGGGCAGGGTTGGGGATGCCCGTGCATGGGGGTGTCCTCGCCTGGGTGTCACGGGGGGTTCAGGTTGCCTGGGCTCTTCATAGTATCATAGAATCGTTCTGATTGGAAAAGACCTCTAAGATAATCAAGTCCAACCACTAACCCAACACCGCCAAGTCCATCGCTAGCCCATGTCCCTAAGAACCTCCTCTCGGTGTCTGTTCAGCCCCTCCAGGACGGTGACCGCACAGCCTGGGCAGCCTGCGCCACCTTTCTGCAGCACTCGGGCCCCGGGGCTGCCCCCCAGCCCACCCTGGCCCGGCACCGCGGCTGCAGCCCCGCCGGGCCCCCGTCCGTGTCACTAACAGGGGCTCAGGGCTGACCCGGCATGGCGGTGCTGGGCCGAGTCCCGCACGGCGCGGCTGGGCCCGGGCGGTGCCTCAGGCCAGGCGGCAGCGGCTCCGCGCCCTCGGCGAACAGGGACATGCACGTACGCACAAGGGCAATTACTTTGTGTGGATGTGACAAGGGAAAATGGAATGTAAAGTCTGCTGTAAACAGCCAATAAATCTTGCTTTCTGTGCTCAGGCGAGGAGGAGCCCAGGTGTTCTTAGGTCCCCATGTAGGTGATGGGAGCACGGCTCTGCACGTGGTGACAGGGGACAGAGGGGACTGGAGCTGTCTGCGCCCCAAGCACGTCTGTCACCCCACCGTGGGGTTGATGACCTTGGAGCACCCGTCACTGTTGTATCCCTGTGTGCTTGGGCAGAGAGAAAAACCTTCAGGAGATGCGCCCTGCACCAGCCCGCAGGTCCCTGCGGACACCAGCCGTGGCCGGACAGCTCTGCGGAAACCCGGCTTGTCCCCGAAGCGTTCGTGGGGTGACCGAAGGGGACACGGAGAACACCCCTGGACTCCATAGGTACCTTTGGCCTCCCCTTCCCAGCGCCCTGCAACAGGCGTCAAGGGTGCAGGGATCGGGGTGCCCCCGGGAGCCGGGCTCAGGCATTCGGGGTCCCCGCAGGTGGGAGGTCCCCCCCACCGCGTCCCCAGCGAGGGCGGGAGCGGGGATGGGGCTGCATGGAAAGTTTGTAAAGAAAGTACTGAACACAGACTTGCCGGGGTATCAGAAGGAAAATTTATGCATCGCCTTTGAGTTCAACTTCTCCATTAAAGCTTTTTCCCTATAATCTAGGGAGTTCTTATCTTGGTGACTTATGATGTTATGGAGGGGCTCATGCATGGAAAATGTCAATAGAAATAGTAACTCTAGAAGGGAAGGGCCTCCTAATTAGTCCCCATTTAGATTTTATGATGGCTTTGAGATCTGCTCATCCTGACAGTGCGCACTCTGGTTACATATTGTTCTAGCCTGAGGGAACCATAGGAAAATCCAGATTTATTGTACCTATCATACCAGCATATTTCATTTGCCATTATGAGCAGCCATCTCGCAATGATGCAGGAGTATTTATTACAGATTAAATTGTAGGACCTGGATGGTTTAGTGAGGTTCTTGAGGTATCATTTATGTCATTAACTGGCTCATTATCAGATCTGCAAATCTCAATTCCTTTTCTTGTGCTTCTGCTGAGGAGCGGGCAGCCCGGCAGGGGGGTCCCGGCTGCGCGCGGGGCGCCGGGCGGGGGCTGGTCCTCTGCCTCCCGCCGGCTGGGGCGCCCGGGCCCCCCGGGGACCTGCGGTGACAGTGTGCGGTAACCAGCTCCACACGTGCCCGGCGCCGGGGCAGAAAGCTGCCCTGTGCGAGGGCAGCGCTCCACCCCGTCCTCTCCTGCCTGTTTCTGCACCGATTCCTCTCCGGTAAACCACAACTTAGAAAGGAAAAGCTGAGAAAGGCGGTGGTAGGAAAGGAGGTAATTTAACTCTAATTATTTAACAAGTCTGTTCCGGGCGTAAGCTTATTACCAGTGCCAAAAGAATACGACGGATTTTTTTTTCTCTCTCTCTTTTATGCTTTATCTCTACTTGGAGAATTATTTGAAGAGGTTTAATCCAGCCTTGATTGTTGTTGTTAATGGGAAAGGAGAATAGGTTATTCTTACATGTGCTCGGCTGCTTGGCTCTCCAGAAAAGTCACGGGGAGAAAGGGGCTTTCAGACACTGCCTCTGCTCTTCGATTTAGTCATATTATTTGAATTTATTGTTTGATTCGACTTGCGTGTCCTTCCTTGTTGGTATTTGCCCTATTTACTCTCCTATATTGCTTTTTCATAAAACCAGGGAATGGCATTTAAGTTGTTGTGTTCTCTGGTATTAAAAGGCACTCGGTACAAGCCCAGGAGCACATCCCGGATTGCGGGGTTCAGGGCACGGACCGCGGCAGAACCCGCCCCTCTCCTGCCTGCCCGTGATTAATTCATTCATGTCATGGCTCATATTTACGGGGAAAGTAAATCTAGGGAAGTGGGCAAGAGTGCATACAAACCACGGTCTCTTCCCTCTCCTCGCTTTGCAAGCCAAAGGCACTGAAAACACTTTGGAAGGCGTTTACGGTGGCCGATTGCACCCCAGAGTTATTTTTGTGAAAACAATAGTGCTGGGGCTCTAAACTCCTGGTGTTAAGAGGATCAGTCTGGGTCAGCAACCCCCTGAGGCCGCTTGGCTGCTTCCCTGGGGTGTTTCTGACGGCTTCGGGGCCCAGGGGTGCCCGTATGGCACTGTCACCAAGGTCAGCTTCGGGACGGTGCTGCGGGACCAGGAGGGGACACGCGGGAGGGACATGAGACGGGAACTGCAGCCCAGGAACAGTCAGATGGCTCCAGATCAGCCGACTGGCACCCAAATATTTGGTGGGGCTGAGAACAAAGCGATTCCCAGGCAGCCCCTGGCGTTGGTGATGGAGCTGGTGCCGTGGGGCGCGAGGGTCGGGGGTCCCGGTGACCCTGTCACTGAGGGCTGCGTCCCGCTCCGATCCCACAGAGCTGCCCCAACAGTGACTCAGACATTCCCCTATATATATATATGTATATATGTATACACATTTTAACCTCCAAAGTCCCTAATGCATTCTGGAGATCCATAAAAACTAATGCTTTGGAGTTTCGGGTGCCACGCTGATAATTTCATTTGACAGTTTGTGCTTATCTTTGAACAGATCCCTGCTCCAGAGTTAAATGCAAACCTGGTTGGAAGTACAAGGCGCGAGAGTGTTTACTCTGTGCTTTTTCCTGCAAAAGGATCAGAATGCCCTAAGCATTAAAACCAAGTTTAACCGAGCTGCTTGTGTCTGTAACTTACAAATGGCCCTTTCCTCTTTATTTAGTTTATTTTGCATTTTCCTTTATCAGTCTAAAAAAAGGGCTATTTATAAACTAAAAGGAGAAGAATTGTTGGATTTTAATCTCAAATCAGCCTTCTAACATTTGCCTTCAGTGTTCACACTGGGTGAGGAAACCTTAAAGGAGAATGTAAATAAAGGTGGTGATGTGTGTGTCTTCTTGTAGAGAATAGACTCTGTTCTGAGCAGCTGCCGTGCCATTAGGTAACTTAGACATTTTGTGTGCTTTCAAACTGCACCGCGCCAGCGAGGAAAGCATCTGTACATAGAAATGCTTTGGATATTGTTTAGCTGTTCCCATGGTGGGTATTTTTAAATGAAAATGGATTGTAATTATTAAAAAGAAAAAAAAAAAATCCCTTTACCTGAGTTGATAGCCAATTACCGAGAACTTAATGCTAAATGAGTCGTCTCTCCCAGCCTGTACACTATAGGTATCGAACAAATACAAATCGGCAACGCTATAAATAGGCTCCTTGAAATAAGAGTCTTATCTGAGCCTGCTTTGTAATGCTGCTCTCGCCAAGCTCAGTCTTTGCGGTATAATCTTAATATTGAGCTTGCTCGTTAATCTCCATTCCTTTCGGAGGGTAGTCTAGACTGCTCCGGTGGCCGTGGTGCTGCCTGGGTTGCCGTAGGAACAAGGAATTCAAGTAAATTTGCTCAGAGAGAAGAAATGTCTACTAATTAAATGTGAATAGCATTGATAAGGTGCCAGGTCTGGTAAAAGGTAGACCATAATGTCCTTTGATGTAATTCATTGGAGAATACGTATATATAAAATATATCACATATATATGAGAGGTTTACAAGATTTATATATGGCACATATACTTCTTTGTGGGGAGGGTTACATATGTTGAAGATGGCAGCAACGTTTCTATACCGAAGTGGCACTTTATACATTTAGAGGGCGGATGAAGAGGTTTGGTTTGCTGTGCGAGTGCTGATGCCCCCACTAACCCCCAGCAGCCCCTCGCGCCCTTGGTGCTGCTGGGTGTCATTTTTCTCATTGCTCTATGGAAAAGGACCCCGGGGCGTCCCCTGAGCGGGGAGTTTTGTTCTGATTGTGTCCCGCAGCTCTGCCCCCTCCACAGGACTCAGTGCCTCCGTTTCCCTGGGTACCAACAGGATCATAGAACTTCTGATCTCCCCGTTTCCTCTCTGTTTCCTACTTAGTTGATTTTTTTCCCAGGCAAGGACTATTTAATACCGCGCACATAAATCAAACCTGGCTAGAGCCACAGCGCGTCCCAGGGCGCTTAGGCCAGCCTAGCAAAGGCGGCTCATCAGGGATACTGCCCAAATCCAAATTTTTCCAACTACGCAGTTCTGAAACCAAACCCTTAAAAGGTGAATTGAACTGTTCTTAATTGAATGCAACTGAGCATATGTCTAAGTAAGCACATAAATGGACAGGTTACAAAAATAACAAGATTGTTTTTTCTCTCTTTAGTGAATTACACGTGATTATTGTATCCAGATGCTTTGCACGGCAGTGTCACAACCTGAGAGCTGCCACCACTGATAAATGCACTAGTGTTACAGATGGGGAAACTGAGGCACGGAAAGAAGATGCAGATTTCATCTCAGAACCTCTAAGATCAGGAAGGTGGCTTCATTTCCTCACCCTATGCAGAACTGCAGGGAAGTCTCAGGGTTTGCTGAGCACAATGTGCAAGGAATAAAACAGGGTTTGCTCTTCAGGTGCGTCACCCACCAGCTCTTCTGCAGCCGCAAACCATCCCCCGGAGCTCGGGGTTGTCTGCACGGAGCCAGGGACTCAGGGCTGGGATGCCGAGAGCGCACGTGAAATGATCTTCAAAACTCTACGGCAGCGCCCAGGAACATCGCTGAGCCCTGAAAACGATGCTGAGGTGGGATCAGTCCAGTGAGGGTCCCGCAGACTCACAGCAGTGCCCTAAGAGCAGGATTTTGCCTAATGTCCTGATGCCCCCCACACTTGCTGGGGGGTTTTACACTTAGTCTTGGCTTTTGTTGTTTTCACACTTGGCTTCTACACACCCACGGGGGACAAGGGTCAGGGCAGACACCGGCGGACGTCGGGAAGCTGCAGCAGCTTTACCATCAGTGTCCCCGTCCCCGCTGCTGGCACACAGCAGGACATGCCGGTGGCCACCGGCAGATCGCTGCTGTGGTGGGAGAGCACCCAGAAGAAAGACAAGCTGCTCCTGATGCCCCCGACCATTTACAATTTATATGTCCTTGTCAGATAGGGAGTTTGATGACTCTAATGTCATGTTTGTCCTTCACCCTGAGAAAATCTCCTTTTAAAGATCACCAGCCCATCTCTATTGACAGTAACAGTGCAGGTCATGGTATTAACATGTCTTGGATTTTTCCAAAATGCTCATCTTTTTTAACCACAAAAAAAAGAGCAAAAAAATAAAAAGCTGTGATTCCCAAAGCAGCTGGGACTCAGGCCATGGCGGGCGCTGGGGGGATCTGGGGATTTGGGGTGTCTGATCTGCCAGCAAGGAACTCGCCTGTTTCTGCCCATCGTGGGGACGCTGGGGACCGAGCGGGAGCCCCGAGGGACCCCGTCCACCCTCCTGCCCCTCTGTGGGCACCGAAGGACAGGTCCGAGCACCCGAAACCTTGGGCATCCTCCTGGAGGCTTCAGGGGCTCTGGCTTGGGTCTGAGCAGCCTAAACTGGGCGTGGGGGGTCATGTTGAACCCCTCTCCTCTGCTGCCCTTCACACCAGGGTGCTTGGGGGCACAGGACTGGGTCTCTGAGCTGCTGCGCTGAGTCCTGTGTGGGCAAGAACTCCATAAAATGTTGTATTTCTCTAGGGAGACTCCCTAAGATGTAGTAGAATATGCTTTTGTGTCTTTGCAGGGTGCCTCGTACAACTGAAAGGTGTCAAATCCTGCACAGTGACTACAGGGGGCACATCAGCCCCGGCCTGGCCCCGCTGTCCCACCACGTTCCACCCTTCCAGCAGAAACCTCTGGTGCTGAGGTCCAGCCCCTCCGAGGGTGCATTGAATTTTAAGAAGGAAAAGGCTGAGGTGTTACAAAGCCTAAGGATTTGTCACCGGTTGTGCACTCAGACATCCACATTTTGCAGTCTCAGCTTTATTCTTTGGAGAGCTTTGGAAAAGGGGGTACAGGATAAAACGTTTTCTGAAGTACTATCTTGGACATTTAAAGGAACCATATTCCTACCCCTTTTGCTTTAATTTCCAGCATTGCTCCAGTGACCACAAGCCCAGGACAATATTGTCGCTTGGCTCATTTTGCAGGAAGCTTTGAATCTGAGGTTCCTGGGGCTCCTGCCCTCACCCCGTGCGAGAACAGCGATGGCAGCAGGTGATGGAGCCAGCTGGAGTTCAGCAGGCCCACAAAGCTGAGAAACTAAAAGAATAAAATTACGATTCATAAGAAGTCAAAAGGCACTTTACAGAGAGACAAGAGTGGTCCCAGCACCCGAGCCCCGTCCTGTCGGGTGTTCACATCCCGGCTGCCATTGCCTGCACAGGACCCTGTGCTCTGCTTGCAACAGAAGGGCGAGAGCAGGCTGGTCGCTTGGGAATTCACAGATTTAATGGTCAGCGGGTTTAACTGTGGCGCTTAGTTACAAAACGCAACGATGACACGGTGCAGGAACACGTGCAAATCCTTGCAGTCCAACCCAGCTGCATTAAACCTTAAAATAAAGGAAACCCAACCATCTGCAAGGGCCGGCCCCCGCGGGTCTCTGTTGGGGGGCAGGTTGTGCTTCACCGTGTGCCCTGAGCCGGGCTCAGCGCCGCGGCCGGGCTGCAGGATGGGCACACGGGTAACTCCCAGTAACTCAAGGGGAATGATGCGAATTGTACAGCAAGCCTTGCCTACACTCCTGAGTATGGCTGTTATTATGTTTGCCATCAATATTCATGAAGTCTTCTTAAAAAAATAAAAAAGCAGCAGGGAAAATTTTGCTCTAAACCAGAGAACTGCGGTGTCTTCTGGCAGCACCTACAGAAGCAGCAGTTTTCTCCTGATATATTTCACTGTGTATTTCTCGGAGTGTTGTCCTGAGTTACGAGGACAGTCATTGAAAATAGCAAATTGCCTTGATACTGCACATCATCATTGTTATGTTTGGCCTCTTCAGGAAATCAGTTGGTCTTGATTAATAATTTGGGGTTTTCCAGCCTAGATGACCCCTATGTATAAGCAAACATGTAACTTTAGAAGAAAGAGTTGCATAAAAGCCTCCTTGTCGTTTGTGCGGTGCTTTATTTGGGTGGACGCACCAATACACCGAGTGCCAAAAGACAAAATTCTGCAGGGTTTTTCCCCCGTTACTGCTGTAAGGTTATCTTGTCTTTTATACCTGTCACAGCACCACTTGTTACCCCATCCCAGGCAGCGCGTGGATTGGCGCAAACGACTGTGGGTGTTCTGCAGGCAGCGGGGCAGCGAGGGGCGAGGAGGAGGAGGGTGTGCGTGCCGCAGCGCCAGGCTGCCCGTGCCGCTGCCGCCCAGGGCTGCGCCGCTGGCAGCGCCGAGCCTGCTCTGCCTCTGATTAAAGCCAGCAGAGGGGAGAGAACGGGCAGAAGTGGGCCCGCGCCTTCTGTCGCCGCCTCCAGCCGCGGCCCCGCAGCAGCCTGCCAACAGGGCACCGCTCTGCCAGTTGTAAATTTTAATTGGCCATCTGGGGAAAGCACAAACCACTGACTAGAGATTAATCAGTAAATTAACCCAGGCATAATACACATTTCCCAGCGGGGCCCGGGCTGCTGGAGGCTGGGGCGGAGCAGGCGGGGGTGCGGGAGGACCGGGGCAGGGATGCTGTTATTGCTTACCACCGAACATCTTCCCCGCGTCCCGAAATTCCCTTCGGCGTGACCTTGGCAGTGCCCCTGATTTGTATGGCAGGTGCAGAGAGGTTTCCCTGCGAGCGCTCGACACAGATGGCACAGGTACGGCTGCCGCCGCAGGAAGGCTTGATGGATCAGCGGATGTGACAACTTCCCTCTGGTGAGCTGTTGGCTCGGCACCGCCGCGAGGAACAGGCGTACCTGCGGCTGTGCCCGCTGCCATCGCGGGGCTCGGCCTGTAAACGGGGCTGGGGAGAAAGGAGCATCACCCATGCCATGGGGCGCAAGCTGTCCTGTCCAATGGTATCATTCTACATTTTGAAGAACGACACCCACAGCCCAGCCTTCCCAAGCCCCGTCCCTAGTTAGCGTTCTGGTTAGCAATGAGATCAAGCTTATCTTTAGAGATACCTGATCGATTGAATAAAAGCAAGCGCTGCGCTGGGTGAATGGCACCCACACACTCCAGCTCTTAATTTCCCCTGGACAGAAACCTTTGCCCAGTTAGTAAAGTGCTTCGGGATATTTGCAGAAAGCACGTCTGTCACAGCTTGCTGCCAGCGGGACAGAACGGCTTCTCTGCCACATGTGCTGCTTTGGGGTGGTCCAGTTCGTTAGCCCCTGGGACTGACCCTGCCGGCCTCTGCTGCCACAAGGAATGAGCCCTGCTCTTCTCAATTTCAACATCTCTCCTAATAAGTGGTTCCTTAGCTGTGAAGATATGGATGCACAGTTGTATCATGTCTGTGATTTTTCCCCACTGTCTCTTCTGCCTGACATGATAATAAGCTATGTGTTAAGCCAGAAAAAAGCAATTTTCTCCTGAGGTTAATTTCTTTGGATTGCCCACCTGAAGTGGGGAGTTGCATATAAATTCTAATTTGAACTGAAGTGGAGAAGATTGAGTTATTTTTTTGGCATAGATGATTCAGTGCAAATCCTTATTGACATACTGGGTGTTTTGTTCGGTCTTTGTCGCAGTCGCCTTTGGAAGAAAGTGACGCTAAGCCGAGTTTTCGGGCTCCCGGCTGGCGGAGCAGCGTGTCCTGGCGCAGCACAGGCCGCGCACCCCCAGCATCGCTCAGCACCTCACAGAGAATTGTTTTCTATGTGTTGCGATTAATACGTAAAACTCCTAATTAATGATGGGTCTTGAAGCAGAATGCGCAAGTAGTTCTTTTGTATTTGATAACAATGTATATTTGAGGGGCTCTACACCTCATTATTACACACCGATTTCCTCAAAGCGTGGGCAGCCCCGCTCTCCTGACAGCACCCAAAAGCGGCACTTTTAGCTACGTGGGGAAAATAAACCTCTTAAGTGACAAGGGGATATGATTTGGGTTGATGATAATTCTTCACCCTTGCCAAGGAAATAGAAATGATAGTGACCAAGAAACGTATTGCACTCCAATGTTCATGTTTTTGTGGCTGGGCAAGAGCTTGTCCTTCCTCAGCAGCGACTCCAGACAGAGGGTTTTGGTGGAAAAACATCAGCACTTTAGTCATTGTAATTGTTAAAGTCTGATCGGAGATGGAGACCTACAACGGCATCTCCAGGCTCCCTGAGCCCAAGGGCCACACTGTCTCATTGTGGTGCAAACCCATCCAAATTCCGTGCCCGATTCAAGCAATGCGATCGATAGAAAGGGAGCAAAAGAAGGCAGGTGGCCTCGGGAGCTGGGGGGCGCGCAGCCCCGGGGCTGTGACCCTCCTGGACAGGGTCCTGGGGTGCGGCGCTGGGCCCTGCAGCCGCAGCACCGCGGGGGGGGAGCGTGGGGGGTCAGGAGGGGTTTGGGGAGAAAGTTTGTGTGTCGGGGAGGGCCGGGCATGCTGGCGTGTTCCCCAGAAGTGACTGTGAAGAACATATGGTTTAATTTAATGCAAGAGACTTTGTAGATTATAATTGAGTAGATAATTGGGAAAGGAGGATAATTGTTTATGAGAGGGAGGGATTTAGTAATTATTCAAAGCTGTTTTAAAAGACTTATGAATACTCCTTGACAAAGACCCAGGAGGGGCCAAAACGTTGGCTGGATCATTTCCCTACCTCTCCAGAATTAATGTTTCAGCACGTATGATAAATCAGGAGCAAGGTGCAGCACTCGTGGATGATGGGGCGATGTTGGGAGGATGCCCCAGGCCATGCTCTCTGTCCCCATCTCTGTCCCCAGTCGCATCCCTGGCCATTGAGAACCTGGTAGAAATGCCTTGGCGTGGAAATTTGCGTGGGGATGTACAAAACCACACAGAAATCTGCTAAAAGGAGTTCAAAAGCTGGTTTAACCCCAAGGGCAGTGCTGGCAGCCCCTGGAGGGCACGTGTGTGCGCGGGATGCGCGTCAGCACCGTCCCGCTGCAGCCACAGCGGCGGCTGCTTCCCCGAGGAGGGAGCAGCCACCGCAACTATTTCAAGCTCTGGACTGTCAAAATATATGTGAATAAACAGATCTGAGTGGGCAAACAACACTCTCAGATACCAAATATTTCTTCTCTTCAGCATGCCTCTCCAGAAATCCTGAACGTGTACCTAAATAATTAGATTTTGTTCAGTAATCAAACTCAATCAGATGGATTCTCTGTGAACTACTTTTATACCCACAATGAGGAATGTGTGTCGTTCTCTGTGCATTTGCATATTTTTCCATAAACCTAAAACCAATCAATTTTGAAGAGTTATGATAATATAAAGAATCTGAGGCAATTACATGTCTTTTAAAGAGGGATTCAGAATGCATTCTGCAGGCAGTGTCGTGTATGTAGTCAATAGTCAAAACTTCTTAACCCTTGTGGTGACGATGGATGCCGGGACGTCGCTGGCTGCAGGAGCCGATGGCCGGCGGTGCAGCCGGGGGCCATTAATTGCCCCAGGTCATTAATTGCCCCTGGCCGTTAACTCCCCAGGCACAGCCCGGGGCTGGTGCTGCAACTGCCCCGTCCCCAGGGCCAACAGGCAAATTAGCAATGCCGTGTTTTCCTCAGCGATTCCGCCAAATATCACATCAGCCACCATATGGGCTGGAGCACAGACTGATCGGGGATTTCACTCTCATAAACAGGGAGGAATTATGCAAAGTGCTGTAGGTAGGGCTTGGAAATGTTTTTTTAAAGCATCCATTTGGTGGAAATGACTTTTTAATGATTTTTCCTTTTCTCCGTGGTTGCGCCTGGCCACGGCGGCCTTTCCCATGTTTATTAAGCAGTTCAGACTTTCCTTCCGCGCTCTCGGCGCTGCGATGGGGAGACGGAGCATCCCGGGGTGCTGGGACGGGCACCTCGAGCTGCACACCCCGTCCAACCAGCTTCCCCGCACAGGGGACGTGGCCTAAAACCTCGGCTGAGCAGTCATAGAAAGGGAACCTTCTCCAGTGTATTCAGGAGCCAGGAACACGTGCATCCTGCAGAGCCTGTGCCGAGGGACGGGGCAGCTCCTCAGCACTTTGACACACCTGAAACATTCAACTTTTCAAAATAACTCCTCTTTTTAGAAAGTCATAACACACAGAAATATTTTTCCAGTGAAACTCTTCTGAGAAAATGAGAAGTTTCATGAAACCAAACCACCTGTGCTCTCAAAGAGACTTTTCACAAGCCTTCATTTTGCGGTTTTGTTTTCAATCAGAAGGTGCTTCATCACATTTGGGGAACTTCTCATTAAAAAAGAAATAAATAAAAAAAACGCCGTGTTCTAAAACAAAGCAAAGAGTTCGGTGTTAACATGATTTGCAGGATTCGGTGCTGATGTCAGGATGACAGAAGCGTTAGATCTGCCGGCACACTGAAAATCCTGCTGCCCGTGACCCGGGTGAAGGACGGAGAAGGTGAGACCCAGCCTGGCAAAGGCACCAAGTCCTAAGCCCAGCTCAAGCCTGACCCAAAGGCACTCGGCCAAACCTCAGACGAGTACGTTTTGAACTATTTTAACTTCTCAATCGCATTTCCCCACTGGTTTGGAGGATAAAACCTCTTTCTCTTGGCGGGAACTAATTCTCATTCTTGCATTTTGGGCTCATTTTAACCCATTTCAGCGGTTTCCACAGATGCTGCAGCAGAGCCTCTCAATGGGACTCGCTGTGGCTTTGGCTTAAACAAACGTTCAGGTTGCTCTGAGTCTTTTGTTGATTTTAAGAAAGTGGTAAAAGTGTTCCTATGTATTTCTATGTTCCTGTGTATTCCTAAGTGTTCCTGTATCGTGACAGACAGCATCTGGGCTCAATGCTGGCCCTTACAGAATGTCTCCTTTGCACCTGGAAAACACCCTTGGGCTGCAGAGCACTCTTTAATATTATTATTTTAAAATAAGAGACACGAAAGCATGCTTTTTACTGGCTACAGACTGCAATGCAACTGCTACAAACACTCTGTATTTTTAAAAGTGATTTCACCTAGTGACCCAACCCATGCTCTTTCAAAGTGGTGGATTGGGTTGGTGTCCATCAATAACTTAGGTGTTCTGTCCCTTTTTTACAGTTTTTGAGGGTTTTGATAAGCAGCTGTGGTGGATGAATTTGTACTGTGTGACTCTTTGTAGTTTTACTTTAGACCATGGACAGCACCTCTGAGATTTTTAAAATATACTAGGAAATTATTTAGCGAAAACTAAAGGCTCTTGGGTGATTTTGGGGGGAAATAAAAATCACGTGAAAGTGATTATTAAAGACCTGTTCAAGCTGCATATTCTTCTGTGTTAGTGACAACGGTCAGCAATGGATGGAGCTGCTCTCTGGGCACACAGGAGACCCAGCTCCCTGACTGCCGGGCCAGGGGAACAGAGCGCGGTTCTGCCCGGGCTTTTCGACAGCAAACGCTTCATTTATTGCAAAGCATTAGAGAAGTAATTCAGTGCATAAATAGACAAGCTGCGAGGATATTTGGTTTGCTTGTTTATGTAAATAAGACACCAAGCTCATCCTTTAGTGCAGGTGGGACCTCCCTCCCAGCGACAGCCCCCGTGGTGCTCTGCACCGAGAGCAAGGAGTTACACCGTGTTGTGTTACATTACATCTACTCTGAGATTAACGCCAACCTTTATAAAGAAACTACATCCATCTTAGTTGCAACAATTAAAACACAGCTGTCAGTCCCCATCCGCCTGGCACGTAGCACAGCCAGCCGAGAAACCCACAGGTTTCCATGGAATGGGCTCGTTTGGGAAAAAAACAGGTGGAGAAAGAAGATATCTGCAGTGTGCCTGACAGGGAGGAAAGCGTGTTTGCTCAGAATATATTGGAGACCCAGATTTGGAGGAGGTCACGCTTGTGAAAATATTACCACTGTAATATTGCCAAGGTCATAGCTGGAGGCGGGTTTGGGCTGTGCGGGACCCAGTTTGTTAAATATGTGCCGGAGCAGCACACCTGGAGCAGCTCCCGTCCCTCTCCTTCCCTCCTTCCCCACCCCACAGTTAAACCTTGTTGATGTTTCCCTTGATGTGTCTTTGCCTCCATCCTCCCATCTTCCCATGGTCCTCCCCAGACCACTGGGGACCTTCTTGGGGACCCCTGGTCCTCCCCAGACTCTTGTGGACCTTCTTGGGGACCCCTGGTCCTCCCCAGACTCTTGTGGACCTTCTTGGGGACCCCTGGTCCTCTCCAGATCTTCATAGACCCCTGGTCCTCCCCAGACCATTGTGGACCTTTCTGTGGACCCCTAGTCCTCTCCAGACCCTTGTGGACCTCCCTGTGGACCCCATGTCCTCTCTGGACCCCACTCCTCACCCTAAACAGCACATTTTCCCAGTTGCAAACAGTGAATTGTTCTGCTTTCAGGAAATTTCCCAACAAATGTAATTTCAGAGCAAGGGCTGTTTTCATCCTGGCCTGTCCGTCAGTGGATCAGCTCCTGCAGATGAGAGGGATGGGGCTGCCCCACCGCTGTGACCCCCAGCAGAGCAGAAAGCAGCCGTGGGTCATTTGCGAGTTCAGTACCTGGAGAATGTAGGAAAACGTGGGGCTGGGAGGAGGTGACAGACAACCTTAAATGTGGTTTTCAGGTCACATCACTGGAGATAAAGATTGCACTGGCAAAACCTGCATAGAACAACACAGACAACAGCATTCCGGTGGTGCCGCCTTTGGCTGCAGGGAGGGGCAGAGCAAGGGAAGGAATCCGCTGTATTTATTCTATCGGCACCAATTTTCACCAGCGTCACCCGTGCTCCTGGGGGACAGGATGGGGGGACCATGGGTGTTTGTGAGATGCTCACCACAGTTCATGTAAATTCCTATTTATTCACCTCATCATTCTTCTGAAAGGTGGAGAAATTCATTCTGCTTTTCTGCCATTTGTTTCCCTTCTGGAACATGTTTCACAAGCGTTTCCAGCGGCCGCTCCCCTTGCAGATTAGTAATGGGGAAAAGTAACTTTGGAAATGACATTGCAATGTAATCATCCATATTGTGTATTGTGGTTAAAATTGATTAAAATAATATTGAAACTCCCCCAAGGGATTATGCAATTATAAGTCAAGTCCCAAATGGAAAAGGTTTTTGAGAACCTGGCAGATGTCTTAATGAAAATGAAGCATTATAGTAATATATTAGTGCTATTTGTATATTATTGACAGCAAGATCACTAAACTGTATAAATTACTGTCCAGAAGAATGGCCGAATTGTTTTCCTTTCAGGAAATTTTTAATCAAATATAATTTCAGAAAAATAATTGTTTAATTTTGGCCTTAGCTTTTGACCCGCAACATTGATGGATCAATTATTAAACTGAGTTTTAGCCACTCATTCGCTTTGAAAGTTGACAGTTTAAATATTTGATTTTGCACCCATTTTGTTTTATTACAAAACACATTCCGGCTCATGCCACAGACGGTTCCTTGCAGCCCTGCGATGGGAGGCGGCGGAAGGCTCAAGGCTGGTTTGCTGCTCCCCGCACGGGGAATCCTCTGCCACCCGGGGACCTGGAGCCCTTTGCCGCCCTATTGAGCATCCACTTGAAAGGCCTTGGCTTTGGTTCCTGTTTTCCTTTTGCCCTGCACAAAGCAGGCCTGTAGAAATATCAGTAAATACAGCCAATTTCTATCAGTAGATTTATCCCCATACAGGAATTTCTGTTTCAGCGGTTAAGAAATAAACCACTTGCCTGCAACTACACAGTATTTTAGTCTCTAATTTAAAAAATATGCTGTATTTTAATATCTTTTTTTTAAACAGATACCAGTTTTTATGAAGCACTACATGAGCTGCTGATGGATAAATCACCCAAGCATGGTTAAAGAGACCCTAATCTCCAGATGGTACCAGATCCATTTAATTGTATCCTCTGACCTCATCTCACCTGAGCCTGCACTAAAATCATAATACAGTTCAAGTGTAAAAATGATATAGTGTTTATTCGTCCTGTTTATAGGGGGGCAAACACACAGTTAAATTCATTTGTCGAAAATTAGTGTAGTCATTTGAAAAGGTTGAGTTAGATCAAACTGACTCTCAGCATTTTATTTGCCCCTTTTTTATTTGAATGGCTCTATTGCTACGGTTCGACATCTCTAAGGGGCGGGGGATGCCGGGCAGGGGCTGCAGCGCGTTTCTGGTGGGTCGCGCACCAGCCACGGGGCCGCATCCAGCCCGGGGCCGGGGATGGAGCACTCGCTCCCGTTCTTAATTTGCACCATGTGCGATGAGCAAGGGCCACACGCACCGTACATCCACTGCAAATATTTTAGCGTTCCGCGGCGCCAAATCAGCTCCTCCTCGGGACAATCACCCGCTGGCAGCGCTGCCTTGGCCGCTCACCTCAAACCCTTGCTGGTAACCCCCAGATAGGGGTTTTTGTGGCAGGTGATCAAGCTTTGTAAGACTAGTGATTGTGGGGGTAATTAATTGGCCACACTCACCCCATAGTTACCCACACAAACGAAATTTGCCATGAAATGCGTATTAACTTGTGCAATGATGTGGTGGCTTCTCTTTGTCACATAAGGACAAAACACCTCTAGGTGGTTCCTCTCTGCTGGGGCTGAGCCCCCGCCCCAGGGGATGGACAGGGAGGGGAGGAACACAGACAAATAACCAAAATCATTATGAATGTATTGACAGAGCCGGGTTAGCAGTTTTACTGCAGATATACTAGATTACGGAGAGAATTGAATAATTTATCCAGCAATTTTCACATAAGCAATATTATTAAAAATGAAGACATGAAAAAAGAGGTTAGTTATAGTGGAGAATATATATAGGCCATGAATAAATGTATTAGGCAGTAAGAGTAGTGAATGTTTTAGTAGGTTTAGACTAGATTAAAAAAACCTGTATTTGATTTCAACTAAGTCTTAAAATATCTACTGAGAAAAAAAATTGCAGCACAGATTTCGATTGGCAAAGCCAGAAGAGCTGTGTGTATGTGAGCGTGAGGCTGTGCTTGGAGTGGGGTGCTCTGTGCCACCGTGGTGTCACCGCCATGGGCAGCGTGCTGGGATGGCACGTCACCGCTATGGCACCTGCCCATGGCACAGGGATGGGGTCCCCATGCAACCACGAGCCCCACACTGCCCTGGCGGGCTGTCACTGGTGTCCCAGGATCTGGTCCTGGTGGCCACCACGCACCAGTCTGGACCAGGAGCAGCAGCGGGACCGGCACTGGCACCAGGACACGGCAGCCCTGCCTGCTGACATCAGTCAGGTTCAAACCTGGGGGAGCGCAGGAGCTGCACAAGGCGATGCGCTCATCCCAACATCTCCACTTTGTGAAAAGATGCACCCTGTTGGTCCGCACACCAAATCCCTCCTCTCCATCCATGCGCTCCACAGCGCCACGATGGAGCTGAGGACAGCACCGGGGTGGTGGCTGCCAGCGTGGATGCGGGCGATGGCTGCGACCTGGGCACAGCGGGGAGCAGGGGGACGGGGACACGGCTGTGCTGGCACAGCCCTCGCTGCCACCTCGGGGCGGTGGGAGGAGATCTGGCCCAGCGCAGAGGTTATCTGCACGGCACGAGAGGTCCACAGCACACACAGGAGTGTTTGCTTTTGTTTCCTATTGAGTTCCTCTTTATCTCTTGTCCTTATGGTTATCAGTTCTCCCCCTCTCGCGCTTTGGCAGGGAAGCCGAATACTGATGAGGTGTAAGCTGGTAAAGTCCCAAGCATTGCCAGACGGTTGGTTGGGGAACGAGAGGTTAGTTTTGACTAATTAGCCTGGAGGATTTTTGCCCCCTGGGCATGCAGGTCGGGGTATTATTAATACAATAACAGCCGGCAGCTTTTGTGCTGTGATGTGGGCGGCTGCCGGCAGCATCTCTGGTTTTGGCAGCTGCATCTCAGGTTCAGCAGGAGCATCTCTGGCTCAGCAGCCCATGGCCAGGCCCACGGGTCCAGGGTCAGGATGGGTCCCATGGGCTGGGCCCCCTGTCTCCTCCAGAAACCTTAAACAATGATCAAGGCAAGGCTTAGGAAGCTCCGCTATGTACATGCCTGAGGCACATACGGTGAGAGAAACATCCCTGGGACTTTTATGATCCAAATTTTAGAATGATATTTTTTTAAGGGAAAAAGCATACGTGTTTGGATGGATAGATAGATAGGTAGATAGATAGATAGACAGACAGACAGACATACAGGGGAGTGAGAATGTGGAGCGCTGGCTGTAAGTGGTGCAGGGAGAGCTGCCTCTGCCTGAGCCCACCCTATCCCCCCATACGGAGACGGTGTCTGGAAGCCGAGCGCCATGGCAGGACATGCAGAGCTGCCGTGCTTGTAGTGAACTAAGACACCGCTGCCACAGCCTCAGGATCAGGGCGTTTAGAATCGTATGTGCACTCACAGAATGGCTTTGGTTGGACAGGACCTTTAAGACCATGGAGTCCAACTGCTACCAGCCGTGTTTGCTGTGTGTGGATCTCCCTGGGGCTCTGCCATGGGGAACAGCGTCCCAGGCTGTTGTCCCCCATGGGGCTGGCTCCGGGGTCAGGCTTGGCCTAAACACAGCTGAAATAAATTTTAAATATCTCTGTGTATATATATATATAACCCAAAACTTTCTTTATTTTTTTCTTTTTTGTTGGCAGAGGAACCAACCTCAAAGCTCTTTCAGATACTCAGTTAGTTGTGATTCATTAACATATTGGTCATTGGAAAGCTGGAAGTATACATCTGATTTTGAAAGCTCACTCTGTTTTGAGTCTCCTCCTTGCTGTGGTGTGTGGTTTTGGTTTTTTCAGTAGTTTATGCTATATACCCTTACATTCCTAAAATAAGGCCATGAGAAGAATCATGAAGGCCAGCATCTTTGAAACAAAGCCTGCAGCCTTCAGTTCGTGTTTCAGTTTGGAGGTGTCGCATCATTGTGATTACTTTATTCTTAATTTTAGGCAAAAGAGGGAAGCATTTGGTGAGCTGGGGGAGCACCCTGTGCTTATTTTGAAACAAACTGAGAGCACAAAAGACCAAAATCTGCTTTCCATTGTGACCAAGGGTTTACTGACAGCTCCAGTGCTAGCGGTACCCAGGGTGCTGGATTCCTGACAGTGGGGCTGGTGGGTGCCACATGTTATATGGGGTCCCATCCTATCCCCAACGCAGCCCTTCGCATCCCATGCCATGCAATCCCATCCCATCGCACCCCATCCCGGTGCCCCACTGGGTGCAGGGGAAGAGGACACCCCAGTTTCCCTCTGGAGCGCTGGTGCATCACCCCAACACAGGGCTGAGGTTTCACCTTCCGATTACAGGCAAGGAACAGGCTTATTTTTTAAATATTGAAATTAAGGATAGAGAAATAAAACCAGCGAGTGGTTACCAGTGACAAAAGCATACACAACAGCAGCGTGTGCCCCTGGCCATTCACAAAACTTATGCTAAT